>JALPQD010000167.1:1540000-1897865 GCA_023101885.1 Typhlomys cinereus
CTCGCCCTGTTACTGAAGACCAGAGTTCAGGCGTCCACGTAGGATGCAGGCAGACTTTGTGGCCACCTGTAATTTCAGCACTGGAAAGCCTGGAACAGAGAATCCTCAGGGCAAATTGGCTAGTTAAACCAGCTGATTAGTGAGCTCTGCGTTCAATTGAGAGACCCTGGTCACTCATCTGACCAAAACTTTCACAGCATTTCCAGTGTATGATCCCAAATCCTTTTGGTAACCTGAAGGTCCCTCATCATCGGCACTCTTGCAGTTCACCTGCATAGTTGCTGATAAATCACCACCAAACAGCTTAAGGAAACAAGGAGTTTATTTTCTCTTATGATTACTGGTTACATTCTTAGTCCAGCTTGACAGGAGAGCACGTACCAACACCAGGGCCGAGGGAACTGGCCATACAGTCACCACATAACAACTGAGAGACAGACAGTCCTTACTTGCCAGACCAGCATGTCTGGCCGAGTGTACACAAGGATGCCAACTTTCTCAAACAGCTCTCTGTTTTTTATTCCAGGGCCTAGTCCCACCCACCATGGTCTGGGCCTTCCCCATCAGCTAGACAATCTCCTGCAGGTTTGCTCTGGGCCCAACTCAACCACTAATTCTCTACAAATGTGCTCAGAACTCAAACCCTCAACTGTCAAGTTGACACCTGTGCTAACTATGAGAGGCACTCATCCCAGCTTCCTGTTCCCCTCTTCTAACTTTTCATTTACCCCCAGATTACTTGCCTTTACCATGGACTCAGAGAAGTAAAAATAAATAAGGAAATGAGCATGCTCCCCACCTCAGGAACTACATAGCTCTCTTTGCCTAGATATCCACAGTTCTTCCTCCTCTGTCACTGCCTTATAGTCCTACTCACATGTCACCTGATCAGAAAAGCTTTTTTCTGACCGTCTATAACAACATCTCCATGCTTGCCACCCCTGTGACTCTTGCTCTGATTTATTTTTCTTCATAGAACTTGTGATCGTCTGACATGTTGTAAATTTATTTATGTGTTTGTCACTTACATCCCCACACACGAAACATGACCATGTAAGACAGAACCATGTTTGCTCATCGCTTCATCCTGTGTCTACGGTGTGTGTTAATATCTGTGCATGCTAGAGACATGCTTAAGGGCAGACAACTTGGCATACAAACTACTAAAGTGAAGGCAATTCTCAGATGTTAAAATAACACGACCCAGTGAACTGGACCACACAAGTTCATCCTTTCTAAGCTAGGTCATCACCAATCTGGGCACACTGGGAGCAGGGCCGAGTTCATTTTGTTCCCTGTCTGGCTCACCTCTGTTTCATCTGGGTAGGATAGTCACTGTGGCCTGCAGCCATGGTAAAGGAGGGTGTGGCTAAGAGCCTGGTCGTAGCATTGAAACTTGGTTATCACAGAGGCCAGAGCTTGGAGAATTCAGTGCTTGGTGAGTCTCTCTCTCTCTCTTTCTCTCTCTCTTTCTCTTTCTCTCTCTCTCTCCTTTGTGAGCTGTGTCTCTGGGACTGCAATTTTCTAATCTGCCAGTTTTAGAACTTAAATGGCATGCCAGAAGTTACAAAGCAAAGAACTGCACTCTGATGAGAAGCAGTTGTTGGGGACAATCAGATAAAAGAGAAAACTGAAAGGCGCATATATTTTACTTACAAAAGGTTTTCCTGTGTCTCATCCTTCTTGAGCCCATCTATCCACAGCCCAGTAAGAAGGCAGTACCACACCTTCCCATTTTCTGGAAGTCATTGTTATGAAGACCATTATCACCTAGACTCATGTCCTCATCCTCTTCTCCATGCTCCAAGAACAGCTCTCATCATTTTTAGTCTTTGCCTGTCCCTTCCCTAGTTCTGTGTCCATATGAAAGTCAAAAAGCTCCAGAAGGCAACTAGATGCAGATGTGTGACTGGCCCTAGCTGCAAACCTCCACTGACTCTAAATCACCTCCATTTTAATCAAGCTCTAGATTACCCCCTTAGGTGGCCTTCAAAATGGATCTGCTCTCCTTTTCATTCTTGCCATCTCGCCTTATTCAGCCTTGTTCCCACCGTGCTGTCCCCAGACTTCTCACCTCTTACAGTGCTTCTCCCCAGATGTCCTCACCTGTCACCCTCCAGCAGATGTATCCTCCCATCCTTTTAGATCAGAGCTGACGGTTCTGGTCAGCCAATGCCTTTCTCACCTTTCTAAGTTACACATATGTCACTTGTCTGTTTCATACAACCATCTCTACAGAGGAACTGCACCTGAGGATCTCCCCAAGCAACCAAGCTTGAGGAACTTTTTCTCTAGACTTGCCTTACATGTGATGCACTCTTGGACTTTGCAACACTGCCATAAAAGAAGGTGACTCTGGGGCTGGAGAGGTGGCTCAGGGGTTAAGCCTCCGCCTTGCAGGCAGAAGGTCCTGAGTTCGGATCCCAGATCCCACGTATAGACTCCAGGCGGAAGCAGAGGCGGCCTACGCTTCTGGTCCTGGTAGGGCGGAGCCTGTGAATCCGGGGCAGAAGGAGGTGGAGGCGTCCATGGTGGTTCTCGAATTCGTCCGTGGTTCTACACATACACAGACACACACACACACACAGACACACACATGCGCGCGCACATACACACGCACATGCGCACAGTTGAATAAATAATAATAATAATAATAAAATTCAATAAAAAAAAAAAAAGAAGGTGACTCTGGGGAAAGAGATGAGCTAACTTTGTGTGGAGCAAAGGTACTGTAACAGTTACTCTGTATGTTGCTGGTAAAGCCATGACAAAACCCCTTAAGGGAACAATGAATTTTTTCCTCTTATGATTCCTGGTTACAGTCGTTTGTTCAGTTTGACAGGAGAGCCCACATAAACACCAAGGGCCAAAGAAACTGGCCATACCATATTGGCTGAAAGAAGGGTGATTCTTACTTGCCAGAGCATGTCTGGCCAGGTATACAACATACTTCTTTCTCAAGCATACACAATAGTGATAATTAAAGCAATCTCACCCTCTACTGAGGATTTTAATGTGAAATATATAAAAAGACCCAGTAGCTGGTGTAGGGTGAAAGACTGAAGTCCACATACACTTAGCAAAAGAATGAAGCCATTGAGGTTAAGAGTCAATAGAAGTCACAAAGCAGTAGAAACCAAGCAACAAAAGCATGACAGGCAACAACCAAGAAAGGGAAAGAAGAAAGAACAGGCATTGGTGACCTAAGGAAGGAATAGAGATTGTGATGTAGTTGAAACACTGCCAACTGGCAGAGGAAAAAAATAACATAATTAGCTGCTTAGGGGAAGACTAAATCCATTCCTAAAACTAACCTGTGTTCTAAAGAACCAATTCCTTTCACTCTGCATCCCTAGATATGCAACTGCTCTGTCTATTCCTTCCCATTGCAGTCATAAGATATAACCTTGTCACACCATGCTCTTTACAGCGTGAAAAGATCTCTACCAGATGTCCTCTGGTAAATATTTGCTAGGCTGAAATGAATGAACGAATCTTTTCTAGGAAGCTATGAGCTACCAAAAAATGTTTTTGAAATTCTATTCACATACCAAATACACAATTTAAGCTGTGTAATGCTCAGGATTATGCCATGTTGCGCTGAGGAAGCAAGTGTTCTCATGAGATCTCCCGCAGATTTTGGTAAGCATGTTGGGGAGCTGTTCTCCATTGTGACTCCATGCCTCCAAATGGACTTGTGATTTCTGGTGGTCGAAACACCATTCTAGGGTAGCCCCTCACATACGTCCACTTGCACTCACTGATGATTGTTTTCTTCTAAAATCTCTGATTCTTTACCTTAATAAGTTGTTTTCTGCCTGTAGGAGCATGCTTACATGGGGGAACTGAAAATGCTAGAGAATGATTATGCCAAAATCAGCTTTCAACCAGCAACAGACTGGGGATAGGTAAATAAATACCCCAGTCTTGGCAGAAAAGCTATGTAGAGATGTATAGACCTGAAGACACACTATATGTTGAATAGTGGCCCATATTGTCTCCCAGTAGGATAAGAAGCCATCTGCCTCAGCAGTTACTGGTTGCCATACTCTGCCGACTTCCTCTCCTTTCTGGTCTCTCTTTTCTCTTTCCTTTACTGGTGTTTCTTCTCCAACTACACACATTCAAACTCTAGGAAAGCATCCATTTCCCTGCCTTTTGCAGCTTCCAGAGTCCTTGGTTCATGGTCTTGTCCTCCATCTTCAAAGCCACCAGTTTTCTTCTTTTCAAACTCCCTTCTTTCGCCACTGTTCTCTCCACTCAGTCCTCTGCTTTGAAACAGTGATGGGATTATATTGGCCCCACCCACACAATGTAGGATAATTTCCCCTGTACCAGGGACGTTTCTTTTACCTTATAAGATGGCTCACAGCTTCTGGAACCTAGAGTGTGGACACCTCTGGGCCAGTACTATTCTCCCTTCCATTTTGCAAAAGAAGCAGACCAACAATTAGAGCAGGCGATAAGATTCAGCATGTGATGAAGAAGAGCACACCATAGCCCTGTGGACACTGTGTTACCAGAGGAAGCAACCATAACCTTGCTAGCAATTAAAGAAATGTTCATTTAAAAAAATTTAGTGCTACTTTATACCTTATAAGCCAGTAAAAAATAAATAGCATCTTAAAAATCCAACATGCATGTGGGTTCAGGAGGATAAATTGTTGACCATGATGTAAACTGTTCTTGTCTTTCTAGAAAGCAACCTAGCAATACTAACAAGCTGCTCCTGTATGCTTTCCAAATAATTCATCTTTGGGGATATCGACCTAAGAAAATGACCCCTAAAGAGAAAATTTTGGAAGCTACTTTCTGAATAAGCCTTCACAGTCACATGATTTATAATAGAAAGAACCTGGAAACAGCCCAAATGTCCAAAAATAGAGTCAGAGATGAGCAAACTGTGGCATATTTACGCGATTGAATACTCAGAAATCATTAACAAGACAAGTTTATGGATGGTGCTGACTCGAGGTTATGTAGGTCTAAAATATTAATAAAGGGGCACAGTGCTAAGTGCATGGCTATTTTAACTTCTTAGAAATAGAGTTTTTGCATTAATTACATCAAACTGCTCTGTAAATATCTATTATTATACCCATAGATTGGAAGAGCACTCAGCACTCAGCCTAGAGGCCTTCATCTACCACAGAGGTAGAGGATCTCAACACCCAGACAGGATGCAGCCTAGTGCAGTGGAAGAGCTGTGAAATAGACAAGTCAACCACAAGGCAGAGTACCAATAACCTTACGTTGCTCACCCACAATCAGGCCAACCAAATCTCTCCCCATCCTAAGGCTCAGAGAATCTTGCAGAAAAGGAGGCGATAAGACTGTAAGAGCCTAAAAATGGGAAGTCCACTGCTGGACAAGACATCCCACTCAATGCAGGGCTGCTACATCCAGGAACTCACTGCAATGAGACTTGTCCTTATCAGACCTGCATAATGGCTGACATACCGACGTGCTCCCATACACTAGCAAGGATCTCAGGAGAAATAATTACATGCAGTGGGAACCTTATGGCTTAGAGCTAGACAGATGATGGGGAATGCCCCAATTAGTGAGTCTGCTCAAGGAAGGCCATTTGGTCTGCCACAAAGGCCTAAACCCCCACTACAGCAGACAATCCAGAGGGAACCTTGGGATCCATAGAAGCAGGCAGACAAGAAGGTAGGAGGGAGTGTGATGAATTGATGAAAGGAGGGGAGGGATGGAGAAAAGGAGGGGCGCAGGGATAATTACTCAATATGCTTGTAAAACTAGGGGAAAAATTTAAAAAGAGTTTTTGCCTTATTGTTAGCAAAATAAAGAGAATGTAAATGTGATAATTTAATGTTTAGTATGTGTGCAAATGAACATGTTTGATATCTGATATTGAAAAGGTAAAATATAGAGTGTGTCCAATTACTAGATCAAATTATTAAGAGATATTAGTACATTTGCTCATGTGTATGGGGTACATTTCTCAATTAGAAAGCACTGAGAAGGAGTTACAATGTACTCTATCCTGGTCATTAGACTAGCACCAAGAGTAAGGTAGAGCCAGGGGTTTAATAAGACTTCGAGAAGCAAAAAGGGCACAATAGATCTCTAGTCCAGATGATTTTTCATTCCACTCCATGGAAAAGATTAAAGGGGTTTCTGTTTGATTCTTTGTTTTAGGTTGCGGGTTATGCTTGCTTGTTTGGTCCTAAGGCTTAGACCCAAGGCCTTGTGTATGCTAGCTATGTACTGTAAACTCCGAGCTTCATGAGCACTCAGTAGTGTTCTGTGAACTATTTTGTAACTAGAACTAGATTTTAGATAAGTTTATGAAATCACTTACTTTAAGTGCTTATTTTTATTTGATATAATTTGGAGTAAAAACATCTGAAATGCTTTTAGTTAAAATGATTTTTAGCCACTGTTTTTGTTTGAAAATATCCTCTTCAAAGTCTTGAGCACAAAAAAGGACCAAAAAAGAAAGCAAAATACTTTACATAAAATGGGACATGCCTAAAAAAAGAGATGATTTTTTAAAATTATTTATTCAATTGTGTGTGTGCGCGCATATGTATGTGTGTGTGCACGTGCGTGTGTCTGTGTGTGTGTGTGGAACCACGGACGAATTCGGGAACCACCATGGACGCCTCCACCTCCTTCTGCCCCGGGATTCACAGGCTCCGCCCTACTAGGACCAGAAGCGCAGGCCACCCCCGCTTCTGCCCGGCGTCTATACGTGGGATCTGGGATCCGAACTTAGGACCTTCTGCCTGCAAGGCAGAGGCTTAACCCCTGAAGCCACCTCTCCAGCCCAAAAAAGAGATTATTTAAATTAACCTGTTATAAGCATCACTTTAGCTGAATAAGTTAGTCAGAGAAGCAGAATTTTAGGGTTTAGGATATAGATTAATAGATTTATTATAAGGAATAAGTTTGGGAACTGGTTAGCCAAACCCAAGAGCTTCAGAACCAGCCAGCAGAAAGGCAGGATATAACCCTACTGGGGAAGGAGAAGCTGGCTATGCACAGACTACCCACTAATTCAGAAACCTCCCTCACTTAAAAGCTGGTTGGCTATGAACTTAAATCATTTTTTAAAAATCTTCACACTATCATCAAAATGGGTGTCTAATGAATAAATAAGAAGCTGGGGTGCTAAAAATCACATTCACTTCTCGTTGGCTTGATCTTGTACACATCTCCTTAAACCATTTATCTCCAAATAAAGACAAAATTAATGCCATAATCTGCTTAATGTGATGCAATGACCTTGTAAATGACCAAAATCAAGCCAACCCTTTCCTCCAGAGGAAGATGTAAGGTGTCCAAGAGACACCCATTCTTCTCTGATGCTTATAACTTTAATATTATGAATAGAGCTAATTTCCACTAATGTAAGTTATGGCATATGATAAAGGGTAAGAGTGGGGAAAAATAAAAATGTCTACTGAATATATATATGCAAGTACACAAAAAAATAAGGAAGAAATGCTCAAAAACTGTAGTCCTTATGAAATAGAAATTGAGGTAGAAAAATGCAAAACTATTAAGTTACTGTTAACATAAGTTAAGATAGAAAGCTACTGAAATTCCAAAGGCATTCAAGAGAGGCTATTTCAGAAACACTAGCCCGCCTCCCAGTCCTGCACCTGCGTCCACACTGCACCGCTGTCTCAGTGCTGGTCTCTAGCTTCTGTCAAATAAGAGACGAAGTCATGTGTCTGTGTTCCATGTGCACACTGATATTATCAGCCATTGCATTTATTTCTGTAATGTCCTGTCTTTGCCCATCCCTGCCCTGCTTTTTATAAAACAGCAGTACAAGCTAAGCTCATGGCAGTCATTGGAGAGAGAGATCTCACTTCAGACTACTCATAAGTTAAACTTCTCTTCTTTACCCTAATTGGTGTCTAGAAAATTATTCCAGAGTTAGTCCTCAGAACTTGTTTCTGCAGCTAGTTACCTCTTAGTATATATGCAACTTTATTCTATTGCCCATTCTGTGGTCCTTTTGCCCTTAGCAAGCGGATCAGCTTGGTGAGGTACCCCATGCCTTCATTCTTGGGGCATCAGAAGGCCTGCCTGAATATGACAGAGTTTCTCGTTGACTCTGATCCCACGGCCCGATAGTACTAATGGATATTCTAAGGCATCTCCTGGGTTCCAAACACATTCCTCACTCCACTGTGGAGGAGAATTGACCTCTGGAAATCAGGATCAATCACTCCAGCTAGTACATCAATTATCTTTGCCTGCTGATTCAAGGGCACTAGGACCCTAAACTGACAGGACAACTGTCACAACCTCTAGAACAAAGGACCATGGCTATAGCAATGGATAGACATATTCCACCTTTTAAAATTAAAACCTCTAGATGTGGCGACGGTAGCAAAACCTGGTTAATGGATCACCGCCTTCTCCCATTTCTACCCATTCACACGTTCTTGAATTCTGGCTGTGGAAGAAACCCTATCATATATTAGACATTGTTTAAGAGCATGTAAAGAGAGCTAGAGGGAACTGCCCCACCATTGCACTGTATTGCCAGTAATTGATGCCATAATTAAGATTTTAAGTTCTCCTGCCTAATCTCCTGAATGATGGAGAACATCATTCTAACATCATGGTAACATTTAATTGCCAAAGGCAAAATAGACAGAGTTACCATAGTGACCAATGGGGTTGAAACAGTCTGGCTCACAGAGACCTATAGCTTTGTTTCATTGATGATGGTGTCCCATGTGGTAGATCAGTAATTATCAGAGGCTAACAGAGACTGGGAAATACTGCTAAACATACACAGGGCTTTGGCAGAGTGGTGGGCATAGGATTGGAAGAAATAAGAAAAAAATTTTCTAGAATTACAAAGTGATGATCATTACAAATTTTTGTGAATATACTATAAATAAATGAATTAGACACTTCAAAAGTGAAGTTTATGGTATGGGTTAATGGTATGCATAATAAATAATTTACTATGTCCTTACCTAATTCATTTTGTCCTTACCTTTTTAAAAACAGAACATATAGCTCTTGTCCAAACAAAAATAGGTAAATCACTCCAGTAAACAGAAAACACATCATATTTCATTTGCAACATATGACAGAGTGTTAATATACCATTCACAAATGAGCTCTTAGGAATAAGCAACGAAGAGTCTCATCACAAGGAAAATGAAACAAATCAAAATAAAACAAGACAAATGAATACTAAGGCACTATGGAGATGATTTAACCAAACAGTAAAAGAAGAAACAAGTACTTTAGCTTTTTAGAAACAATCTTATTCTATAACTAAAACTGAACTAAAATTCACTATGGACCCCAAACCAGTCTCAAACTCGATACAATCCTCCTGTCTCAGGCTCCGAGTGATGGCACAACAGGTGTGGGCCACCAAGCCCAGTTAATAAAAGTGCTTTCTCTGTAAACTTACATTATCAATGATTAAGAATACACTGTCAACTGATGTTTGCAAAGTTTCGGGACATGGGGACTTTCAAATACCAGATGAGCTTACTCCAATTAGGAAATTGATTCAAATGACAGTTCTACTTTATTTAAGGAAGAAAATTTCACTTAATATGCATTCATTGAAAAAAATCCAGATAATATGTAAAATGCAAAGAGAATAGTGAAATCACTTAAAATTTTAAAAAGATGAATAGGAGAATATGACTAATTTCAGCTTTTCAAGAGCTCCTGTTTTGGTACTTGGTGTCTTCTAATACAACCCATAAAGTGCTGGGAGAACAATTAATCTCATTCTCTCAACAATACACACTTCTGGAAGATCTTTGCCCAGATGTGTATGGACATGATAAACTTCTTGTCAACTTTTTTGGCCATCCATTGTAACAGATGGCATGATCCCTTCCAGGAATGATCTGTGCTAAAGAGGATCTTAAATGGATGGTTGCTAACACTGCACCAAGAAGTATCAATGAATCTGACTTCATCACATGGTTTTGCTACAAGCTTTTGGTCTTCTGTCATCTTTTGTAACTTCATGTGTGGTGTGCAGTGATTCTGCGCTTGTTTTCATTTCCCCAGGGAAGCCCAAAGAGTAGCGTGTGGTCTCTGTCGGGACCCTATTCTACTTCCTAAGTCTTCAAAGTCAGTAGTGACCCACCTAGCTGTTCCTATGGCTGAGAGCACATCAGAAAGTCCTTCCAAGTGTATAATCTCTAAGAATTCAAAGGAGAACTCTCAGAGCCAAGGCCAGAGCCAGTGTCCTGCTGCTAGATGCCATTCTGAGATCCGTTTTTAATATCAAGTTGGGCATCATGAAGCTCTGGAAACTATTCTCTGCAGATAAAGTGAGATTATTATCTGAAATCACAGAGGTTCTCCCTGAGTGCCCATCCCTGAGTGCTCCTCTGCCTACTCTCATTTCCAGGAGCTTGCAACTGGAGGGGGCTCTTTAAAGATAGCCTGTGCATTTCAGTTGAGGATGCTGTGTTCATGGTTTTGGTTTTTGATTTATTCCCCTTTCAGTCCTGTGGTATCAAACAGTCCAAGAGCACGGCCCTTCTCTCTGTCCCCTTCAGTACTGCTTTGCTTCTGATGGGTCGGCCAAGAGCAGGAAGAACTAACTGGTCTTGCATCAGGAGAAACTACCTTACTAAATCTTTTTAAAATTTTTTAAAAAATTATTATTATTATTATTTATTTATTATTTATTCAACTGTGCGCATGTGTGTGTATATGTGCGTGCGCAAGTGTGTCTGTGTGTGTGTGTGTGTGTGTCTGTGTATGTGTAGAACCACGGACGAATTCGCGAACCACCATGGACCATCTCCATCTCCTTCTGCCCTGGGATTCACAGGCTCCATCCTACCAGGACCAGAAGCGCAGGCCGCCCCCACTTCCACCTGGCGTCTATACGTGGGATCTGGGATCCGAACTCAGGACCTTCTGCCTGCAAGGCGGAGGCTTAACCCCTGAGCCACCTCTCCAGCCCCCCTTACTAAATCTTAACCCCGCCCTTCTGTTTGGTAGATAGAAAGAAAAGGAGAGAAACTGTTGTGGCAATACCGTAGGAAGGAACTGACTACAAGAGGCCTCCTGGCATGAAAGACCCCCTTTTCCTTAGAATTCACTTCCTACTCATCTCTTAAAACATTTCTGCTTTATGTGTCTGCAACCTTGTAATCAGTTCTTGTCAGAGGGAATCAGGCTGTGAATTCACACCTAATGTTCCTTGTTCTTTCATGATTAGATGAGTTCATGGGATTTAAAAAGATCAATCTGAACCTTCCTAAGAAAAAATATGAGAGAGAAAAGGGAAACGAGACAGTGTGGGGTTAGTTCTCTCCAGAAAGACCAAACACCACAAAATTTGCCATAAATTTGAATAAAATTTGCTAGTGGGGCCTTTTTGTGGTGGTGGGGTTATCACACATTAGTCCTATGATATTAGCAAGGTAGTATGTGCAGCACTAGAATTTGGGTGGTGACTCAGTTATACTCTTAGTTGAAGAGGTCTAATGATGGTTGGGAGTCCCCTACAGCAGTTTGATAACTTTTCATAATGACAAAGAGAGAGAAAGAGAGAGCACTTTAAAAAGAGTCCTAATAGAGATTGATAAAGCAGAAATGGTTTGAAAAGCTTTTTTGGTCATTCTGCTATATAACCTTATCTGTAACCCAACTATTGCCCTTGCTTAGCATGAAAAGCCATAGTTAACTATCGTTTTAACCTCACGAATGCTGACACCTTTGGCGTACCTCAGTACATAGTGGTGCTAGGATAGCAAGCACTAATCGCATTGGATTAAGAGCTAGGGGTATAGTGGTTCCCTCCAGGGCAGCTTCAAGTACAGCTTGATCTGGGATTCAAATGGTGTCCCCAGGATGTGATCCACTTCTATTTCTGCCCCCATTTCCTCAGAAATGGCAGTGGCCTGCACTTCCAGCTTTGGAAGGTGGAGACTGGGAAATCCCAGAGCAAAACAAATAGGAGGTAGAAACAATCCAGGATGATTCTCAAAGTCACTCTTGGTTCTCTACAAGGATACACAGTGCCTTCTAATAGATACACACACACACGCACACACACACACACACACACGCACACACACACACACACACATTAAAAACAATAATAAAAAAGAGGACTAACAAGTTATTCCAAGGATTTCAACATTAAAATTAATATCCAAAACCCCAAAGTGCTCTCACAACTCCCTATGAGAGAAGGTGCACATGGGCACTAAGCAGTAAATTGAAGTTCTGGCTTGGTCTGGCTCTCAGGAGGCCTCTTGCCCATAGATATTGTCCAGTGTTCTCACATGTCACTGGAATGGACATACTTGGAAATCGAGAGAAAAGAATGCTGTGGGCTCAGTTATTGTAGGGGAGAGGCAAAATGGAATTTTCTGAAGCCTCCCAAACCCTCAACCAAAAGATTGTATAGAAAGTGGAACAGCTTCACGGGGAAATCTCACAGATGAGTGGCAACTTGAAAAACAAAGTTTAGGGCTAGTGGTCTCTGTCATATTCTCCTCCAGTCTAGGCATAACAAAATCAAATGGAACATGGCAGGTGGCAACAGACTATGCTACAATTACCCAAGTAGGAGTCTGTTTCAGCCAGCGTGCCAGGTATGACATCTTTGTTAGAGCAGACGGATGTGGCCTCTGTGGTATGTGAACATTAGTCTAACAGTTACACTCATGTTCATTCCTATTAGGAGGAGAATAGGTAGTTCATATTCATGCTGGACAGGAAATCCTACACGGTTATGATCTTGCTCCAGAGCTATGTTAGTATTCCATGTTAGAAATGGAGGAGGGGGATGAGGTTGGGCTGCAAGGGATGAAAATGACATAAATTCAGTGCATTCATATATGAAACTGCCAGTGAATATAAATAGATAAATTTTAAAGAAAAGACATGGGAGACTGCAAGTTGGCTCAGTGGAGTAGTAAAGGCTCTTGCATCAAGTCTGATGATCTGATCCCAGGACCCACATAGTATAAGATAGTTAATTGTGGCACACACACTAAATAAAATGCAAAAATTAAAAAAGAAAGATGGATTTACAGGATGAGTAAATGTGTCACATGCTACCATCTGATGCAGATCATCTAAAATGAATAGGTACCAAACAATCAAGTCAAGATAATGACTGGGGCGCTGATGTCAGCCAGCCTCTAACATCACCCATCCAAGATCTGGTACAGCAGGACTACTGAATGGCAGCCATGCTCAAAGGATGGTGGTTATGCATAAACTCTACAACATGGACTTCTGCCCACCAAAGTTGATCTAGCTATTGTCACTGATGCAGCTCTACTTGCCAACAACAGAGCTAAATTTGCTAATATGACACCATCTGGGGACCAGCTACTGCCACCCAAGAGGGCAGAAATGGAACTCACATAAGATAAATGAGGTGTGGTCAAGTTGACACCCAGAATTAACTATCACAGGTACCAAATTGGAAATATTAACCTGAAAAATTTGGGTGTCATCCTAAATCAATGATCACTATATGGTGCTTGGTATCATCATCCTGCCACCTGGGAGACAGGTCTCTAAGTCCACTTGAAAGGGATTATCTAGATTGAGATTGAGGGATTAATTGTCTTGACTGCATAAATGATGTGGAAAGATCCAGCCCATAGACTTTAGGACCATTCTCTGGACAGGTGAATGAAGATGGACAAACTAGCTGAGCACAGGCAAGAAGCAAGCATGGCCTGGAGTCTCCCTCTGCTGTTGCTGTAGATGTAATGTCAGCCGTTCCCACGCCTCCTGCTGCTGTAACTTCCCCCACAATGATGAACCATAACCTATAATTGTGAGCTGGAATCAAGCTCCTTCTTTCCTTCAGCTGCTCTAGTTGGGTATTCGTTGCAATAGTAAGACATGAGAAAAAAATAAGCCCCAATAAGTAGAATGCCTAAGGTCAGGACCAAGGGACAGAAATAGTAATAGTCTAGAACATGTATTTATTTTCACTCCTCAGAACATAAAACTGACCAGAATCCTGTGGAATCTGTTCCCAGGAAGGCAAACTTCCTATAAGATTCAGCCTTATAGAAAATATGATTCAGTCAGTGGTAAAGGGTTTATCTAGCATTCATGAGGATCTGCTCCAGGAAAAAAAAAATTCAAGCCAAGCCAATATGAATAGCACAAGGAATCCACAAATCTCTTTGAGTCAAAGTACTCATTCCCAAACTGCTGAGAATATCAGCCACTAATGTCCCTCCACTGAGTCTCTTACTGAACACTGTCCTCAACTGTGGAATTTATGCCTTGTTGTAGGTTATGCTCCTTCCCAGAGGACAGTTCCCAGTTGGTCCCCTTTTGATTTTTGAAAATTATATCCCTTTGCCTCCATGTGAGATAGCTATGAAGTGCTGTCCCCTCTCTACAGCTTTTCATAAGGTGAACTTAAGCCTCAGCTATGCTGTGTGGTTGAAAATCACTCTAACCACACATTCCTTATACTGTCACCAGTACACATCCCAAAGGCACAATCCCCTGTTGATATGCAACTCTTGTTTCGAGTATATTTCCAGGGGAACCTAATATAAGATCTAACACATCCAATCATTCCAACAAGCAAAGACAATGGAAATGAAAACAAGAGCTGAATTCTAGGATAGCAATGAATGCAGTTAGACTTTCATTCTCATTTTAGGCAGCTTTGTTGTTCTCTCTTTTTAAAGGAAAATGTTGTATAGTTGTTGGAATTCTTGAAGCCACCACCTCTTTCTTGGCATGTAGACAGGCATCTTCCAGACAGGTCTGAAGTGATATCTGAATATTCCAATATGAAAAAGTAGAATTGGTTCTAGCTAAGAGTTAATAGGAGATGAGTGAGAGTTCTGTAATCCACATTTACTAACATTAAATTCAAAGTCTACTGCGGATAGTTTTGCAGCAGCAAACAGCTGAAGCCGAGTTCATGAGTCAGGATTGGCTGTGTTACGCTGCATCAGTAAACAACTCAACACCATCCAGCACCTTTCCTCAAGGTTTGTTCCACTTAATCAATGAGCTTCAGTCAAAACTGTGGCTGCATTTATTTTTACCTTGGGACTCGAGCTAGTGGGGCAAACTCAAGTCAGGAACATTGCCAGTTAGCTGGCACTGTGAACCATACCTTCTGGCTGCTAACTTGACGTGGCCACCTCTGAGCCCAATAGGTCAGGAATGGACAGTCTTTGCACAGATAGAGAGATGGTAGATAAGAGCACCAAAAATATGGGTGAATGGTAACACTGTCAACAAATGAGCTGAGTTCTTTTGTACCTTAAAAACTGGTCCTCCTCCAGTAACTCCAGAAGAACATCCTATGCTAGTAATATGTTAAAAAAAAAAAAAAGGGCGGTGGGGGGGAAGGGTTGGGGAGGGAGAAGCCGTGAGCTGATCCACTTAGAACTCAGGGACAAAATTATACTAGAAGTAACAGGAATGTGGACTTCCTGACAAAATGTTGGTCAGAGAAGTCTTAAAGGCTTCCAAACATTACAGGCTTTTGTCATTGCTCTTGGTTGCTCTCTAAAAGCTGTCAGTAAGGCTCCATTACTAAAGATGCAACACAAATGGATCACAGAACATGGGCAAAATATATCAACTGGAACTGGTCTATGGACTTTCTCCTTGCTAGATAGCTTACATAGTACCAAGGAAGCTACTGGGGGAGAGAAATAATCACAAGCCCCATCAATGACATGAGATCTGTAAGTTACAATATAAATCACCATGGCAACAGGTGACCACCAGTGTAATAGTGTGGCATAAGCATCAAGGAGAGAATCAACAGCCTTCTGATTGGATTCAAGACCTGCTTGTCAGAAGGTTACACATCCCTGTTACTGTAAACTAGAACAAGAACTTATTTTTAAAAAAAGTGTGTGTGTGGAGGGGAATCAATAGGGAAGACAGCCAATAAACCTATAGGTAGGAAGATGGTGCATCAAAGTGCTCTGTTGGTGGCTGTTATTATACCCATAGAACAGGCACTTACAGTGGAAACCTTTGGGTCTAAGCTGGATGAGTGAAGGGAAATGCACCTATCAGTGGGATGCCTAAAGAGAGGGAACTTGATATACTACAGAGGCCTGAGCACCCACAGGAGTGAACCTGGGGTCCATAGAAGCACACAGGGTGGGAGTGAGTGAGAGAGAATGGTGAAGGTAAAGGAGGAGCTGGAGGAAAGGGGGGAGAGAGCGAAGCTGGGATGAATAATATGCTTGTAAAAGTAGAAAAAAAAGTGATCCTCCTAGAAATTCAATCAAGGTAACCCTGTCATGACAGTACTTTTTTGCTTTTTTATTAGTAGGATTTAAAGACTAATAATAAAAACATTCAGCCTAAAGATTAAATATACTCATGTGCTAAATAGCCTATAATCTCTCTCAAAAAGAGCATTCTTATTATTTTTATTATATATAAATGTGTAGTTATTTATAATCATTAGGAAATTAGAATCTAAAAAATCTGTAATTTAAGCTAATACATAAAAAACTATACTTTCCCCTTAATAGCTAATTCACAAATGTATGCAAAGAAGAGAAATTATTTTTTGTTTTTCTAGTTTTACAAGCATATTGAGTACTCATCCCTGCTTCCCTCCACTACCCCTCCTTCCCACCTTTCTCTTTTCCCTTCATCAATCCATCCCATTCCCTCCCAGCCTCCTGCCTGTCTGCTTCTATGGACCCCAGGTTCCCTCTGGCTTGTCTACTTTTGTGGGGGTTCAGGCCTGTCTAGCATACCAAGTTGTCCCTCCTTGGCCCACCCCCACTGATAGGGGAATTTCCCTTCACTCATCCAGCTTTAGTCCCCAAGGTTTCCACTGTATATTCTTACCTCTCTTGATTTCTTTGATAATCTATTGGGGCATGTTGATATGTTAGTCATTATGCAGATCTGGTAAGGACAATCTTATTGTGGTGAGTTCCTAAATGCAGCAGTCCTACCTTGAATGGAATGTCTTGTCCAATGGTGAACCTTCCCATCTTTAGATTCTTACAATCTCACTGGCTCCTCTTCTTCGAGGTTCCCTAAGCCTTAGGATGGGTGAGAGAAATTCCCATAGGTGCTGTTGCAGTCCGCCTGCATGGTTGCTGATAAATGACCAGAACACAGCTTAAGGGAACAAGGAGTTTACTTTCTTACGATAGTCTGGTTACAGTTCATAGTCCAGCTTGACGGGAGAGCACACACCAACACCAGGGCCGAGGGAACTGGCCACCATAACGGCTGAGAGATGGACAATCCTTACTTGCCAGACCAGCATGTCTGGCCAAGTATACAGAAGGATGCCCACTCTCTCAACCAGCTCTCTGTGATTTATCCAGGGCCTAATCCCACCCACCATGGGCTGGGTCTTCCCCAGCAGCCAGACAATCTCCTTCAGGTTTGCTCTGGGCTTAACTCAACCATCAACTCTCTACACCTGTGCCCAGAGCTCAAACCCTCAAGAGTCAAGTTGACACCTGTGCTTAACTATGACAGGTGCATATCCCCAAAACAAAATCTCTCCCACTATTTTATATATATAAAATCTCCAGCAGAAAGAGCAAGAGAATAGGCAGATGAGAGCTTATCAATAGGCTAGAAAATCAATGTGTCAGAGGGAATTACTACAGTTCTGGCACAAGTTCTTCCCAGCCAACCCAAAACTCCCAAAAGTGATCCTACATGAGATTGTTGAGAGGTATAGAATTTTGGAAATAAACAGGTTCATCAACTTTTCAAGTATAAAAGCATATTTGAGTCACAGAAAACCCCTGCATATCATAATAAAAATGTGCTCAGCATTAAAACAGCATCTTAGTGGAATTGTAGAACTTCAGCTGCTTACTGTAAACATCTCTGGATCAAATGTCTGAAAGCTGATCCTGCAGGATGGGAGAAAATGAAGTGATCCCACCTTAGTTGTGTCCACCAGACACATGTTACCAAATTGTAACATTCACCTTGTAAATAGCTCCAAAACAAATCCAAGTCTCTGAAGGTGGAATGGCTGCACACAAATCTCGGAGTCAAATATATTTGAGTCTGTCAGCCACCAGGTATGTGACTTTCAACAACCTAACCTCTCTCGGCCTCAATTCCTCCATCTATTAAATGGGATTACTAACAGATGTTACTCATGTAGTTATGGTGAAGGTTAAATGAGCTAATACTCCTGGAGTTCAGTGAATCTTTAATAAAGTATAATTTTTTATGTGTGAGTGTATCACATGTGTGCATGCATGTTTTCATGTGTAGAGTTGCATAAGAGCAGATGTGCAAAGGTGCATGCATGTACACAGTAGCCTAAGGCTGATATCAAACTCATCCCCAACCACCTTCCCACCTTGATCTTTTAGACTGGGTCTTTAATCGAACCCAGGACACACCCATAGAACTAGTCTGCCTGATCAATTCGCTCCCAGTCTCTGTCTTCTAAGGCTGTAATTAAAGGCAGGTCACCATATTCTCTCAGCATTTGATATGAGATCTGGAGCTCCAAACTCTTGCTTACATGGCAAATACTTTAGTTGCTGAATCATCTCTCCAGCTCCAAAGCAAAAGTGAACTTTGTAAGTATCAATGGTCAGCATCAACTTCACCTCTCCATCTTCTTCATCATGATAATGAGCCTAGAACTGGGAAGCACAAAGATGGATGAACCATGAAATATTCCACAAGCCGAGAGACAATGTTTGTTTTAGCAACTGCATTCATAGTAATTCTATGCCATGGACTTCTGATTTCAAAACATAATGATCAATGTTGCTAACTAACTGACTAGAAATTTAATGCTTTATTTAAAAGAATTTACCAAAAAAATTACAATCCTAATTGTTTATCCCATTAGATTCAACAGCAACCACAGCACCACAAAGAAAAAAGATGAATGTTTTCATAATCAAAGTGCTTCTGTTCTCATTGAAAAGTGTCTGGAATTGTGATTTCATTAACCGAAATGATTCTTTGTCCTCATTTTGAAGGAGAAAGCATCTGCTCCTAATAATGATGCCATGAGAAAATTGCATCAGAAATCATTTTGTATTTCCTTCTTAGATAAATGTGCAAAACTTTGTAATTTTGTAGGATTCTCTTGAGGGAAAAGACAAATTTAAATATGTCAAAAATGTTGCCCTCTAAACAACTCCAAAAATATTGTATTTAGATATGTAGACTATTGTTGAAGCAGAATGTGTGGAATGGGGCTTTACAGAAAAGTGTAAAAGGGGCTGAGGAGATGGCTTCCAGATGCTTCCAGAAAGCAGAAGATCCCAAGTTCAGATCCAGTCCCACATAAACTCTCCAGGGGGAAACGGTAGTGGCCTGCACTTCTGGCACTTGTAGGCAGAGCCTGGGAAATCCCAGAAGAAGCAAGAAATAAGTAGAATCAATCCAGGATGATTCCTGAAGTCACCTTGGTCCTCCACAGGGACACATAGTGCCCTCTGATATATATATACACACACACATAAAATAAATAAAATATTAAGAAAATAAAAGTATAAAGGAGAAGGAAATCTAATACAGCTAGGTGGTCGATTCATCCAACAGCATAGAAAATACACAGTAATTAATAACTCCATGTGAATAACAGCAGCATATAGGGGAGTTCCTGAGATAGGAATGAGGTATCCTGGCCATGGGCTACATAGCTGGAGAATAACTATGCTGTGGTTTGAATCTGAAACATCTTCCACTGACTCACGGCTGCAGGTTTGGTCCCCAGTGTAGCACTGTTCAGAGGGGGAGACATTAAGAAGTAATTAAACCACAAGGGATCTGAGTAAGTCAATGGACTGATCCCACAGTTTAATGAACTATTTAGGGTGGTATTCAGCTAGCTGAAGTAAATTGTTTGAGCCACGACTTTGAAGGGTATATGTGTCTTCAGCTTCCTAGCTTCCATGCGGTGAGCTGTTTTGTTCCACGACTATACCAGCCATCGTGCATCATTTATAATTATCTGAAGCATATTTCATGATTCTTCAAGGGGAAGCACACACGGTAAGTTTACAGAGATGACTTAGATTCAAAAAAGCCTTTTTAATAATAATTTTATTCTTTTCTCTTCCCCATTCCCATCTCCCCTGACACACTCCCTCCTATTTTCAAGTCTTTTCACTTATGTGGCCCACTGTGCTGCATCTAGTTTGTCTTTGATGTCATGTGACTGACATGATTCATGCTCCATCAAGTGTCATATTATCAGTGGATATACCTTTGAGAACAGCATCTTCCTTTGCTTCTCTGTTAGTTCTCATGAGTCTCTCAGGAGGTGTGGAGTTTCTTGAGATCTTTCTCTTTTCCTGGTGAGATGTTGATAGTACAGGTCCAATGCAGGTGGCTTTCTAGGCAGTGTATTTGACTGCCATTTTTGACTTATTTATTGGTGTTATTTAACTCATATTCTAATTTCCTCTGGGGAATGACTCACAGGTTCTGTTCAACGTCACAAAGTCTGTCAGAATAACCAAGAAAGCTGTTGAAACCCAGATCTTGGACCTGGTCTCAGGCTTCCAATTCAGTTAGTTGGGTCAGGCCTACATATTTACTTCTCTCTAGCTCCCAGGTGCTACTGATGTGCCTGTCTGTGTACCACATATTTAAGAACCATTGACCTAGCACATTCTTCCCTTAAGGAGGTCAAAGAGGATGAAGGGAAGCTAGAGAAAAGAGAAAAGAGAAGAGACTGGTAAGAAACAATCTGTGAAAATACAGGTAGTACTCTATGGAGTTACTTTATAGACTATGATTTTGGAGCTATGGGAGAGTTAAGATTAAAACAAGTTTTCCTAACTAATGGTTGTAATAAATTTTGCATGCAGAGCTCATTGCACTAAACTACATCAAATACCCCTGAGGGTATTTGAATACTCATCAAATTTCCCTGAGGGGAAAAAATAATACTCAAATGTATCTTCAGTCAAATTTTGTAACTATATGAAAGATTATGAATTATGAATAGGAATAATTTTACTTCTTCCTTTTCAATTTGAATGCCTTTTCATTCTTTTGTTTTTACCATATTTCTGTTGGCTGGCACTTTCAGTATAATGCTGAATGTCATTAGACAAAGTAGAGTTAGGTAGAAAACTTTCAGTCTCTCATCATTGAGAGATTAACTATGGGTAGATTTCATGTCTGAAGCAGCTCAGAGGGTAGGGAAGGTAGAGAGATGCAAAGGGTGGGTGCCTTGTAATTTACTCAAATAACCCACATTACCATGACCGGAGACTGGGCGTTTTGAAGTCAAGATACCAGATAAGATTTAAGATTCAAACCAATTTCTTGGTTCCAGTTCCAATGATAGTCATAAGACTTTAGAGAAAGTTCTGGATGTTTCTGGGTCTTCATCTCCCTTTCAAAACAAGAAAACATGAGCGTGGTACCGGACGATCAGTAGCATCAGGAGAGCTCTTTGAGGAGCACCTGGCCTGAATATAGGAGCACCCCTTCAAGAACAGCTTCAGCCAGAGCTGGCACATGTCCCCGTTTCTCTCTCCTCTCTCTCTCTCTCTCTCTCTCTCTCTCTCTCTCTCTCTCTCTCTCTCTCTCTCTCTCTCTCTCTCTCAGCTCTCTTTGCTGCCTACATTGGCTCAGACCCAGATTCCTCAGATTTTGCTGTAGGGAACTCATCCTGTACTACAGTACTCAAAGTTAATAGGCACCTCTACTTTACAGATGGGAAACTATGGTTTGCAAGGGGCCTAAGCTGCTCACCTTGTGGCTAATGAATAGTAGAGCTGAGTTTTTCCCCCTTATCTGTCAGAAATATTTCATCTTCCCACTTTACCACACAAGTCCTGCTCTAGCCTACTTCAATGCAGCAGCACACAAGCTTCCAACTCTCTGTGGAGTGCATCTGACAGTGCTTCTATGTGAACCTCTCTCTTTCTTCAGCTTATTTTCAGTTCTGCAAACCTACATTAGGAAGAGGACATTCCTTGGCCTGCTTGTCCCTCCCCACCTCAGTTGTAAGCTATGGGATTCATGGCAGGAGTTCCTGGTTCCACATAGTCTCCCAACAGGCTGTGAAAAGTGTGGACTGCTGGATGGAATAAGCCCTGTAGTTTATTCCTGTCACAGGAAACTCGAATATTAGCTAAATCACAACAGGAAAGTCATTCGGGAGTAATGCAATCAAACATTTTGCTCAGTCCAAACATACCTGTGAGGAGAAAACAATTCCAGCTGTCATCCTGTTTGGTGACATCATTGAGTTCTTTGTATTCCAATCACGAATACCTAATGTACTGTTTCCAGACAAAGATTCTGGTCTGAAAACTGAGCATTCCTAACTTGGTCTGTTACAAAGCAGTAGCATGGTTGCCACCTACTGTGGCCCCCTCCCCAAGGAGAGCCACTTGAGGGTATGTTCCTGAAATGACAGGCTGGCAAAATGTCAAAATCCTGAAGTGTCTTGGAAACCTTTTCTGACTTGGCCATCAATCAGAATGAGGCAACTAGGAAGGCAGCAGACTTCTTAGGGTCTTCTTGTCCCCTCTTCAAAATGCAGGAAAGCATTCTGAAATGCCTGCTTGAACATAGCATGGGTGGCTATGAATGTTCATGTGGCCTTCCAGGGATGGAATTCAGATCTCCAGGTTTGGATACAGATGCCTTTACCATGGAGTCATCCCTCAGTCATCTGACTTATATTCTTCACAAAATCTTTAAAAATGGCAGGCATCCAGATCCACCCAGATCAGCAATTGTAGGATCCTTCCCTATGAACAAAGACAAGTATCGTAGTGTGAATGTGAATTGCCCCTGCACAGGCCCATGTGCTTGAATCCTTACCTGATGTTAATGTTTGGGAAGGCTGTGTCACTTTGGGGGATACAGAGTTTTGGTGAGGGAAGGCATGTCACAGAAAGTAGGCCTTGAGGGTTGGTAACCCAGCCCTGGTCTCTCTCATCTTGTTCTTACTCTCTCTGCCTCCTTGATGGCTCTAGTGACTTCTGGCTTCTGCTTCTAGTCATGCCTTCTACTACACAATTTCTGCTACAAATGGATCACGGAACCTCTGAAATCATAAGCCAAATATATTTCCCTTTCTCCTTTAACTTGAATATGAATAATGTCTCATAGCAACAACAGAAAGAAAAGTTACGACAGTGGCAGGGTTTTAGAATATATCTAAGATTTGAATAAAAAGCAAGTTTTTATTTAAGAAATCAAAAAACTGGTCAGCTCTCTCTCTCTCTCCCTCTCTCTCTCACACACACACACAGACACACCATTTCCTGTATATAGCTAAACAATGAAGCATAGCAGCTTCAAAATATTGAATACCTCTGACCAAATTTACCCGAGAAAAATCATGTATATGCAAAAAATTATGTGTACATATATGCAAATTTGTTACAGATGTTTTTTAAGCCAATCGGTCAAAACAGCTTACATATTCTTGTTCCTTCATCTTTCTCTGGCAGGTATCAAGTTGTGTGGAAGAGAAGACGCTTCTGTGTTACCCTTAGCTTTGACCCACACATGGGCAAGGTGTCACGAAACTACTGTCCTTTAAGTCCTCCCTTCACCCTTGTTTCTCCCTGGGAGGGTTTGTACAATGGCCTGTTTCGTACCTTCAGAATCTCTGTCCCACTCCACCTGTCAGCTCTCTCTCCTTCCACAAGTGGATTCCCCAGACCCCCAATGAATCACCACAGCACTTTTCTCCTCAACAAACTAGCGGGTGGGGCTGAGGCTCAAAATGAACCAGCCCCCTATTACAGATGATAAGCTGATGGATCCTACCTGGTTCAAGAAGGGCTTTGAGAACAGCATCTTCAACAAATGGTGCTGGCAAAACTGGATCTCCACATGCAGAAGATTAAAGCTGGACCCGTACTTGTCACCATGTACAAGACTTAATTCCAAATGGATCAAGGACCTTGATATCAGGCCAGAGACTTTAAAAACCATAGTTGAAAGGATAGGGAACTCCCTCGAGCTGATTGGGCTAGGCCAACACTTCCTAAACAGACATCCAATGGCACAATCACTGCTACCAACTCTCAACAGTTGGGATCTTGTGAAATTAAAGAGCTTCTGTTCAGATAAAGAGATTGTCACACGAGCTCAAAGGCAACCCACAGAATGGGAGAAAATCTTCACTAACCACATATCTGACAGAGCTCTACTGTCCAGAGTGCACAAAGAACTTAGAAAATTAAACTCCAAGGAAAACACTGGCCCAATTAAAAAATGGGCCCTGGAACTTCAAAGAAACTTTACCAGAGATGAAATTAAAATGTCTAACAATTATCTTAAAAAATGCTCCACTTCCTTCGCCATCAGGGAAATGCAAATCAAAACTTCCCTGAGATATCATCTCACCCCGGTCAGGATGGCAAAAATCCACAATACAAACAACGACAAATGCTGGAGAGGATGTGGAGAGAGGGGAACTCTCCTACATTGTTGGTGGGAATGCAGGCTCATACAGCCACTCTGGCGAGCCGTCTGGAGATTCTTAAAGAAATTAAAGATTGAAATGCCGTATGACCCTGCTATCCCACTTTTGGGAATAACCCCCCATGCAGCAGAGGTTCGCCTCGATAGCACAAGCTCGACCATGTTCATAGCAGCACTGTTTACAATAGCAAAGTCATGGAATCAACCTAAATGTCCAACAGTTGACGAGTGGATAAGGAAACTGTGGTACATCTATACAATGGAGTACTACTCAGCCATCAAAAATGATGAATTACTGGAATTTGCTGGGAAATGGATGTCATTAGAAAGAATTATATTAAGTGAAGTATCCCAAACCCAGAAAATTAAGCGCCGTATGTACTCCCTAATAGGTGGCTCCTAGTACCAAACTCACCCAGCCCACATTGAGACACTCAACAGTAAACCTATGTAACACAGTAATTGCAAGGATTATGAACAAGAGAGATGGGTTAGGAGGGCCACACCAGAAACAAGGAGAGAGGAGACCATGTTACAGCAGAGAAAATAGGCCTCCATCAAGGTCTGCAAGTAAGTAATGAGAAACCTGGTTAAGTTCACAGACGTTCTTTCCTGATCTCACCAGAAGGGGAGGGCATATAGTCTAGCAGATAAAAAGTAATCATTTTGCAAATGGGTGATGGACCCCTCCCTCAGTGAGGTTTCCTACTCTTATTACATCTACCCTTGAATGTGCTATTACAACAAGACTCCAGTTTAACAGCTTTTTGTCTCTGGCCAGGGGGTGACATACAGTGCCCAGCAGAATGGAGTGAAGGGAATTGCAGGAGCAGCAAAACTGCAAAAGAAAATCAACAAACCACAATCCAGAACTTCAGAGACTCTATATCAATCACATAGAACTAGGACAGCCTAATCTCTCCCCATCCTGGAGCTCAGGGACATTTGCGGAAGAGGGGGGGGTAAGATTGTAAGAGCAAAAGGATGGGAGGAGCAACGATTTGCAAGATTCTCAACAATAGTTGGGGCCAAAGCAATCATAATGGGACTTTGCATGCCCTGCGCAATGTCCAGTGCACTGTTGCCCTCATAAAGTCTAGCATCTGTTAAGGGCACCGAGACCCCTGGAGGCAAGGGATTGACAGCCATAGTAGTGATCTTATGCTTAAGGGGAACAAGAGAAAGGGCTTATGGAAATGCCACTGGGTCCTTATATGTCATCGGAGAGGAGGACCCAATGGAGAGTTAGGCGTACACAATAAAGGACTCTCTGGGAATTGGGGGGGAGGCACTGGGGGAAGGGGAGGGGGAGGAGGGGGGAGGGAGGGAACTGGTAAAAAATTTTAAAATGTATAATTAAATTTTTAATAAAATAAATAAATAAATAAATAAAATGGAAGCACACAAGTAAATAACTTAACAGTGCAACTTAAAAATTTAGAGAGACAAGAACAATCCAAGCCCCAAAGCAATAGATGAGCAGAGATTACTAAAATCAGGGGCGAAATATCCAAAATTGAGATAAGAAATAAAAAAAGATACAAAGAATCAACTAAACAAATAACTGTTCTTTGAAAAAATAAATAAGATTGATAAAAAAAAAAAAAAAAAAAAAAAAAGGGCTTTGAAAGACAGGGGAGCAGCCAGGCTAGACTCTCAAGCTACTATACTGTTTCTGTCACTATTCTCTTCTCTGCCCAGCTCATGGATGAGCCAGTTTCAAAGTGTCAGAGATTCTTTGACACCTCACAAAGATGCTTGACTTTTTGGCCCACAACTGCTTAGGATTTGTTTCTAGAGATTCTTCCTCTTTGAGTTGAACCAAAATGCAGGCTTTAGACTTTAGTTTCTGAACTGAATGGGCAGCTGGTCAGAGTGTAATTTGTCCAAGGGCTCCTGCTGTAGTTGCTGTCTAAAAAGGCGAAGGCTGAGCACATCGGATTTCTGATGCCTGGGACTCGCTCTGGAAACACAATCTGCCTTCCTTAAAGCTCCCACCTCAGTTCCCGCAGTGAGGCTCAGAGAAAGAGCTAAATCAAGTGCGCCACCGTGAGGAAGCTAGGACCCCAGGTACACCAGGAGGCAGAAGTTGAACAAGAACGGGTGGCTCAGCTGGGTCTTGGTTCCCGCCTGGCTGGAGAGGAAAATGAATTATCACCGTGTACCCCTCCCTACTACTCGGCTTCCACTTGCCCACGGAGGGCGGGACACAGCAGCTCTAGAGCCTGCCTCTCTCACACCTCTCTGCCGAGCACACGGAGGCAGGTAACTGAGCACCTTGCAATTGCAGCTGACAAGATGTGGACGCTCTTCCTTCCTTTAGGAGCAGACAGATTTGGCTCACTACATTCTCCTGCCAGTCCTGTGCACCAGACGCCCGGCTGACTACAACGGTGCTGCCCACCAACTGCTGGTGGGCTCCCCCTGGCTTCTCCTTTGAGGCGGCTAGCCAGGTCCTAGAACTAGGAGATTCTGAGCAAAGCGTGAGCTTTGGAGTCACAACCGGTACTGCCAGAAGCAAAGCTAAGAAACTCTCTGAAACCTTGAAAGAAAGCAATGTTTTACTTACTTTTCTGGTTTTCTGGCCAGTCTACCCTGGGAGGACAGACTTTGATTTTTCTCTCTGGGACCTCCATAATCCTTGGCTTTAGATAAATATTTGTAGAGGTCAGGAGGAAGAGTTACCATCCTGATAGGTTTGTTAGGAAATAAAATGAGCTGATTTAATGAGACGTGGATTACCTGTGCTTGGTAAATAACAGCATCTGTCAAAACTGATCAGATGAGCCAACTTATGAACTGTCACTCTACCATTCAGCAAGTAAATCTTACTGAGCATTTGCCCCACATCATCCAGGATAACGCAGAGGTTTGCTTGTTTCTGCCGCTATTTGTTTTGCTGTGCTGGAGATCAAACTAAGGGCCTTGTATACATGTTAGGAAAGCATCTTACCTCTGAGCTACATAGCAGGACAAGTGCAAGGGCCATGGTCCTACCTTAAAGTAGACCAATCACAATTCTAGTACAAGGTGTACCAAAACCAGCCATAAGTTCCAAAAAGCAATGAACCAGAGAGTGACTAATATAGAAATGAGGTGTAGGGAAAAAAAAATACTGTTATCCTCACATGGCCCACTGACAAAGCTAATTCCCTAGAGATGAGCAGATAATGAATTTTACTATGTACAGGAAGAATGATGAGTAGTGTTTTTAGAGGTCTATTTGCTCAGAGATGAGACTAATTTTTTTAAAGGGGAGAATGGAAGATTTATTTGACTTATATTCCAGAGAGAGACATGGCAGGCAGCAGAAAGTAGAGGTAGCTAAAGTCAGGTCCATCATGGAGGGTCAAAGGAACTGGGTTCTAATGGCAACAGGAGTGCAGATGAGTTTTACAGCACAGGGCAAGAGAGTCCTTTTAAGCCAATTCTACCTACATGCTGCTTCAGCTGACCTGTCTCTTAAGAGATCTGTGTGACATGCAGAAGATTAAAACTGGACCCATACTTGTCACCATGTACAAAATTAACTCCAAATGGATCAAGGACCTCGATATAAGGCCAGAGACTATAAAAACCATAGTTGAAAGGGTAGGGAACTCTCTCGAGCTGATTGGGCTAGGCCAACACAGTTCCTGAACAGACATCCAATAGTACAATCAACCAACACTCAACAGATGGGATTTTGTGAAATTAAAGAGCTTCTGTTCAGATAAAGAGATTGTAACTCGAGCACACAGGCAACCCACAGAATGGGAGAAAAATCTTCACTAACTACATATCTGATAGAGCTCTATTATCCTGAGTGCACAAAGAATTTAGAAAACTAAACACCAAGGAAACAAATGGCCCAATTAAAAATGAGCCTTGGGATTGACAGCCATAGTAGTGCTCCTATGCTTAAGGGGAACAAGAGAAAGGGCTTATGGAAATGCCACTGGGTCCTTATATGTCATTGGAGAGGAGGACCCAGTGGAGAGTCAGGCGTACACAATAAAGGACTCTCTGGGAATTGGGGGGGAGGCACTGGGGGATGGGGAGGGAGAGGAGGAGGAGGAAGGGGTTTGGGGGGAGGAGGGGGGGAGGGAACTGGTAAAAAAATTTTTAAATGTATAATTACATTTTTAATAAATAAAAAAATTTTAAAAAAAATGGGCCTTGGAACGTAAAAGAAACTTTACCAAGACGAAATTAAAATGTCTAATAAATATCTTTTAAAAATGCTCCACATCCTTAGCCATCAGGGAAATGCAAATCAAAACCTCCCTGAGATATCATCTCACCCTGTCAGGATGGCAAAAATTCACAATACAAACAACACCAAATTCTGGAGAGGATGTGGAGAGAGGGGAACTCTCTTACATTGCTGGTGGGAGTACAGGCTCATACAACCACTCTGGCGAGCTGTCTGGAGATTCTTAAAGAAGTTAAAGATTGAAATGCCATATGACCCTGCTATACCACTTTTGGGAATAACCCCCCCATACAGCAGAGGTTCACCTCGATAGCACAAGCACGACCATGTTGCAGTCATGGAATCAGCCCAAATGTCCAACAGCTGACCAATGGATAAGGTAAGGAGAATGTGGTACATCTATACAATGGAATACTACTCAGCCATCAAAAATGATGAATTAATAGAATTTGCTGGGAAATGGATGGAATTAGAAACAACTATATTGAGTGAAGTATCCCAGACACGGAAAATTAAGCACCGTATGTACTCCCTAACTACCATACTCACTTAGAAACATTCAAAGACAAATCTCTGTAATACCTACAGTAATTGTAAAGATTATAAACAGGAGGGATGGGGAAGGAGGGCCCCACCAGAAACAGAAGGGACCAAGTTACAGCAGAGAAAATAGGCCACCATCAAGGACTGCAAGTAAGTAATGAGACATCTGATTAAGTTCACAGACTTTCCTTCCTGATCATTTCTAACTGAGGAGGTACGATCTTACTAGAAGGGGAGGGCATATAGGCTGCCAGATAGATGGTAACCATTTTGCAAATGGGTGATTGACCCCTCTCTCACCATGGTCTCCTACTTCTATTCCATCTACCTTCGAATAGACTCTTATAACAAGACTTTAATTTAACAGGTTTTTATCTCTGGCCAGGGGTGACATCCAATACCCATCAAGATGGAATCAAGGGCATTGCAGGAACAGCAAAACTGAAAATCATCAACAAACCATAATGCAGAACATCAGAGACTCTATAACAACCACCTGGAATCAGGCCTGCCTAATCTCTCCCCATCCTGAAGCTCAAGGAAATTTGCGGAAGAGGGGGCGGTAAGATTGTAAGAGCACAAGGATGGGAGGAGTCATGTTATCCAAGATACTCCACACAAGTTAAGGCTGAAGCAATTATAACAGGACCCTGCATGATCTGCGCAATGACCAACATATCGTTGACCCCTCAAATCCTAACATGGACTAAAGGCACTAGGATCCTTAGAAGCAAGGGATTAACAGTCACAATAGTGTTCCTATACTTAAGGGGAACACAAGAAAGAGTTCTAGGAAATGCCACTGAGTCCTTACACCTCATCAGAAAGGAGGACCCAGAGGAAAGTTTGATATACTCATTAAAGGATGCTTCGGAGATGGGGGGAGGGGGCGCTGGGAGAAAAGAAGGGAGGGGGGAAAGGAAGGGACAAAGCGGGGAGGGAACAGGGAGGTCAGGGAGGAGTGGAGGGAGGGAGGGGACAGGGGTTCCTATTATGTTTGTATGAGCAGAAAAAAAAAAAAAAGAGATCTGTGTGAGGGAGAGTGAGCCCTCTGAGATTTCTGGCTCCAGGCCAAGAAACAAGCCAATATACGTGAGGAATGAGGCAGGCACTGCCATGAGGTCTGGAATTACAGTTTGAGAAACATTGCCCTTCCTTCCTTCCTTCCATTCTTCCTTGCTTCCTTCCTTCCTTCCCTCTATCCTTCCTTTGATTTTTCCAATATGGAATTCCATTTTGTACCCCAGGCTGGCCTCAAATTTGCAGTTCTCCTACCTTAGATTCCTGAATGCTGGAATTACAGATATACGCAACAAAGTGCCACTACATACCGAGGCTGGCCTCTGGCTGCCATCTTGTGACTACTCTATCTTTATTGGCCACTGCTCTCTTACCCTAAGCTCTAGGTAGGCCATCTCAGGAAACTCCTCCAAACTCTGCAGGCAGCTCTTTTTAGGCATTTTAGACATTTTACACTTTAGACAGACTACATAAGGTGGTCTAAGCATATGCAACCATCATGGGGATATGCTATTCAGGGTTACATTTTGTGCTAATACTTTGGAATGAAATTACTTTTAAAATCTTTCCAAAGGAGACTTATTGCCCTAATGTGATTAGCAAACAAGTATCAGTTGTCCTCAGGGGGTTTCGATCTCCCCTCACATTTCTGTTGTTCAGGTTCCAGCAGAGAAGCTACTTTACCCCATCTCTATAGTGATGTTTAACCAAGCCCTGGGACAGCGTGTCCATGGAGACAGAAGAAACTACATTGACACCTGCCAATAAGAGTTATGAGGATTGTAAGTCTAGAGGATCGTTTTGAGCACCACTAACAGCAGAATAGAAATTTGGTTGCCTTGAGTGCAACAGAGGATAAGATTTAGAGTCACGTTGCCTTGCCTGTAGTCCGCTGCTGACATTTACTTGTGTGGCATTACACAAGGAACCTGACTTCTTTGCGCCTTAGGTCTTTTACTGATTTTATTACGACAGCAATTACTCATGAAAGTAGAGGGCCAATGAAATGTGTTGAGCAGCATGAGTGTACAATCACCCTGAAAATGCTGAAGTAACCGTGTTACTTTTATTGAAAATGAAATTTGCAAGATACAGCAAAGCATATGCTTACTCCACAAAATTTGAATATGATCATTTTTTATTAGACACTATCAAATACATGGTCAATGCCTTTGTAATTTGAGTAACTGGAGGGTGCTTTCCTCTTTCCTTTGATGTGCAGACTTGGACATACATGTGAAGCTGGGGCAGTAAACAGTGAGGAGGTGCTTGAGTTAGGCAGGATGCAGAAAGCATATGTGCACCGTGAGCACTACCCTTTATAACAAGAAAGCCAAGACAGCTGTTTGTCATCTCCATATGGTGCGTCTTCATGGCCGCTCCCACACCTCAACTTGGCCAATTTTAACAAATCATACCTCCTTCAGCTATCTTTAGTCACCTCACTGTTATCCCCTTAGTGATCCAGGCAGCCCCATTTTTTTAATTATTTTTTCCACTCATACAAACTTAATAGGTACCCCAGTCCCCTCCTTCCCTCCCCTCCCCCCTTTTCCCCTTCCTTTACCCCCTCCTTTCCTTTCTCCCATTGGCCTCTCCTCCCATCATCCCTGGAGCATCCTTTAGTGTAAGTGAATGTCAAGCTTCCCTCTGGTCCTCCACTCCAATGAGGTGTAAGGACTCAGTAGCATTGCAGACGGCCCCATTTGTGACCCAGATTGTCCTCTTTCTCCCAATCCTTGCCCTGAGGTGCTCGCAAACTCTCACAGTCTCTTATTCAAGATCCCCATGATCATTTGGTCAAGGGTGCAGGAGTCCAAGATTTTGCAGCTTGGTTAGTCTCTGAAAGCAAACGGTTACATCTTTAGTGGAAAATCTGTGAGGACAGTGAAGAGGGGAAAGCTGAGTTCTGCATCCCAAAAGAAAAGGGTTGTAGGGGGCTGGAGAGGTGGCTCAGGGGTTAAGCCTCCGCCTTGCAGGCGGAAGGTCCTGAGTTCGGATCCCAGATCCCACGTATAGACGCCAGGCGGAAGCAGGGGCAGCCTGCGCTTCTGGTCCTGGTAGGGCGGAGCCTGTGAATCCCGGGGCAGAAGGAGGTGGAGGTGTCCATGGTGGTTCGCGAATTCGTCCGTGATTCTACACACACACAGACACACACACACACACACACACACACACGCACATGCGCACAGTTGAATAAATAATAATAAAAAAATTAAAAAAAAAAAAAAAAAGAAAAGGGTTGTAGGAGGTGACCCTAGAGATGGATAAGTGCCTCAGGCGTGCCTTCTCTCCCAAACATCAAAGGCCCATGCTGAGGGTGTGAGAGGGCTGCATGGGAAAAGAGTTCCTACAGCAATCAATGCCCTGTTTCAGAGAACAGAGGCAGAAGAGAAACAGAGTTGACTGATTTTGGAGGTGTCACCAAAGGATGAAATGTGAACTGATGCATACATAGAAATAGAAAAATATACAGGCACACACACTTCTCTTGGTGAGGATTAAGGTAGCCTGCACTGGGGCAAAGGAGATAGCTCAAGTGCATAAGAGTGTTTGCTGCACAGCACAAGAGCTTGAGTTCAGATCCCCAGCAACCTCGAAAAAAGTCAGACAAGGATGTACTCAACCTGGAATGTCAGCACTGAGGGTGCTATCCATAGGAGGATCACTGGGGCTTATTGACCAACCAGGTAACAAAGCAGAAAGATAACTGATTTCACCTGTGCTCACATATGCACATACAACACACACACACACACACACACACACACACACAAAGTAGCCTGCATTAAGAAAAATTCTTACCCAAAAAGGACACTTATGAAATGATGTAATAACAGTTTATTTCAAAATACTAAACCAAACCAGAAAAAAAAAGGATAATTTCTTTCTTTGGAAAAAAATGAATTTTATACATCACAGGTTGGTTTAATTGGCCAATAATATACTAGCAAAATATATTTTTATTTAAACCACATATAATACAACTTCCTACATATACAGTAGATGCTAAGTAATTTTGTTCATCAACCACTTAGATCAAAACAAAGCTATAAAACAGTTAAATACAGAAATTAAAAATATTATGAATTTTTCTTTACAAAAATATCATTTTTAGTCTTTTGTTTTCTACATAGATTTCAATAGAATACTTGAACTTGAAAGGCTAAATCCTTTGCTCTAATTTCAGGAATACCACTTTCTCTCTCAAACCTAGAGGTGATTACAAAAGAGTAGACCATTTAAAGGGAAATGATGAGAAACAGATAAACTGCTCTGAGTCATTCCTACAGTGCCTTAGTTTCTTATTCCATTGTTAAAATGACTACAGAACCCCATCTGGGAACAAAGGGTTTACTCAGACTCACAATTCTAGGCTACAACTGATCATGGTGATAGAGTTATCAGCAAAGGTTGAGGGAACCAGCCACATCTTACCTACAGGAAGAGCTGACAGAGGAGGAAGGACCAATGTATATACAGAGGAGGAAGGACTAATGTAAATACATTTTAGCTTGCCAGTTTGTTGTGTGCCAAATTTCAACCAGATCTCTCTTCACCTTATCCAACTCCCCACATCAGATAGATAATCTCTCATAGGCTTTCCTTAACTAAATAATTCTTCATAAGTGCACTCAAAGACACAATTCTCAATTCTCAAGCTGACACCTGAAACTGCCACATCTAGATTCTGCTTAGGAAGAAGCTTAAAGTTCTTGAGTTAACTGCAAACTCATGATACTTGATTTTAGAACTGTTTTGGCTTTCATGCAGTCCACCACAGCTTTCTTCATCACTAAAGTTTGTGACATTAAGCCCTTAGTTTAATTGCACAAAGTAAATCTGGGACTCTATGAGGGTAGTTAAATGTAACATGAAAAATTCTGAATATTTATTTTTTAAATATGCAAATTATTACTTTTTCAGTAATTACTTTTTCATAAATTAAAAAAAAGTTGCAGCTGGTTATGATAATACACATCTGTAATTCCAGTATATACCTGTAATTCTAGTATATATGTAGCTTGGGCAAGAAGATCCTGAGTTCAAGTCACCTGACTATAGTGAGTTCTAGGCCAGACCAGAATAGAGGGTGAGAAGCTTAAATTCAAAGAAATGAAATATATTACAATGACAAAATCATCTGAGTGTTTTACAGAAAAATAACTACGAAACGTTCAGAGAACAGCACATGGCTAGGGTGGCTTATATCTTAAGAACTGTTTATTACTGAAATTCAAACTTGCCTGGAAGTTCTGGAATGAACTCTCATTCCAAGTTCATCCAGGCCACGATTCTAATGTGCTACAATACAGTGTTTCCATTAAGTTCATAGCCCATGTTTTCATATTCCTATGTAACAAATTTAAACTTAATTATTATAACAATGGTTAAAATATATACACTGTGAAAAAGAGAAAAGGTATAAACACATTTTTAATTTTATTCTTTACCTGTGAGATAATATAAAAAAAATCTAAAACTTTATTATTTCACATGTAAGAATCAAAATATTAAACAGAATAAATAAATGTGTAACCTATATGCATTGAAAAGATACAGAATACTGACTACCATACAGCAGTATATTAGAAATCCATCTTTCCAGGATTAGGATTTCTTCCTTCAAACAGTCATACTCGCTGCTACTGTAAATAAATTTCACATTAAGGCACCCTGAAAGGCTGGAATCCCAAACTTATACATTGTGATATGCATTGTAAAACTTTTTTCCTTCAATCTGATATGATTCTAGATATTATTAACTTGAAATGTTTTTTTGGGCGCTAGGTAAATATTTTGGGACGTATTATTTGGATAGCTCCAGTACAGCCCTGTGATATTCTGATGCTCTTATTAAAGCAGCACATGCAATAATACTATGGCAGTATTAGCAAGGAAGTGAGCAAAATCAAATCAAGATGATGGTGAAAAACTAAATTTGAGAGATGCGATGACTTCCAGAACATTATTGTGTAGGGACAATAACAACTGTACTATCAAGCCTGGAAGGCTTTTAAGTAATCACGTGAGAAAACTTTAGCCAACCGAGAAGCATGGAATGAATCAACAGTGTACTCACAAGCCAAAATGCCTCAAGTTACTGGTGTTCTGATAGTAAAATTAGACTCTGTGCCTTTTGCAGTCACTTGAGAAGTCCCTATTATGATCAATTGTAGAGAAAAACTTACATAAACAGAAAATCTCTGAATTTCAACTTCCAGAATTTTATGAAGTACAGTTTTCTATGAGTAGGGAACCAATGCTTGGTGGGACTAAGGCTACCTCTTGATGGTTCCTGAAAATGAAGAGAGGATAGATTACCCAGGTGCTCCAACTCCTGGCCTTTCCTCCGCTTTCCCTAGAAAAATCTCAATTTCCCTTACCATCTTACCACACAGTATACAATGTTCCAATAGAAGAATACTTTATAGTAACTTAAAGTAGTTGTAAAAGTGTGAAGAAAAGAATACTTTATAGTAACTTAAAATAGTTGTAAAAGTGTGAAGAAGACAAACGGTGAAGTTGATCTCGGATATGTTACTCATCTTGGCACCAATCTGAAATGGGTAACTTAATCCTTCCTTTTTTTTGTTCATTTCCTATATGTACGAATGTGTGCTGAGGAGCCTTAAGTGCAGGAGATTCTGACACATAGACAATAAGTCTGCTGAGCACCCATTGGACAGAGATGTTTCTGCTTTGTAGACTCTCTGACTTTGCTGTGCTTGCAGAACATTCTAAGAAGGGAAGGAGCATACAGTATTTCCCAAACACAGATGATCACCAAATTCTTTTTCCTACCATAAAAAAATTGAAGTCTACTAGTTCTGAGAACCTTCTTTTGGGAAATGCCAGTTTGTTCTGGTTCTAAACATTCCAGGACTAGATATGGCAATTGTTCCTTTTTAATCCTTGAAAAAGAAATGTTTTTCTTACAAAGTCAACTACCATGATGACTTTTAGATTCTACTCCATCATGATCCTCCCCTAAGCAATTAAAAGCTGACTTTTTCTATACACCAAGAAATTATCCTTATGTCGATGAGAAATGTCTTCCTGAGGATACCATTACAGTCTTTCTACAAACATTAAAAATATGAACTAATCTAGATCTTTTGACCTAAATCACAATCACTTGGGGAGGAATACACTACATCATACATTGCTACAATCAATCCTATCAACAATATTAAGAGTAGCAGAGGTATAAATGTTGACTACTCCTTGTAACATCTCTATGAATTTTAAGACTTATTATTATACCTATTTTAAAGACAGATGCACCAAAATGTATAGCATTTTGTATAGCAATTAACTGACATGCCAAGGTTCACAGAAAGGAGTAAGGGTGAACTCAAGCTCATATCTGACCTCTCAATCTATACTTTTAATACCACCTTACATGCTAGCAACAACATTTTTGTTGCTATATAGGAAAATTACAGTGTTTTAGATAAATTCAGCTCAATTAAAAATTGGCTTTAGATCTCTTCCCTATCAAATTCCATTTCCTTGAAGGAGAACCTCACAGTTTTAAAAAGGCAGGAAAAAAATAGACTATTTACCCACAACAGGTTTGTAGGGTTTTTAAATAGGAGAAAGCTTTAAAAATCTGCATCCAAAGTGAAGACATTATCTGTAGTTTCTGCCATAACAGCAAAGCGCTGATACTCTGCAACTCGTTTCTCAAAGAAATTTGTTTTCCCTTCTAAAGAAATGTTTTCCATAAAGTCAAAGGGATTTTCTGCCTGAAAAACCTGAAAAGAAAAGAAATGTCATTAACATTTTGAAAAAGCTAAATTATATCCTACAACAAGGACAAAAATGACAGAAATCAGAGCTCAGGTCTCCCAATGCTTTGTCTAGTCACCTATAGGATCACATTATTCCTCCAAGATCCTCACAAATTTTCAGATGACTGAGGTTGCCCACTAACCTTCTCAAAAGAGCTAAAAGTCTAAGAAATGGAAAAAAATATTATTTCAAGAAACAGCATAGTTAATCTGCATCAAAGGAAATTGCTTTTACAGCCTGAAAGATGCCATCCATACTGAAAGTTATGGTGCTTTCATAGGTATTACTATCAAGTGGTCATTTATGTATGGTCTACACAATTACTGTCAATGTCCTGTGGTCCTAAATATGCTTTTTAGTTGATAGAATAGATAACAATAGCAAGAAGGGAGCAGGACCAAGGAAGTGAAAATCAATTCTAACCACAGTGACCTGAAGTGTACAAAGTTGAACGCTTGCTGCCATGCAGCTTTCTACTGCTTCTGAGTTGAGGAATCAGAGCTGGAGACCCAGCTGGACTGTTCCCAAGGTGCAATGAAGCAGGACTTCTGGATTTAAGCATGTCATAGAAGACATGACCAGTGTCACCGATGATAGGTTCAAATAACCCCATTTTAAAAATAAGAAAAGGGGGATAGGAAATGGAACAGTGATTAAAGCCTTTGACTCTGAGGCAAAAGGCTCTGAGCTCAGATCCCAGATCAGACATAATAATGCCAGGCAGATACGTTGTTCTGGCAGGGGTCTGTTGTTTTGGCACTAGTGGGCAGTCTGGGAATCTCCTGAGCAAAAATCATATGGAAGTAGAATAATCCAGGTGATTCTCGATGTCATCCTTAGGTCTCCACAGGTATACACACTCATGTGTACTCTTGTACACATGTCTGCATATACATATATACAACAAAATAAGTAAAGAGAACAGAGCATAATGGCACATGTGTAATCCCATGATGAAAGTCATTAGTTTGTATCTTAACCAAATTCAAGTATATAAACAGACATTTCTTCAGAGAAGATAGAAGGCCAAACACCATGGTGAAATACCTTCATACCTAGCAAGCTTGCTAAAAAAAAAAAAAAAAAAAAAAAAAAAAGACCGATAACAATTGTTGGTGAAAATGTGTAAAAATCAGGGGCTGGAGAGGTGGCTCAGGGGTTAAGCCTCTGCCTTGCAGGCAGAAGGTCCTGAGTTCGGATCCTAGACCTCACGTATAGATGCTGGGCGGGGGCGGGGCGGCCTGCGTTTCTGGTCCTGATAGGGTAGAGCCTGTGAATCCCGGGGCAGAGTAAACGAGGAGGAGGAGGTGGTCCATGGTGGTTCCCGAATTCGCCCGTGGTTCTACACACACACACACACACACACACACACACACACACACACACGCACACGCACACACATGCACAATTGAATAAATAAAATTAAAAAAAATGTGTAAAAATCAGAACACTCATGTACATGAGATGTACAGTTACCCAGATATTTTGTAAACCAGTCTACCAGTCCTTCTAATAATTAAACACAAATTATATGAGTTAGCAACTTTAATTCTGAATACATACTCAATTAAAATGAAAGCTTAGATTTATCACAAATTATTCATGAATGTCATAGAAGTAGTAGAGCAAAAAAATGCAAACAATCCACCTGTCAAACAAGCGATGAATAAACAAAATTTAGTAAATCAATATAATGAATTTTACTTTCCATAAAAAGTGTCAATGAAAAAAGTGTCATGAACAAAAAGAGGTATACAAAAAAGAAGAGATCCACGAAAAGTCATGTATTACACAATTCCATTTATTATCAAATGGAATATATAATATGGCAGACCTATAAAGACAGATTCAATTATTACTTGATTAGACAGGAGGAGGAGGAGGAAGAGGAACAAGGGGGAATGATTGATGATAGGTCTTAAGAGCAGACTTTTTCTTTGAGATAAAAAAATTCCTAAATATTTATGTAGGAGGCTATACAACTTTGAGTATTTTAGTTGTAAATGAGTGAATTGCTTGCTATGTAGCTTCTATTTTAATAAAATTTTATATACATGTATATTAAAAGCTCATGTGATTTAAGCTGATTTTTATGAAGTTGCCTTCAAGAAAGTGTGTGTTACGAGTAAATAGAAATTTGGCCTATACCACACAGCAAGCTACAAATTTTACAGCTGCTGATCCTTCAAAACAAAAATCATTTATAGCATGAACAAAGTTAAAAAAAAAAAAGTAAAGTAACTGAAGTGATTTCTCTTGATACATAGAAGTACTCAAATTTCCATCAACCAAACTAAAGTTTTAGTTCATAAACATTTAAGCTATTGTTTTTTTCTGTTCTGCTGTTTTGTTTTCTTTAATTTGATTTAGGTTTTTTGAGCCAGGTCTCACCATTACAAGTGTGTGTGTGTGTGTGTGTGTGTGTGTGTGTGTGTGTGTGTGTGTCAGAGGGCACTATAAGTCCCTGTGGAGGACCAAGGGTGACTTCTGGAATCATCCTGGATTGCTTCTACATCCTTTCTGCTTCATTTTGGGATTTCCCAGGCTCCACCCGCAAGGGCTGGAAGTACAGATCACCACTATTTTCACCTGGGGTTTTTACGTGGGACCTGAGATTTGAATTCAGGTTTTTCTGCTTGCAAGGCAGTGTCTTAACCCCTGAGCCACCTCTCCAGTCCAGTGGGAAATGTCTTTTCTACCTACTGTTTTTATGTGGGATCTGGGATTCACACTCAGGTCCTTTTGCTTGCACGGCAAAGGCTTAACCCCGGAGCTATTTCTTCAACCTTCAAAAGAACCTTATTATAAAATTACCTAGAATTATTATAAAGTAACTTATTGAATTAATACTTACAGCCTCCTACTTCTTTTATGGATTTAATTTTAAGTTTTAAAGGATTTAAAAAAACACAATCTTTTCATAAAAAGTGGGTATTTGTCACATACATTTTACTCGTTTATTTGTCTGTCTGACAAGAGGTATGTAGTCCAGCTAGCTTCAAACTTGTGATCCTCCCACTTTAGATTTTCAAATGTTAGGACAACATACAAATATCACAGCTAACTTGTCATATATATTTTAAAATTAAGCTATATTACAAATATTTTCAGTAAAATATATTGTATAGGTATAATTTGACCGTGATATTTAAATATGTCATATTTTAAAATATTTATTATTTATTTGCGTAATTGTGTGTGTGGTGTGAGTACATATGTATGCATGTATTTGCATGTATGAGTGTATTAACACATGTGTGGAAGTCCAAACTTGATATTGGGTGTCTCTCTTGATAACTCCCCATTCTATTTATTGAGGCAGGGTCTTTCACTGAACTTAGATCACACCAATTCTGGCCAATCTAGACAGTCAGCCTACCCTAGGGATCTCCTTTCTCTGCTTCCCAAGTACCCGAATGACAGGTGACTACCACCCTTACCCAGTTTTTATGTGGATTCTGGGTATCCAAACTTGTCTTGTCATTTGTATGGTAGGCGCTTTATCAAGAGAGCCATCTCCCTGGCTCAACAGTAACATGTTTTGAAATACTTTACTTACCTTTGAGAACCCAAGTTCTGCAAATAATCTGTCAGCTACAAACTCAATATACTGTTTCATCAAAACACAATTCATTCCGATGAGGCCAACTGGCAGGGCTTCTGTTAAAAACTCCTGGAATGTAAATAAAACAGTGTAAGGTACATTTGTAGAATAATAAGGAAGTATGCATTTTCCAGATAGAACCCAGAATCTGAAATGTCTCCTATAGGTTCATGCATTTCAATATGTAGTCCCCAGCTGGTGATACTATTTTGGGAAGAGCTTTACCATGTGAGACCTGGTGAATGAGTCTTCTTTTGGTCCATTCTCTGCTTCCTGGTCTATCCAAATATAAACAGGCTGTACCTCCAGCTACTGCTGGTGATTCAATCATCATGCCTTCCTTGCCATGATAGACTGTATGCCCTGAGCTATGAAGCAAAGTAAGTCCTTCCACTCTTAAATTCTTCACAGGGACAATAAACGTATCTAACACAGAGGAGTGTGGTTTCATTAGGATTCTAAGACACTAATTTGTTCCAAGGCAAGTATGCTAGGATAAATTCAACATGGCAAATGATGGCTGTTTATTTACAAATGCTTAGGAAATTACTAGTTGTATAATTTATATTCTCAAAGTGCCAAAATCTAAAATATCCAATTACTGGATCCTTTAAAAGTAGTATGTATAGGGGCTGATTCAGAGGTTTTCTTGACGAGAAAAAGGAGATGCTTTGTTTTGAAATACCTAGGCAAAGTTTCAGCAAAGATATTCATCATGGGGAGTTTAACTATAGAAGATGTTCTGGAGAGACACTACATGAGGACAAACAAAAGGATTTGGATGGAGTCTTGGAGATAAACTGAACACCACTGTACTGAAAGACAATGGCAAAGTGTTAAACAGAGGAAAACTGAAAGCTCACCACAGTACTCAGATACAAAAACACATATGCCATGTGAAAACCATGCCTATTTAACAATCTAATGTTTAAAAACAAGTTGGGTGCCTGCCCCTCATGACACTCCATATGTAGAGTCCATGAGTTTGGTTCTAGCTCCTTGCCTCTCATGGATTCAATGCCTAGAGTTCCTGAGCCCTCCGGGGTGTCTGCCCCTCATAACACTCCACATCTGAAATCCATGAGTTCCATTCTTTCCTCTAATAAACTCTACCTTAATCCTCAAAAACATAAAAAAATTTAAAAATTTAAATAAAACAATTTGAGAAAGTTTCATCTTTGAATAGTTTTTTTTTACAGAAATAAAAACATTCTAAATAGATAAAGCTTTTTCTAGTCAGAAATATTCATATGCCATAAGATTTACTCTTCACTAAAGAATTTACTTCTTTATTCTGTGAACATTTGGTTTGTGCTTCAGCTAGGTGGCCTGATAGGCTACTGAAACTATAAAACAAACAACAAATTATCATTGCTCTCCAAAACTATAAAGTGACAATAATTAAAGCAGTTCTTTGCGGCATGAAATTTGACAGATAAATGTAGAAGATAGAAAAAGAGCTCTGAAATAGACTACTTACACAGAAACCTTGATATAAGGACTGACTTATAAATCAATTATAAATTGGCATAACAACATATGTCAGTACTCTCAAGCTGTAATATATAAATGTGCTGATACTGATCTGTTGGGCCCACCCAGAGATAACGGTCTGGGAGGGAGTGAGCAGGGCATGGCTTAGCACATGGGGCCAAAGATGGCGCTGGGAGCTAGTGTCCTAGGCGTAACCCTGATCACATTACGCAGAGTCCTAATTGGCTTATAGGAGCCAACATAGATTTATGTTTAGTCTGACCTATGCAGAGTATGTGCTTTACTGACCATCAAGGTAATTGGCTGCCTATTTCGTGCGCTTTGAGGCTTTGTGTATATAAGCTGATTTGTTACCCCCAATAAACTGAGATTTTGCTTTGACAAACTCCCCGTCCGTTGCCAAGTCTCTGGAGGGCTGAGGCGGAGGTGCGGGTGGTCAGGTCGTTACAGCCAGGAGCTGTGTGTGTAAGTGAGTGAATGAGTGAGTGATGGAGTGTCACCTTGACAGACTCCCTGCTGTGTCCGGAGTCCCCTGGATTTGGTAGGGGTAAAGGGCCTGCAGCATATTCGCCTTTCTCCGCCCCGAAGGCCTGGAGCCGTCAGTGTGTGTGTGGGGGGAGGGGGGGAATCACCCCAGCACTGATCTACCAAATGATAATTTCACAATCAACTATAAATGGGCGCAGTGTCACAGTGCCAAGAGTCTGAGATGAAAGGATTATTTTAGCCCAGAAATTCAAGGCTGGCTCAGGCAATATCATGAGACATCATCTCAAAACAAATTTTAAAAGTAAATTTAAAAAGAAAAGCATTATGTAATAATGGTACAAATATCAGAAAAAGAGGTATGTAGACAACATGAAACTTGCCTACTTACCTGCTCAATTCTGACAGCATCAACAATGATCTCCCTGACCCTTTCTTCTGAAGGTTTGTTTACTAAGTACTGAAACATGAGACAAGCAAAATCACAGTGAAGACCCTAAAGGAGAAGACAAATGCTATGTCAAAGAACTTTTAATGAACTAATGAACACGATGATGTGTCAGAGAACGTCCCAGAAATTGAAGCGAGCTTAATAGAGCCAAAAACCTCTTTCAAATTTCATTGAATATCAATTCAATAACATAGTAAAAAATTAAATAGCAGCAAATATTAGTTTGTCAAGATTAAAGAATCAATTTATAAGCAAACATTCCCCCCATTTTTTTGATAATAAAAGCATTTTGGAAAGAAAAACAAAAAGCCAATATAAAAATTCATTTATTTGTGTTATGGTTAGATACAGGTGTCAACTTGATGGCTGAGGGTTTGAGCTCTGGGCACATTTGTAGATAATTAATAGTTAAGCCCAGAGTGAATCTGCAAGGAAACTGTCTAGTTGTCAGGGAAGCCCCAACTACTTAGAGGGTGGGACTAGGCCCTGGACAGGTAAATAAAATAGAGAGAGCTGGTTGAAAAAGCTGGCATCCTTTTGTGTACTTGGCCAGATGTGCTGGTCTGGCAAATAAGGATCATCTCTCTTAACCATTCTGTGGGTATGGTAAGACCATTCCCTCGACCCTGGTGTTCATGTGGGCCCTCCGGCTAGACAAGCAACTGTAATCAAGAATAAAAACCCCTTGGTTCCCTTAAGCCATTTGATGGTGATTTTATCAGCAACCATGCAGAGTAACTGTGACAATTTGTAAATATCAAAAAAAAAAAAACCCCCAAAAAACAACAAGAACAAAAAAACAAGAGATCACTAAAAACAGTAAGTAGTTGTGATGGTTAATCTTGATTGTCAAGTTAATGGTTTGTTTCTGTGAATTCTAAATCACTCTGGGCATATCTGTGAGTGATTTTCTAGACTGGGTTAATTAAGGTGGGAAGAACCAACCTACATGTTGGCAACACCATTCCATGAACTACAGTTCTAGACAGAATAAAAAGCAGACCGTGAGCTGGGTACCGGCAATCATGGCTCTCTGCTTTCTAGGTGTGAATAGGCTGCTCCAGGTGCCTCCCCTACCGTAACGGGCTGCACTCCTTTTAGTTATAAACCAAAACAAGCCCTTCATTTTTTAAGTTTTTTCCATCAGGTATTTTATCTCAGCAACAAGAAAAATAACAAATACAGTAGCATTTAAAAAACAGATAAATCTCAGGAAAACGTGAAAAGGCAACATTTATATTAAGTAAGAACAGCTCAAGGTGAAAGTGACTCCTGTCGATGCAGATGGAAATAGAGGATAAATGAATGTCTTCTGAAGTCACTGCAGATAGTTTAACCAGAGAATACATTCATTCCTGAGAACAATAGCTATGTAAATACAACAAATACCATAAAACCTTAATTAACTGCAGAAAGGACCAATGATAGTCACCTTTACTCAGGGTTCCAAAATATAAAACAGATGGTACAAAAGCTGGAAAAAAAAAATCAGAACAGAAGAGAACTTTTGCAAGTTCAAAAGAAAAAAGACCACATATATGAAGATGGTAGAATGAAAAATATGAAAATATAACTTTTAGAGAATGACACTAAGGTAGAATTAATCAACATTTGTAAACAACAACCAAAAAGAACTGTGTAGGCAACCAAGGAAGAGACTGGGAAAAGAACATGCAGTGTAAAGGATTACAAACCTGAGTTGCTTAGGCTTCTCTAAATGAATCAACAAAAATATACTACTCAAAGATAAAACCTCAAATCAGAGATTGGATTCTACAGATTACCTATCTAATTGTTATTCTCAGGAAAAAAACTATATAAAACCCCCAACTCTTTGAAGAGCTAATCTTGGAACTTTTATGAGGGAATTTTTTTCTCCCACAAACTTGACTTAAACTCCCTAAGGTAACTTGTCAAATTAAAATACTGAGAGATGTTATGAAATGTTGATTAGAAACAATAGCTAGTTACCTGCCCAGTTGGTAGAGTGGTCTGCTTAGCATAAATGAAGTTCTGAGTTAGATTCCCACCATATCATAAAACTGGGAAAAGTGACATATATCTGTAATTCTAGCATTCAGGAAGTAGAAATAGAAGGATCAAAAATTCAAGATCATCTTCAATTACAGAGTGAATTCAAGATCAGCTTGGGTTATATGAGACATTGTCTCAAAGAAAAAGGACAAATTAGGAAAATATTTAAAATAAGTACAGTAAAATTAAAATTGTATACTCATTCAACAGATACAGCAACTATATATATAACAAATTCAGTAAACAAATATATATATATATATTTAAAGAGATCAATCACTATACATCAGGTATATGCGCAGCACCAGAGCAATGTGAACCCGCCTTTAAGGATTATAAGGCTACATATACGTAAACTTAAAATATTAAGAGTACTTTGTGATCAAATGTTAAAAAATGAAAATTCTGGGGCAAAGTTTCATTTTTTAATATTTATTTCTGTGTGTGTGTGTCTGTACGTGTACAGTTGTCAGATGATAACTTTTAGGAGTTAATTTTTTCCTTCTACCTTTGAGTTGCAGGGATCAAACTCAGGTTATCTGGCTTGTACAGCAAGAAATTTTACCCACTAAGACATCTACTGCCCTCAAAGTTTCATTTAATTAAAGCAAAACAAAAATTCTGAAAATAGATTTCTAGTTAAGATCAAGTAAATGAACCAATCATCAGATTATTATATACCTAAAAAAATGTTTTCAAACTTATTATAGAAAAATATAATATTTTACTAAATATAAAAAAAGCTGAGTGTGGAAGTACACATTTGTAATCCTAGTGCTAAGAGGTGGAGGCAAGATTATAAATTCAAGACCAGCATGGGCTACACAGTGAGACTCTGTCTCAAACTAACAAAACTATAAATTATAAAAATGTTTATTAATTAATAGATTGGTAAGAGAGAGATGATAAATATAATAGATAAATAAGTAGATATAGTAGATTGACTAATGACTGATTGATTTAAATATAAAGTCTATAAAGAAATACAATAAAATAGAAAACATGATTACATTTGGGAAGAGTGATTTTTTTCTAATTTCCCGATAATAACCATGAATGACATTTATAATCTAAGTTATTAGAAAATTAAAGACATCAAACAAAAAAATGTAATTACATGAAACATTTTGTGGTACTTAAAATATACTTTTCATATATACATTCATTGCATCCTTACAAAACCTTGTAATTTACAGTTGAACTGAGGTTCAGAGAATGACTTGAGAAGGTTACTCAAAAAAAACTAAGCTGAGAAGTCAAGATTATCATAAACAATAAATGTGAAATAAATAGTTGCAATGGACTTATAAAAAGAAGGACAGAAGTAAAAATAAGACTAATGCTCTATGCTAAAAACTTACGAGACTGGCAAAGGAGATAGATATGAGCACATTATGAACTCCTAAAACAGAAGGAAGTTAGACTGCAAAGAGATGCATGAGAAGAGATACAGTGGTTTATTTACCTAATTGGATAGAGAAGGATGAGTTGCTGCCTATGAAAAAAATAACAGATTAAAAAAATAAAACTAGAAGCTGGAGAGGTGACTCAGGGGTTAAGCCTCTGCCTTGCAGGCGGAAGGTCCTGAGTTCGGATCCTAGACCCCATGTATAGACGCTGGGCAGAAACAGGGGCGGCCTACGTTTCTGGTCCTGGTAGGGCGGAACCTGTGAATCCCGGGGCAGAGTAAACAAGGAGGAGGAGGAGGCGTCAGTGGTGGTTCCCCGAATTCGCCCGTGGTTCTACACACACACACACACACACACACACACACGCACACACATGCACACACGCAAACATGCACAATTGAATAAATAAATAAAAAGTTTAAAAAAATAAAACTAGCAATAAAAATTAAAAAGGTATTATAAGCAGAAGGAGACAAAATTATGACTGGGTTTGGCAGAAAAAAGAGGCAATATATAATAGCTCCCTGATTTCTACTTAGATGATCAGATAGCAAGGAAGTGACACTCACTGAAATACAAAAAAGAGGAGCAGAAAGTTGAGAGGCAGATAATTGATATATAAAATAATACATTTGAAAAGCTTGTGGAAGTTATCAGGTTTATCAGGGAGCTATCAGGAAATATCTAGCATGAACTTGAAAACATGGGTTAGGAATTCAGGAAAGAATATCCAGTATAGAGATAGGATCTGAGGAGCCATAAGCATCTAAAAGGAGGTTGATTCCATGACAGACAAAATCACATACAATGAAGGAATCAGGCCAGAGAAGGAATCCAGAAGCACGTTCAATATAAGGATAAGGAGAGACCAAGAAGAAATGGTAAGAGAAAGAGGAAGAAAATGCAGTATCTTACAAATGAAAGAAGAAATAAATTCCTATTTATGTCACCACATGTATTTCCAAACATGAGGTGTGTGTGTAAATGGACCTCTAAACATAAATATAAGTGGAAGAATACTTTCTTTCTTACTTCATCTCTGCTGATCAGTTCATTTGAAAAAGTGAGTCCAGGCATGAGACCTCTCTTCTTCAACCAGAATATAGCAGCAAATGATCCTGAGAAGAAAATTCCTTCTACAGCAGCAAAGGCCACCACTCTTTCTCCTAAGAGACAAAATAATAACACCAGAACTGTTAGCATTTTGCCCAAAGATCTCCAGAGGAAGAAAATTTCTACTTATATCTGCTAATGTGGAAAGGTATGTCTACTTCAAATCCTATGTCTAACAACTGAGTTGTAAATTTGGGTGTCTAGATGTCCTTTCAAGCCCAAAATAAATAATAATAAATGTATGTCTGTTAGTACAGACATACATGTGAGTACAGTATGAGTACATATTTGTGTATATTCAAACACAAAATACAAGATGAGTTTTATGACAATCATTTTCCTCTAGTACTCTAGTTGCTGCTGAAGTTATGTTTTTAAGAACCTATGACATCTAACAGACTAGCTATAAACATTTCAAAAACATTCTTATCCTTATACAATAATTCACAAAAATAAATCCAGGTGAAACAACAAAATACCTACTGGATTAAATTTTTGTTAAACATTTAAGAGCCCATTGAAAAACTTACTGTCAGGCAAGGACTTTGCAGAAACCTACTCCTAAAATACCTACATGGCAATCTGTTTTAAAGTTATTTAAAGATATTTTAATTAGATAGTATATCTCAATTATTAAAAAACAACACAAATACATAATGTGACCGTACTCCTAAGGGATGATTATAGGTAAAATTGAAAAGATCATTGTCAAGTCCCTTACATCACCCAACTGCACAAACCTGAAAGAAGTAATATAGTTCAGGTCTGTCTGGGGAGAAAAGTTTGGTTTATGGGAATATGAAATAAAGACAGTTGAATGCTTGGGAGAGCTATGGGCCTTTGTCATAGTGATATAATTTTATATCAAACATAGAGCAGAGATTTAATAAATTTTCCCAGACCAGAATTAGTGGAAATTATATAAGTGCCAAGATGAGGAGATGTTAAAGTCCATTTTATAGAAATGTTGAAATTTTGGCATTGAAAAAAATTTGTAATTCCCAAAACAAATATTTAAATTTCAAAAAGAAAGATAACTAAATTCAAGCATTACTGGTTGTCTCTGAAGAATATTCTGACTTGTATTTGTTCATTTCTTAATTTGATAAATAAATCAAATGAGATAAACTGTATCAAAGAGTTGTTAATCCAAATTATCTCTGAATAGCTTAAAACATTTTTTACAGATAAGATTTTAATAGTCACTTTGGTAAAGTTCTGCTAGAGATCCAGAGTCAGGGAGGGACCCTGCCTCAAAAGAATAGATGAGGAGAGTGACAAAGAAAGTCATCCAACATCCTCTTCTGGCCTCCGTTCATGTGCAGAGTTGTGCACATCTGCATACATATATGTGAAACCATTCACACAGGCACACATAAACATTAATCGATTAATCCATTATTAATTATAAAAGAACCAGAACATTTCCTCTGAAAGCTGTAATGATTGAAAATGCCTCATGATCTCTTTTGGAAAGAGAAAGTAGGATACACTTTCAAGATACTGCTAAGTTCTACAGTACAATGCACTAAAATTGGACAGCTAATGCTTTTTTGAGGTTTAGAGATGTAATTTTAAAACATACATTAAGTTTTATATACCTACATGGCAATCTGTTTTAAAGTTATTTAAAGATATTTTAATTAGATAGTATATCTCAATTATTAAAAAACAACACAAATACATAATTAGAAGTTTTTAGTACTAAACAAATTAAATATGTTTTGAACATAATACATAAACTTTAAAAAAAGGAATGTTTTTATAGGCATAGTCTTAGGCTCTCTCTAGCTAAAAATTATGGAGTTTAAAACCTAGAGGTAAGGAAAGAACAGTTGCTCTTGGTGTATGTTACCAATAAAATTGCTATAAAAGTTAAGTAGAGCCCTAAAGCCCTAAAGAGCTGCCTCTGATAACCTAAAGCTACAAAGGTGTAGGTGGGCACCTTAAAACTGTACTTCCTCTGCTGGCTAAATGAAAGCAGAAAGCGTGCAGCAAAGCCAAGAAACATGCTATGTTATCAACTTTTAGCTCACGACCCAAAAGGAAAGCCATCAACTGTGCTCTATTCTTTTCCCTTTGCTTTCTTGTTGATTCTCCACACATTCCATTCCTGTGTCATTTCACATTTCTTTCTTCTAGTCCAATATGGGAATGATAACTGGGTTGTCATGAAATTATTCAATAGGGAGGCTCTAGCTGGAGCCCATAATATGGTTGCAGAGTGGCTGCTACTCTGTTTCTTCCACTTCTAATTTGTCTTTCTTGGGGAGTGTCAAGAAACACATGCTTTTTCAGGATCTGTTCGCCATTTTTTTGCTTTGTTTTCTTGAGGTGGGTCTCACTGTTGTGCAGGTGATCTTAAACATTGAAGTCACGTGATCCTGCAGTCTTAGCCTCCTGAGTGCTGGGAATATAAGCACGCACCACCATGCCCAGTTTCTGTTCCTCATTTCCCATCAGTGTTTACCCCTACTAATATTCCCAGTACACAATGAACACTTAGACAGCCCCCTTCTAAAGCTAGTTTCCCAAAATGGCTTATCAAACCACTTGTGAAGAATCAACTGAGCTAGAGAGATGGTTCAGGGGTTAAGCCTCTGCCTCTCAAGCAGAAGGTCCTGAGTTAAAATCCTTGAACCTACATAAAAATGCCAGGCGGCACAAGAGCAAACAAATCAGAAGGACCCCTGGGGCCCATAGAAGTGGACAGGCAGGAGGGTGAGAGGGAGTGGAATGATTTGATGAAGGGAGGGGAAGGGAGATGGGAAAGAGGAGGAAAGAGGCGAAGTAGGGATTAAGTACTCAATATGCTTGTAAAACTAAGAAAAAGTTTTAAAAAATTATTAAATTAAAAAAAAATGCCAGGGGGAAATGGCAGTGGCTTGTACTTCCAGCTCTGGGAAGGTGGAACCTGGGAAACTCCAGAGCAAAGCAAAGAGGAAATAGCACAATCCATTTTGATTCCTGAAGTCTTCCTTGGACCTTTACAGACACACACACATGCAAAAAAAAAAAAAGACTAGGCTGGAGAGATGGCTCAGGGGGAAAGTCCTCAGTTCGGATCCCATACAATCCACCCACACGCCACACTGAAACAAATGGAATGCAAAAGCCTATACAATGGCCTGTCTTGTACTGAGTCAGACATTCAAGAAAATTGTTTAAAAAGAAAAAAGCAAAAGCATGAGTTTTCACACTTTGGGGGGGAGGTACGAGGATTCTTTTTCATTTTAAAATGCTATTTGTGTTGTGGATTAATTAATTTGTGCTCTTGTATCATGTAGCATATACTAAAATACATTAATAAATATTTTAAATATTCTTGCTTTTTATTTTTCCTTAAACATACATTGTATTCTGGGGCTTAAAATGAGACTTTATACTTTTTTATATTCATTTACTGTGTGTGTGTGTACCTGCACACGCATGCATTTACAAAATGTGGTATATGTGTGGCAATCAGAAGACAATTTGTGCTGGTTCTTGTCTTCTACTATGTAAGCTTCAGGAATAAAATTTGAAAGTACCTTTACGAACTAAGCCATCTCTCCATCTGACTTTAATTTCTAATACAGAAATATTAATAGATACAATCTTGGAACAAAAGTACTTTAGGTCTGGAAAGATGACTCTGCCTCAAAAGTGGAAAGTTCTGAGTTTGGATCCCAGATCCTGCGTTAAAATGCCAGGCAGAAAAATGGGGGAGGCCTACACTTCTGGTTCTGGTGGGTGGAGCCTATGAAATCCTAAAGCAAAGCAAAAAGGAGGTAGAGGCAATCCAGGATGATTCCCCAAATCATCTTTGGTCCCCGACAGTGACACACAGGGCCCTCTGATACATACACATACACACGCACGCACACACACACACGCACACACACACATACAAATAAATTTTTTAAAAAATGTACTTTAGTATTCTCGATAATTTAAAAAATTTTTTTTAAATTACCTTATTTTTCTAGTTTTACAAGCATATTGAATACTTACCCCTGACTCCCTCCATCCCCATCCCTTCCTTTTATCAGTCTATCCTGTTCCCTCCCACCCTCCTGATATTCTCAATAATTTTCAATTCTCAAAAATTGTCAAAAGAGCCTGAGAGAAAAATTTTAAGATCTTCTTCCCTACATAATGAATAAAAACAGAAAGACAGTCAATTGAGAAGATGATGAGATGTATACTTGAACTACACAAACAATATACATGAGTATTTCCACTAAATTCAACAAGCAGTTACTGAGCAACCACTGTGCATAGACACAATGTTTATTTCTGGCAAAATAAGAACTGACTTGTTAAATCCTTTAACATTCTTTTTCTGTTCTTTTTGTTTGTTTGTTTTTTAAAGAGGATTAAGGCAGAGTTTATCAGAGAAGAGAAAGAATAGAACTCAGGAACTCCAGACGTGCAGTACCATGAGGGGTAGACGCCCTGGAGAACTCACGGACAGGTAAGGAGCTAGAAATGAACTCATGGTACTCCACATGTGGGGTGCCATGAGAGCAGGGACCCCTTCAACTTTTTTTTAAAAAATATTCTCAGTTCTTTATTGACAGCACAACTGAGATACTTATTTTATATATTTAAATTATCTTAAGATTGAATGAAAACAATTAGCTACAGTGTGGTCCAGAAATGCAAATATACAAACAAGACAATTTTATAAACACATGTTTTGTTACCTTCAGGTACACTTACAAATCATAAAAGATATCTAGGCACGCTTACAAATCATAAAAGAAACATCCTTACTTTTAAATAAAGATTTTGAAAATGAAGCTAGTTCATCAGATTTTTACCAAGCTACAAGAAATACTTTACGCAAGAAGATAAAAACTGATGCAGAATAACACTTGCAAATTCGTTTTTTAATGTCTACAAACCACTATTTCTAAATATAGAACTTTGTTTCCATTTGTCATGCTTACAAAAAACATAAAAAGTTCTCTAACTACAATCATTATGTTTTAAACAATTTTCTTAACATAAAAGGTTTTAACAATCAAGCCATACTTTTATTTAAGCTTATAATGTACTAAAATTACTTTACATGAAAGAACTTGATAGAATATCTCAGGACATTGCTTGATACCCAAGTCTGCATTAATAGATATTTTCACTTAAATTGTCTAGTACGTTAACTGAATCATCTAGCAAAATCATATCTATAGCTTTGAGAGTGAAGATATTCAATATTCATTATCACTGCCTTGGGAAATACGCTTTCTAAAACTGTGAAAAATCACTTCAAACACCTGGTAATAACATTTGCACAAAACCTGATGCATCGTCATTTGTCACCTTTTATACTATACTGTCAATTTTATTGACAGAAAGAGTGAGAGAGAGCTGGGGATGTAGCTCAGTGGTACAGCACTTGCCTGGCATACACAAAGTCCTGTGTTCAACTCCAGGCAGGAAGAAATAAAAATAAAAATAAAGAAATAAAAAACTTTAAGATAATGAAGGAAAAAGTGCCCTTCAACAGACCTAGGAGAAGAAAAACAACACAACTATTTCAGTGCTGGCTAAGTTTCACAGAATTTAAAGTTCAATTCTCACTATTTTACTGCAATAAAATCTGCCTGCTTATTCTAATAATACTAAACAGTGTAAGGGAGCTGGGGTGTCGTTCAGAAGTAGAGCACTTATCTAGCCTAAGGGGGCCCCTGAATTTATGCCTCAGCACAAGGAAAGAAAGGGGAGGGAGGGAGGACAGAGCATACAGTAAGCAACGTTAGAGGGCTTAGGATGAGCACACATGAGGCTCTGAGTTTGGCCCCACTATCACATGAAAAGGGTTGGGGATGCAGCTCGGGGGTGTAGTGAGTGCTTGCCTGCATGTGCAAAGCCCTGGGTTCGAGCCCCAGCACTGCAAAAAAACAAACACAATCATAATTGTAAGCTGGGTGTATCTCAGCAGCACAGCACGTGCTTGGCATGCAGATACTAGGTTAAATTCTAGCAGCCCCCCCACCTACCCTAATAATCAGGGTTACGCTTCAAAGCTTGGAACCATATGGTAAATCTAATGGCAACAACCTCTTCAACCCCATCATGCACTTACTTCGTTCACACAGCATTTTAAAATGGTTCCAAGTAACAGCATCAGTTTACATGGCTTCTGTGTTCTATAGCATTTTTGGCACTGAAAGATTACATTAAACCAGGCTTGGTGCACTTAGGACACAGAGGCAGGAGGATTACCACAAGTTTAAGACCAACCTGGTCTCTACTGCAGATTACTATAGTAATCTTATATTGTATTGTATGTGACTGACTTCTTTTTTGTCACTATGCAAACTTATCTCTTTAACTTTTCAATTCCTAATTTACTTAATAGAGTAACAGCTTTATCTTACCACTTATCAATACAAATCATGACTAATATTCTTCTTCCACAATGTGATGTTGATTAGTACCACTTGCTCACACTACATAATATAGTATCATATCCTCCAAGACAGATTTAACCATATATAAATGAAAACCACATACCAAAAGTAGACTTTCTATCTGCTATCCATCGTAGAGCCCAATCTGCTTTTTTCTTAACATATGGCATTGTTTCAATGGCATTAAATAGAAACTCCCTAAAAACCAAAAAAGTTCATTTAAAAGTTATCAGTTTATTTGCATTAATGACATAAATAAATTTTAACAGTTTAATCAGAGACAATAATATATAACTCTTTGGTATACTACTAAATCTTCAGTTTTTGTATATTTTACATATTCGTGATTATGAATATAGAGCTGAAAGTAAAACTTGATTTAGTAATTTGGATCTGATCTGAAACAAAAATCCATTAAATATAAGTATTTAATTTATACATGCAATGTGTAAGATTTTGTGAAATAACAAAAGTTTAACTGAATATAGGTATGCTTTTTTTTTCAAATCTAACACATTATTGACTAATGGAAAATACCATACTTGTGAACTTCCAGGCGTAAATAATTTTTCTGAACAGTTCAGTTCTGGAACAAATTCTGCTGTTAAGAAACAGAATTGATCTTTGTGAATAGCTCCCAGCAATAATACCTTTTCTTGGGATCTCTGATGTAAGTATCTATCAGCAAACTGTACATCTCTGAGTGAACATTTTCCATGAGAATTTGGAAGCCATAGAAACAACGAGCCTCTGGAACCTGCACCTCCTGACTAAAGCGCTCCACCTAGAAAGTAAGGAAAACAGATGGATCCAGCGCTACATCCTGCAAAGCTAATCCCGGACATCATTATTATTTCAGAACTGTCTCTCCAGTATTAGGAAAGCTGGTCAGAAAGATTGTGAGTTCAAGTCCAGCCAAGGGACACAGTAAAAGCTACTGTTAATCTAATAATCAAGGCACTAAAATCTTGTAAGTCTCATCTTCTTTTCCTTTTCTCCTTTTCCATCCTCCTTTCCTTTTCTTTGTGCTATTAGTGATTAGGCTGGTGACTGTGCTACTGATGGTGTTCACATCAGGTCAGCACTCTGCTACTAAGTTACACATTATCATCAGCCTTTATGGCTTTTTCTAAAGCAACATCTTTAGATACCACACTCTCCACAATAAATTACTTGCATATTCTTTCATTTTTTTAAAGTGCTGGGGATCAAAAACTTGAGCTTTACTTATAGTAGACAATAAGTATTTGCCCACTGAAGTATACCCACAGACACATGGTATATATTCTAAACAATTCAGTGAATTTCATCTTTTAAGTGGAGATATTGTTCACCAAGCAGAACATGTTAGTGTATTACAAAAAAAATAGTTATTTTTGCACCCAAGAACTCAGTGTAGCAAAGTCCACTTTCATGAGACCACACAATGGTGGGCCTTTCGCCACAGATAAGAGAAAACCTCAAGAGACACTACATCTCACTGAAGACTATTTAAGACTAATGCCAGACAGGAGAAGAGTTTCTTTACTCAGTGATTTACCCATTGATAAGTCATCCATGCCCCAGTAAGTACTCGCACATTTGTCAGTACAACAAACATTCCAGATGAAACCCAGTGGGTCACGTATGCAAAAGGATATGAAAGTAAGAAGAAAATGGACTGGAAAGAAAAAGGTACGAAGTAGATAGGAGGGAGGATGGAATTGGGTAGTAAGGAGTAAAACACATAAACTCACTGTATTTATGCACAAAAGTGTCGAAGAATTTTTTTAAAAAATGGTGATTTTATTTTGTAGAATTTTTCCTTTCAATAGTACTCAGATCTCTTGAAACTTCTTCTAGTCTACCCAGGAAGTTCATACTTCTCTTTAAGAAATTATTTCTTTTTACTAATCACAATACACGTTTTGTTATGAGAAGCCAGAACTGTTCTATACATAGCCAGAAGGTTATTAGGGGTAGGTCATCTATAGATTTATTTATCTGAAGGCAGAAATCCAATTTGTGCATTCTGTGTGGTCCTGGGGATCACATTAAATGTAGTTTTAGTTGGTATAATTCATGTTTGCCTTGGTATTTTGCTAGTCAAATGACAATTACTTATTTTGACCTCTGAAACTTTATGAGAAAAAACATTTCAAAAATTAAACTTCATCTAATAATTATATTATCATCATTTAACAGCTGAAAAGGAACAAAAGCAAAAAATAATCTTACCAAATTTTCATTTACAATTCCATCACTGGCTGCAAAAAAGGCTAGGATATGGGAGATAAAATGCTTCTCATCTGATTTAAGTCTGTTCCAGTGAGGGAGATCCTTTGATAAGTCAACCTAGGAGAAAAACATTCAAATTTTTTTCATTTAGAATTAAAGAGTTTTGAAAAATCATTTTTACTTTAAAATTAAGGAGAGATATGCCATTACCAGGAATCCGTAGGGAAAAAATTAAAAATCACAAAAATAAAAATAAAGTAAAAATTATGTTAATAATAGAATCCTATATTGAGAACATTTGCAAATTAGTACATTGTAACTGCTCTTACTATGGGATGATACATAGATAAATATGTGAGATATTAGATGTGTTTATTCCTGAATCAGGGTTTAATATTTGAGAATTAAGTTCAACCACTGAGGGCTATAGAAATGGCTCAACAATTAAGCCTGTCTTGAAAGCAGAAGGTCCTGAGTTCAAACCCCAGGTCTTGTGAAAACACCAGGGGGAAAAAGTGGTGACTTGAACTTTCAGCTCTGATAGGAGGAACCTAGGAAATCCTAGACACTGAAAAGCAATGAGGAGATAGAAGCAATTCGGGATGATTCCTTGTCACCCTTGGTCTGTCCTCCACAGGGACACACAAGGCCTTCTGAAACACACACACACACACACACACACACACACACACACACACACGCGCGCGCGCGCATACACACACACACACAAGTAAACTTTAAAAAAAAGTTCAACCACTGATTCAAAGAAAAAGATGGATAAATGATTTTACATAATTTAAGTACAAAAAATTGAAACTAAAAATATCCTTGACTTCCTTTAAAAAATGTGTTATTTGAATATTCCTACAAAATTCATATCAACTTGTATTTTTTAAGTTAGTTTCTTAATTATAATAGAACATTTACTACAATTGCTAAAAGACTCAATTTCTAAAGGCCCAGATATGACAAAAAGGTCATCTGTGTATCTGCTCTCTGAACCATATCTAACAAAAGCTTTCTTAAAACCACAGACGGTTAGGGAGAGTCAGGTGTAAAAGGCATCATGACCTAATATAAAAATACTGCGTGCTTGGTTTGTTTTTTTGCTCTATATGTCAACTACACTCTAACAAGGATGCTGACAATATAATGAAAATAAGTAAATAGGTAGAACTGGTATAACAGAAGATTCTGAAATTGATGCCTTTCTGAATTCTAGGTTAAAATGCCAGCTACTACTCTACAACAATCCAATGGCTCAGATACTGTCAATCTAATTTATCAATGGGGATATAAAGACAGATTAAAGCAACTTTCCTAGATCCACAGCTACTATATGGTGGAGCAGGACCTGTACCTAGGCAGCCTGGCCTCAGCCTGCATTGGTCACAGAACGTATTTACATAGATTTGGTTTCTAGACAGACAGATCCAAAGAGATAGTATATATTCACATGGCAAGAGTGTCACACAGATATCATAAGCAATAAGATAAGCAATAAGACAATATTTGTATGTTTAATTAGACCAGAGAACAATCACTTTCATGGCTAACTATCCTTACTAAGCCATCAACAACTGTCGTGCTAGAACAGCTGTGACAGGTTTGCTGGAGCTTAAGGCAGGGCTAGACTGTGAATTTAACCTGGCAGACTAAGGCTGAATGCACTGGTAAGGATGGTGAAACGGTTCACATGAAAGCACCTTTGTACAAACCGCTGTCTATCAAGGCAGGATTTCTATAGCTTTCACTCTTCTATTTAACTAACAGAGACTAATTTACTCTGCTGACCATAAATAAAAGTTATTCTCATTTAGCCATAGCAAACTAAGAGCCAATTTAAAAATAGAAAATGGTCTATAATATATTAAAATAAAAGTAATAATCTGGCAGACTGATTAAAGAGGCTGAGAAAGGAGAATGATTGGATACTAATAGCAAGTCCCTGTCTCAAAAACAAAACAGGGAAAAAAAACCTGTCAGAATGAGGTGTATTTTTTAAAGAGGAAACTTGTTTAGAGACTGGTCTACACTACTACAATGGACAGCATTATATATAGTTTCAGTTCATTTCAAGCCACATTTTATTCACATCTTAGGCAACTTGTAAGTAAAGCTTTTTTTTTTTTTTTTTTAAATAACCTTTAAGGCAAGAAGTGAACATGCACTCCAGGAAATGAACGCTGAAGCAAGAGACACCACATACCTCTTCCGCTGTCCAGAAAGATGCCTGTGCTTGTTTATACATTTTCCAAATATCAGGGTACTGGATTGGAAAAATGACAAATCTGCGGGAACTCTTCCTTAGCAGTGGCTCTTCATCTAACCTTACTTCATTTTCATTCGTGTCTGAAGACAATTGCTTTAAAAAAAAAAAAAAAAGCACAAAGACCCCTTTTACATGGACATTTCTTTCTTATTCACACTACATAGATATCTGGGTAGAGTTAGGGAAACAGCATAGGTTTGGGAACCAGAATGTTATGTCCAGGTACCTGACAGTTGGCCAATTGTGTTTGATGAGTTGCATAATTACACTTGCTTAACTTCAAGCTTCATTTTCTGCAGCTGAAGGTATGTCTGATTATTGAAAGTGTTTTAGAACCAAAAAACGCCTCAAAAGGTAAAAGTTGCCGGTGTGCAAACCTGGTGACTGAATTTAAATCTTCTAGAGCTCATGGAAAGGTAGAAGAGAATGAAGGAGAAAGGTGGAAGAAAGGTAGAAGGAGAGAAAATTGTCCTCTGACTTTCAAATATGGGTCATGGCACCTGTGCAGCTGCTGTCTCTCATAAATATATTTTAAAAACAATATTTTAAGTGTTTTAAACAACACCTTGTGCACTATTGTAATTAATATAACTACCTAGGTTTAAGCTAGATTAACAAATGTCATGATAGAAACTTTTTAAGTTTAAGGACAAAATGTCCCTCCAATGCCTCTCTGATCCAGAAAGCTTGATGTGATTGGCCTTTTAAATTAATTTTAGTCTACCTTTTTATTTTTTAAAAAAATCTTCACTGAAATACTATGAAAACTTTTATATATTACCTTTTATTTAATATCCTGATATATCAAGTTATAACTCCTATTACATTTCAATTTTTTTAAGCTTGAGACATTTTATTACAGTTTGGGAGAAAACAGGCAAGCAGCAAAATTCTGGAGATAGAGAGAAAGAGATAGTTGTGTTTTTTATGTTGGCATGTTCAGCCATGCAGAGCGGTGGGAGGGAGGAAGGAAGATGAGGCTTCAAAAAGTAAGTGAGAAAGCCCAAGTATCAGGGAGAAGCATGCTAGTACTTTTTGCAAGACACACACACGCACAGAAAGAAAAGGAAAAATTACACTTTTTGAGTTAGAACTCTAAAAGGAGGCAAACTTAGCAGTGATCTACAAGCTACGGTACAGACTGTTCTTACAGTTCTAAATTATTTACACTTATAAGAATTTATTAATATTCTAGCTCTCATCCAACTTGGCAGTTGTCATATTTATTCAAAAGATTTAAGAAGAGTTCATATAAGTAGAAATATTTTGCACATTTTCGAATGTTCTATACTTTTTATTTTGAGTATTTCTGGTTAGTCTTTTAAAGGTTGTCCCTACATTCTAGGAATTGTTATATTGGTCAGCTATTTGGTCAATTAATACCATCCATAACTGTCTTAAAGGATTTTTTTTTAACCCATGATTTGGCTGGAAGTTAAAAAGTGAGGATTGTATGGTTTTCTCCTACCCCTGGCAAAACAGCTGCTATCTTTGTGTGACCAGCTGCAACTATTTGCAAGAGACCATCAATATCCCAAGTTGAGTGTTATGTTTCCTGAAAGAAGAGGTGTGAAAGGTCATGGAACACTTACCTGGGATTCTGGCCTTCCATAGAGCCCCTCCATGTTGTTGTGCTCTAATTGCAAGTGCCCTCCCATAACATAAGAGGCCTTAAGGTCTTGGGAGAGTGACTTGGGTATACAGATTGAGGAAGTTTAACTGGAGGGGGATACTATTTATTCAGCCATAGGGAGGAAGCCCTTATCTATGCTGGGGATGAAGCTTTCCCGTGTGACTGCTCAGGTACCTGTAAGTAAACCCAGTTATTTCACTGGTTCATCAAGTTGGCCTTTGTCATTACTTTTGGTTTGTTGAAGAATCCCCATCTAGGATTAATATATTTGTATGGTGTCTCCCAGGAAAAATGTCACGCAACAGTGAAACTATCCACTAGGCATGGTAGTACATGTCTGTAATCTCAGCACTCAGGAGATGGTAGAGGCAGGAGGATTGTTAATTCAAAGCCAATATGGGATACATAATGAGACTTTGAGTGGGTGAGGAAGCCAAGCTGACTCAAATATAACTGAATTAGCTAAAATTATGGCTAATAACCTACATATGCCCGCAATCCACATAGGTCTACAAACAAGTATGTATGTGTGTGGTGGGTAGACATATAAAATACACATATAACCTAAAAAGACTCATGATCTATGGATTCTTCAAGACAGTACTTTTAAAATAAGCATAGTAGAATCACTAGAAGTACTTGTTATAAATGCAGACGTGAACCACCTCAAAAGACTTTGATTCAGAGAGGGGCCCAATAATTAAACTTTTACAAATTACTCCAGATTATTCTGTTGCCCTGCCAAGTTCAAAGAAACAATGATTAAGACATCCTTGCATCTCAGGCTAAAAACTTCTGGCCTAGGACTGGAGGGATGGCCCAGACAGGTGGAGGTGCTTGCTGTGAAAACCTGATTAACCTGAGTTCATTCCCTAGACTTCACATAGATGTCCTCTGATTTCCTTCTAGATGTAACATTCAGCTTTGTCTTTGTGTATACCACTGAGACAGGAGTAATGAAACTAGCGTTCAGGTGTAAAGCCAGAATCACTACTGTCAATAACAGAAAATTCTGAATTTTTACCTGAGTAGGAAAAATGGTATTATGTGTACTTGTTTTGAGATGAAAAAATTGAGGGAATTTGCAATTTATTAAGTACTATTTATAAAATAGTAATAAATCCAGGAACCTACAACTTTGTTAAGAAATGTCAGTGTAAGCATAAATATCTGAGCTGAAACTTTTATGTCTCCTCCAAATTGCCACAATTTTAAATTCAAGACGCCGCATGCAGAAACAGGTGCTAATATAAAAAACTACCCTATTCCAAATGGTTTAGAAGTATTCCCAAAATAAATGAAAATTGTACAGAAAGCAACCAATTTATTAGCCCTACAACCTAATAAAACCCGGCTTATTGCCTGTCATTACATACTTCTACTAGTACAAAAACAAACAGGATGAACAAGATAACTTAGATTTATTAGGCACCTGCAATTTTCGTGACACTTTGCATAGAGCCCTTAATTCTTTGTGAAGGAAGTAACACTTCCGCTGTTTAAAATGAAGAAAACAACCCTAAATAGTCTGGTTTGCGCAAAACTGTCTTTTCCGTCCTCCTTCAACCTGCCAACTACATTCCATCCACCCATATCAATTTCCACACAAATTTTCCAATTCTTTTTAGCTCTCCCAGAATCTTGATATGAATCTCTTCAGTAGATCCGCCACAGTTCTCTTTCCTTATCTCGATCTCAGCCTCCACCACTCCAGAACAAGTGAACAGTGAAAAGGATGGGTTGGATAGATAAACAAGGGGGTGCGTCTCTGCAGGGCCCGGGCCTCGTGCGCCGTCCTTGCCTGGACCGGGAGCAGAGCGCCGAGCCCGGCAGAAAGCCGCATAGCTTTACTCTGGGCCGGCCGGGCGCTCAAGCTGCCGCGAGAGCGCTTCGGGTTTCTGATGGCGACGCATAAAACATCCTACAGCGGTCTTGCAACCGGCAAGTCTACGCCGCAACCAGGAACTTAAAGGCCCGCTTGACCCCGGGGCGGAGGATGAAGCCACAGCAACCTTTACCTGGTCCAGCTCGGGCCTGGCTGCTTCCGGCCTTTCCGGGTCGCCCATCCCGCAGACTCCGCAAAAGGTACCGGAGCTGAGGAACTGAGCGCCGCAGGCCACTTCCAACTAGGATCGGAACCAGGTGGCCGCTGGTCCTTGAAAGGTACCCCCGGTTCCAACTCCAAGGACCCGCCTAGTTGCACGAGTGCTTTCTCGCCTGCCCATTAAGAGTTCTTTAGTGCAGCGGCTCGGGCCCGCCCCGCCCCGAGACCCGCTACGTCGGCCCGCCCCGCCCCGAGACACGCCTACGTCGGTCGGCCCGCCCCGAGACACGCTTACCCGGCCTGCCCCGCCCCTGGACACGCCTACGTTGGCCTGCCCCGCCCCCGAGACACGCCTACGTAGGCCTGCCCCGCCCCCGAGACACGCCTACGTCTGTCTGTCCCGCGCGGAGACCCGCCGACCTCAACCTGCCGGCGGAGCCCCTCGTATCAGAGACACAATTTCTTCAGCCCGCCCTCTCCCCCAATAACCCTCCCCCGCCTCCCCAGCCCCACGGATCCCACTGCTTCAGTGAGAACCGCTTGCTCCAGCGCGCCACCGCCTTCGCTGTCCCAAAGACCTGGACTACTTCAATCGGAACCACTCCGCGCGTGCTTCAGAGACCCGCCTGTCTCAGCCAGCCCCGCCCCTCACCTCGGAGACCCTCATCCCCTTCCTCCATACCCCGACAAGAGTCCCCCTCGCAGTCTGCCCGACACGCCCACTCGGGCCGGCCCCGCCCCCACAGGCCCGCCTACGTCGGCGGGTCGGCTCCACCTCACCCAGCCGGCTCCCAGTCCGCACCGGCAGCCTGAACCCCGGTTCCTAGCCCGCCGGAAGACGTCTCCACGGCATGGCCCCACCCACTCCCGTGGCCCCCACCTCTCGGCCTCGGCCCGTCTTCCACCCGCTCACGGAGACTCCGCGCCGATGGGGCCGGCCTCACCCTTAGGCCCCGCCCCCGCAGTCCGCCCCGCCCCGCGCCCGCCCCCGCCCCCGCCCCCGCTCTGTCACCTGGTCCACCGGGAGGTGCGGGCCGGCCTAGCCAGCCCTGCGGCCCTCGGGTGCCCGCGAGCACGGTAGGTTTCGTCCGTGTCCGTGGCTGGAGAGCCTTCCTCCGGGTGAGACGTGGAGAACGCGCTGCTGAGGCGCGAGCCATTGGTGGGGGGGCCACAGCAAAGAAATCTGGGGGGAAAATGGGGGATTTGTTTTGCGTTTCAGTGACCAAAAAGAGGAGAGAAGTAGGTGAGGACGGGGCTTGAGAATGAGGTGAGGGGGAACTGCTGTGTTCAGGGAAACACCTGTATGCCTTTGTGAAGGTGTTTAAACGACCGTCGGTAAGGGATACTCCTGACTTTCCCACGGTGGAGGCCCTTATGCACGCCCTGTATATCACACAGGGTGCTAGTCTCATCATAACAGGGAAAACTACTTTGAAGTATACTAAACAGGAGCGCTTGCCCGGCGGGTACGTGGCTTGCGTTCAGTCCCCAGCCATGCAAAATACAGAATAAAAAATAAGGTGGAAGCAAAGCGGGGCTTGGTGATGCATGCCTGCACTGGCAAGACCCTGGAGGCTGAGGACCAAAGATTGTGAATTTGAGGTCAGCGTTGGGCTACATATCAAAATCCAGTTTTTAAAAAAAAATCACAAAATAAGTGTAAGAAAGGGATTTCAGTAGTGTTGAACTTTGCTATGACTTCATTTTGCACATGTTTTGTGGCTAGCCATCTGAAATAAAGATTGAAATTTTGCTTAAAGCTTTGAAAATGGCTTAAAATTGTTTCTTTTGTCTTTTTTTTCTTTTCTAGAAGCTCTAAAACTTAGAGTGGAGTTATTAAATAACTATTGGAAATCAAATGCGGAGTTAAAATTTTTACATATATTAAAGTCACATTCTGTGAGGAAACTGAGTATCACCCGTTCCATAACTTATTATAGATCACATGATAAGCAAGGATTCATTGATTTAATTGAGCGACATTTCAGTAATTCATTTTTTTTCTAAAGAATTTTGTGTGGGGCCACAAAAGAATTAGAGAAGTTAGATGCAGACAAAAGCAGATTGTTTTAACACTTCTGAAATCCATTGCCATATAAGTATATACATGTTTAGCATGGCACAGAACTTCCCAACCTATTTCCTGGGAAGTGGAAGGTAGTTGACTGATCTCAGGTAATCATTCCCACATGAAGCACAGACATGAAGCGAGAATCATTCATGCAGTGCTTCCTGATATTTGTGTTGAAATTTCACAGCAACTTCACAATTGTTTAAATGTAGTCTAGCCAATTTGCAGAATAGTGAGTACATGGCCCTCTCATTAGAACAGTCTCCCCTACACCTCCATTCAGCTAAGTGTAGACACTGGACATTGTTTCCTGAGTAGTACCAGAAACAACCTCCTAATTGAACCTCTAATACTGGAAGGGGAATGTTTTCAGTTAAAGGCTTTTTCAAGGATTTCTGTCCTTGGTGCTGGCATATTACACACAGTAGTCCAAGCCTTTTGGCTTTCCACCAAAAGTAGATATTAAAGTATAAAAGCAACAGAAAACCATCACAAGCCATGATCAGAAACATCTTGGTCTCTGAAATCACAAAATAGGTATCACTCCCTTTGCTGCACTAATGACAGCTGCACTAATGGTTTTACTTTCCTGGCAAACAGTCTCACAGTTCTTTTTTTGCATCAGACTTGATTCTTCGGCACATGGAAATAACAACATTGGGAAATAAAGACTTTCTGTAGGGTGGCAGCAGATGTTCATGTAGTAAATACCAGAGGATCTCTGCTATAAGGGTGATCCATGACAAAATATACCAAGGGATTAAAGTTCATCTTTAATGACAAACAACACCAGCCTAAGCTCAAACAAGCATGCTGTGTGTCAAGATACAAAACTGAATATGACACAAAAAAATATAGACCCTGAAACCACTTCATCATAGGCATAAATCCTGGTTCCCTCATCTATTAGCTGTGGGGCACAACTTATGTACCCTGTGTGTTAACAGTTACTCTTAACTATTGCTGTGAGAGAGCTCCCAAAGTCAAACTACTTAAGGGAGAAAGGGAGATTTATTCAGCTTACGGTTCCAAAGAAGAGATACAATCTCTCATGGCACAGGTGGCATGGCTGGCTGGCCAAAGCTGGAGGAGGCTACATCACTGTAGACATCTTAGAGACTGAGAACTGCCAGACTATTTGCTGCAAAGGCAGACTTCTCCTAGAGGTAGTGTGAGACTAATCCATTTCAAGGCCCACTCCTTGTCACTGCCTCCAGCAAGGCTCCACCTCTCAAGATACCATGACCTTGCCAAACACATGAGACTGGGGGACACATTCCAAACCATGACACTGTATATGTTTGTATATATATTAGTTGTTTTATATTGTCAGTAAGCTTGAGGGAGAAGCCAGGCATTATGTATGCCTTAATTCCAGCACGTGGGAGACTAGTTCAAGGCCAGTCAGCTATATAAGATTGTCTCCTCATGTTGCTTTTATGATGTATTGTATGATCTTCTAGAATTTTGATGTACCTCTCATTAGAAGATGGAATCTAATATCTCCTTTTGAATATGGGTTGTCTAGTGATTTACTTCTAATGATCAAATAAATGGTTTCCAAGTCTAGCTCATAAAGATATCAATGTGAAATAACTCTAAAGAAGTCATTTATTCTGAGGCAACAAATAAATGACCAAAATGAATATAATTCAAGTTGTCATCAAAGAATATTCCAAAGGAAAAGAAGTTACAAATTTTGGAGATGGAGAACAAAAGTAATCATCAATCAGTGTATTAGTGAATACACTGGTGGGAATATTACATAGTCAAATTTAAGATAAAGTAGGGAAAAACTGATTACTAAGATAGCACATATGTTCACTTTGTTGCTATACTACTTCAGAAAAACAGCTGACAAGATGACTTATTTTGACTCATGCTTTCAGGTTTTCAGACCTGTGGTGAAGGAAAACAGTTTACCTCTTGTTATACAGGAAGCAGAAGCAGCAAGGGACTGACCAGGAACCTAATTCCTCCAGCTAGGCCCCATATCCTAGTATCCAGTACCTCTAGAAAATACTTCCACTAGCTGGGAACCAAATCTTCCACTTATGAACTGTAAGAGACATTGTACTTTCAAGTCGTAAGTCTTACTGCATTCTTAACAAAACTAGTCAAACCAGGGGTATGTCCTTTATCAAGCTTTGAATACCTGACCAAGCTATACACCCCAGAAAGTTTACTTAGTAATCATGAGAATATCGAGTCAAATACCAAAAAAGTCAAGAGTAATGACTTTTTAAAAGTATAAAATAGTTCTTATAAGCTTCCTAAGATTATCTTATCTCTTAAGAAGTTCTCCATCTGGTATTTGCTTAAAAGGTTCAGTTGTCATATAGTTTCCTTGAAATGTCTAATTTTGTAAAACAATGGAAAAATTTTAAGTCCTCTCCTTGATCTCTCATGTGTAGTACCCATAGGTGACATATTAAGACTTTTAGGTAGTGTTTGGTCTGGCCTACTAGTAGATTAGTCCATTTAATAGTTTCATAACTTAATGTGTTTCAGAGGAGGAGCTTTATTATAGAAGCAAGCTATTTTTGCATTCTGGAAATAAAAAAAAAAAGAGATTTGCTGTATTGCAGTCCCAGAAAAATGGAGCTAAGTACCATTATCCAAAAGGATTCTTTCATTCTTCCAGTGCCAGTGATCAAATACTGAGCTTTGCACATAGTGAGCATTCTGTCACTGAGCTATGTTCTCAACCAAATCTTTCTTCCTGTTCATTATCTCCTATTTTGTTCTGATAGAAAACTCTCTCTCTCACACACACACACTTTCTCAGCTATGTACAAACATATAACCACTTGTAAAATCCTTTTTTTAGGGTTCTATTCAACTAAAAGAATAAAAATCTACAAACCAGATTACAGAATAGCTAAAAATCTACAAATTAGATCACAGAAGTGATAATATTCCAATTTACAATATATTGCTTTGGCTGAACAGTGTCCAATCACGGCATATTTCATTCTCCTTTTCTTTGACAACTGGTCCAGCATGGTAGCACATGCCTGTAATTCCAGCACTTGGGAGACTGAAGCCTGAGGATCCTTAAGACAACTTAAGGATAGGCAATATGGTAAAAACCTATCACAAAACATTGAAATAAGACACAAAGAAAAAGGTTGAGTGGAATCTGATGGTTAATATGAATATGGGGATAAAGAAGAAAGTGAATCTGATTTTAGGTTTCTGGCTGAGGAGCTAGATAATCAATTTATAAACTATTTTCCAGCCATGCACTATTTGTTCTGTGGGCTGGGCTTAGAGATTGGAACAAGAGTTTTTGATGCTCTCTGCTCTTGTGAAGAACCACCAAAAGACAGTAAGTGTGCAAATTCATTTCAAGTAGTACCTAGTATAGTGGAAATTGAGCAAATGCCTTTCTAGCTTTTAGGATAAAAGTCGTACCTGTGGGAAAGCAAGAACCCTTATTAATCTTGTCATCTTTTTTTAGGCATGTTGGTCTTAGCAGGAATGAAAAAATATAAATGACAAGAAAATGCATGAAAATCCTGGTTTTACTTCCTTTCTTAAACCCTGGCCAATTTTTGTCACAGTTTACATAATCCTAAGCCCTTGTGTGTATAAGGGAAGCAATTTACCAAATGAACCACACCCTTAGTGCTCTTCACATAAGCCATAAAGCTGTTATGTTTCTGATGTCCAAGAAAGAGCTAAAAGTTTTGTTTTAAAAAGAAGAGAATATTGGGGCTGGAGAGGTGGCTCAGGGGTTAAGCCTCTGCCTTGCAGGCGGAAGGTCTTGAGTTCCGATCCTAGACCCCATGTATAGAGGCCAGGTGGAAGCAGGGACGGCCTGCGCTTTTGGTCCTGGTAGGGCAGAGCCTGTAAATCCCTGGGCAGAATAAACGAGGAGGTGGAGGCAGTCCATGGTGGTTCCCGAATTCACCTGTGGTTCTATACACATGCACGCGCGCGCACACTTGAATAATAAAAATTTAAAAAATAAGAATATGTTGTATAATTATTAGGATATTTCCAAAAAGTTCCTGTTACCAAGAAAACTTGTCCTTATCAAGAAATGTACCTTTCTCTACTATTCTACTACTTCACTTATGTAAATAGTAATGCCAAGTACTCACCTGAAAGCTTTCATTTACAGTGACATGTTGATATATTTACACATTGATTTCAAATTACAGAATTTCTTTAGTATGCTAAACACCGTAACCTTTGGCTAAATCTTTGTGTGTTGGATATCAATTGAACACATTGTGAAGTATATGCTATACTAATGAGCTATACTCTTCACTCCCAGCATATTAACTTTCTAAATGAGACATTCATCCCTGCCTTCATGTTTTTTATGGACTAATTGTCCTGAAGTAAATGTTATCCTTTGTTTTAATACTGAATTGGGTAAGACTGCAGGAGTTATCAGTCACATTAATCAAATTTTTAGATTCAGTGCCACTAAATGTTTCTACTCCGTTCTACTGAATTTTTCTGTTCTGAATTTGAACTTGTCATCAAGCAGAAATTTGATGATCAATATCCAAGTATCTTCTTTCATTTTTGGTCTTGGACTTTGATGCCAGTATTGAGACAACTATTATACATGGTTTATTTTACTCGTTGATTTCCTACTCCTGTCAATTTCTTGATAATTGAGAGGATTACTAGGAACTGTTTTTGTATGGGCAAAATTTTTCTAATGAAACGCAACACAAGTGAATGTAACTAAATGAATATGTTAATGGTAACCATCACATTAACTTTCCATTTCTATGACTGTTACAAATTCCATTAGACAAACTGAAAAGTTCTGAATGTTGTACACTATGTAGGTGCATGAGGCACTTTGTTTAAAAAAATATTAAGGGCTAATGCATAATACTTAATTCATCTAACCATGCCATATGCTTGCCAGGTAATATGTTTAACGGGCAAATTCCATCTTCTACAGCAAACAAAGCACTTCAAGCACAACCTTGGTCTGTGTGTTAAGCAAAGACATTCTGAAAAAGAGTCAGGCAATTATTTTATCCATGGTAACATTTGCTCGGTTAGAACATGTAGCCCTTTACACCTGAAGAGATATTTTAGAATAAAAAATTAGTTCTTCACTGTGTGCTTTCCATTTAAGACACTTGGAGTTAAAGGTAGGTAACATGGTTGACTTTAGAAAGTTCCCATCTTCAACATTCTAGTTACCCTTAGGAAAAATTACTGCACAGTAAATATGTTTCTTAGAAATCTTTAACAAGAGTTTATGAATCGTTGCTTTTTTAAAAAAACTCATGAGTTAAATGAAAATGCCCTTTGGGCTAAGTTTTATAATCACCTAGATGTCTGTTAATATTTCTGATTTCCACCATTTTTTGAATTAGAAAAGTAATTGAGAAACATAATGCTTAGGAATCTACATTAGTAAACTGTTACGTTATTAGTAAATCTTTAGCATACAAAAGCGTAACATTTCTTTCTAAAGGAAGATGTCGATTTTAATTAACATCTGAAATTGTTACTATTAAACATAAAATAATTTCTTTAATAGAGGACATGTTGTTGGGGACAAGTATTAAACAGTAAAATCGTTATTTTAAAAAACCCTCTCAGTAAGCCTTTATACTGCTTGTTCATATAGTTACCTGGGGAAATAAGTAACAAAATTTTGAAAACCCTAAGTAAAGTTCATTCTTGGTCTTAACCTTCCTAAATTTGTTTCCAATTCTATTTGATTTAATCTCTAAATAAGACCAAAAGAGAACTTTATTTTACATGATTTTATTTTACATTTAGAACCATTTTTATGTTTTACTTTTAAAAGACTCACTCTGCTTTTAATATTACTAAAAGCATTTTAACCAAATTATTGATTTAGGAAGACTTCAGACATTATGCAATACTTTAAATATTTTCATCCTTTCAATTAACTGTTAAAAATAAGCTCACAATTAGGGTTTCCAGGTGTTTTAGTTACATCTAGTTTGTTCTCAGTATTTTATCAAGCCCATTATGTACATAACAAGGGTCATGATGATATGTTTTCTGTCTTCCAAACACATTGATGCTAATCAGCTCTTAATCTAATCACTATTTCATTTATTAAGAAATAGCATTTAGACATAAAAAAACAGAGTCTCACTTTGGCTAATTTTATACATATCTAATACAGCATGATGTTGGGTTACGTTTTAAGCACTACAATGAGCTTCATTACTGTCATTCAGTTTAAAATACCTTTAGTGTGAAAAGGGTTGAGAACATCATGTGATGCAGTCTTTTAAAGGATGTTATATAATAAAAGCATAGGGCTTTTATACATAAAAACTCCCCAAGGCTTTAAGTCTAATATAGAAGTTGAAAAGTAGGTTAAAAGTCCCGAGAATTCCTCTGATTTTTAATATAAAGTGACTAGTTTAAATTATGACTTAGTAGAGAAATGTGTTTCTTATTATTCCACTGAATAAAGCTGCTAAAACCACAAGTTTAAGAATGTTGGGCTACATAATTAGTGAGTCATCACAAAGAACTTGTCACTTAGTATTCCAAGTAATAGGCATACTTCATCTTTAAAAAAGAAAAGGTGGCCTGGCCGGTGCCATTCAGGATTCTCTGCTAACTGTAAAATGTGGACTGGTTTTCTTCTGCTTCTTATAGTCCACGCATACATGTAAACTTTCAGTTATTTAAAGAAAAAATTATGCATATAACCATGTCAGTGTATTGCCCTTAGTTAAAAAAAATGTACAATTATATAAATAAACTGTATCTTCAATGTTACTTAGCGTTTCTTCTGTAATTTATTTAAAAAAGTAAATGTAACAAGATACTTAAAAAAGGCTAGATACAAAAGTAGTTAAGCTGCTCATGAACATTTAAAATTTTCCAAAATGTATTTTTCAATAATCATGATCTTATAAAACATTTTACAGTTATCAGAAAGTGCCCAGGCTGAGAATACATAACTGAAATAACTTAGTACAAATGTCTAGTTAGAACTGAAGTGCTGTTAACCTCCTGACTGACTGTATTGAAATAGGAATACAAAGAAAGAGAGGTGATTGTGATAAAGTATTGTGCATTGGCCCCATCACATGTACAAAAAGTGCCCTCATTCAAATGAACAAATTACATGCAAAATATTATTGATATCATTTAATATCCTAGAGCTCAATGCAGCTGAAATAAACCTAATAAAAGTGGTTTTTCTAGGTAAGGTGATTTCATCCCTAAAATCTGCATGTTAAGAACTTTTTACAAGTTCCATATACATGATACACAATTGCAGTCAACCACAAATTAAACACCATAAAAAAGTTAAAATGAAAACACAGAACATACTTAATTTTTTATTTTGAAATTCCCTATTCCCTCTATACAAGAACCTTTGCTGAAACACTTTCCACAAAGGCAGCAGTGAATTTTCAGAACATTTTACATTTTTCCCCCTCAGCAAAAAAGATAAATCACAGTGTAAATTATGTTGTTCTGCTGTCATCTTTGGCTGGGGTTAGACCTAGAAGTTGTTGACTAGCAAGCCACTGTAGCCAAATGGTGCTAGTGCTTCTCAGGTCTTTAAGCTACAAACTCAGCAAGGAATGTTTGTATTTAATCTCTTTAAGGTACCACCAGGGGGGTATGACAGCATTAACTTCCATAAACTTTTATAGACAAATGGAAAAAAAAATCTACAAAATGAGCTAGTAATATTACACAGCAATACACACTTTTTATACTCTACACAAAACCAAAATTCTTGGTCTTAATGGCGAGTAGCAATTTTTGTTTGAGAATCTGTTTAGAGGAATAGAGTGGGACATAAAGTCGAGAAATGCAAGTATTTGCAGTAGGAAGATGTTGGTCATCTGGTGGTCTTATTGTGATTGAAGGCATTGGCTGAAATCCTTCTTCACTGGCTGGCAATGATGGGCTTGATGTCCAAAAGTAAACCTAAATGGGAATATATGTTACAATTTTGGCTTTTATAGGTTAATGTTCAACTCTTTCTTCTGGCAAAATAAAAGCATATCCATTCTTATTGCTAACATAAATAACATATGTAAAAACAATACCCCCTTAGTTTTTAAATTATTGTTTTGTACTAAAAAAGGGTCATTAAGTGTGTTGAGCATGTCTGTGTACAGGTAAAAAAAAATAACTTGCAGGATTTAGGCAAGTACCTTTACCCACTGAGTCATCTCACCAGCCCTGTTTTGTTTTTCAAATAGTATTTTCAGGATTAAAGGAGGAAAAGAAAAGAACTAAAGTCACATTGAAAAAAAATTATTAATATTCTGCCTCAAAAACTCATTTTTACATGAAGCTATTGGGTCAAATGATCTTTATGGGCTTTTACTACAGCTAAATTCTTTGAGATTATCTATTAATGTAAAAAGAACACAACTTTCAAACAAAAAGAGAAATATAAACACTTCTGCAAGTTATCCAAAAAAATCATTTTGTATTCTATCTACTAGTGAAATAATATAGTGCTATCAATGCTACTTTATGATAGCATTTTACAAGTTATTAAACAATGGGGAATATCTACGATACACCAAAATTTATGCATTATCTATGATACATCAAAATTCATGTAATATGTCATACTGAGTTTCATTATTCATCTATTCTGTACACAATATAAAATGGTATTAGCTCCTATTGTTAAATGTAGTAACACCAAGGATATGCTTATTTGGAATAATACTGTGAATTTAAAACAACCTTTATTGATCTAACCTTCTATACTTTCATTTATATAACCATATTCTGTGATATTATTTCATGAAGGAAGAAGAAATTTTGTTCAATCCACTCATTTTACAGGTAAGAAAGAAGCTTATATAGTTAGATAGATAGATAGAGATAGATAGATAGATAGATAGATAGATAGATAGATAGATAGATAGATAGATAGAAAGAGAGAAAGCAAGAAAGGAAAGAAAAGAAAGCAAGAAAGAAAGAGAAAGAAAGAAAGAAAGAAAGAAAGAAAGAAAGAAAGAAAGAAAGAAAGAAAGAAAGAAAGAAAGAAAGAAAGAAAGAAAGAAAGAAAGAAAGAAAGAGAAAGAAAAGTAGGTAGGTAGGCAGGTAGGTGGTAGGTAGATTCTACGAGAGTGGATGTAAATTAACCAAGGTACATGAGCTTTAAGAGATACGAAGAAAAATGCTGGCAGACTTTTCTTGAGAACTGTGCACTGGAAGAAGGGAATAAACTAAGTGGTTTTTACCCAATAGTCTTTATCATTTTCAGGACTAATAATTCATGGGAGAACTATAAAAAATGGATTTCATGTTACTTAAACCCTGAAAACAGACTTTTCAACAGACATTTAAAAAGAAGCACACAAATTATAGTCAAAAGTGTGAGAACCTGAGTGGGAATGTCGAGATCTCACATAAATTGCCAACACAATGATGTGTCTCTAATCTCTGCACACCTACAGGAAAGTTCCCTGGCCATCCAGTCTGAATTCTTCAAAACAGCAAACTAGATGGAAAGGCGAGATTCTTGTCATGTAGACTCAAAAATGTAATAATCACCTCTCATACCCCAATTGTAAGCTTCAGACTAAAATGAATGTATATAGGATTTGGTTCTGTATTTTCCAACACATTTTACCATCCCTCCTCTCAAATAAAATGGAAGATATACCTAGAAACTGCATCATTTTAAAATATTTCATGAGTAGTTTTGTCTTAGAATAGCAAGCATTACTCAGGCTTGTTAAGAGAAAATGTCCCAGGAAATCAAGAGGAATATGATTTTTTTTTTAAAGATCACTGCAGTTTTCTGGGTAAGCAATAGAACTCAAATTTTTACAACAATGTCTGGAGCACAAAAAATTACTTCCAAGATTAATGAGTAATCTGATCTGGTCATGGTATATCTTTCATCTCTTGCCTTCTATAATTTCCTTATCTCAAGTTAAAATGATCTAAAATTGTATGTTTAAAACTTACTATTTCATAAGTAGGGATTTGGGATGTGGGTCAGTGATAAGAGTATCTGCTTAACACACAAGCACCTGGGTTTCATCTCTAGCACCAAGACTATAACCCTTCCACCAAAACCACATGTCTACATATATTTTCGAAAATTTTAACTTACAAGATCCTGTCGTTCTGTCATACTCATTTTCTCTACTATCGACCAGAACCAACGTTTGAACTGTAGGAGCTTCTCAGCATTTTCTCCTAAGAAAAAATATAAATTCAATGTACTACATTAGATATTTGTATCTTTAGGATATTACTGTTTCCTATAATTTGCAACCTTTTCAACCAATTAGCCAATCCTCACCAAATGACTAAAGGAAACCAACATCATCAAAATTGACAAATCAAACAACTTTAAAGTCATCTGCAAATCATGATTCTTCATAAATGACCCTAAATAGTACTTCTCAAATTAATGCATTTATAAGCTACATGAATCTTTATGCAAATTCACACTTTAGAAGATGGGAAGAAGGAACACCAGAGCCTGTATTTCTAAAAAGTTTCCTGGTGATCCATAAGTTGCTGATGTAAGCATCTTCATAGTATCTATAACTGGATAGCTTTAGATCTTTAGGCATTTTTTTCCCTCCTAGATTTCTAGATTGTAAATGAGAAAAATTCTTACAAACATTAAAAAAATAGCATACAACTATTGTATAAAACTGTAAATTGCTAGTCATAAAGAAAAAGAAGACTTATTCAAAAAGGAAAAAAAAAACATGTATGCAGTAATCTTGATCTACAGGTATAATCTTTACATGGTGAACTTAATAGCTTCTATTACTGTTTATTTTTTATTTATTTATTCAATTGTGTGTGTATGCATGTGTGCACGTGTGTATGTGTGTGTGTGTAGAACCACGGGGGAATTCGGGAACCACCATGGACTGCCTCTACCTCCTCGTTTACTCTGCTCGGGGATTCACAGGATCCGCCCTACCAGGACCAGAAACGCAGGCTGCGCCCCCTTAGGCTCGGCATCTATTCGTGGGGTCTAGGATCTGAATTCAGGTCCTTCCGGCTGCAAGGCAGAGGCTTAACCCCTGAGCCACCTCTCCAGCCCCTATCTACTGTTTATTGTACAGCCACAGCTGAAAATTCTTCTTCTTTTTTTTTAAGCACTTTTTTTTTTAATTCAATTGTGCGTGTATGTGTGTGTGCACGTGTGTATGTATGTGTATATGTGTGTGTAGAACCACGGATGAATTCGGGAACCACCATGGACGCCTCCACCTCCTCCTTGTTTACTCTGCCCAGGGATTCACAGGCTTCACCCTATTAGGACCGGAAACGCAGGCCGCCCCAGCTTCCGTTGGTGTCTATACATGGGGTCTAGGATCCGAACTCAGGACCTTCCGCCTACAAGACAGAGGCTTAACCCCTGAGCCATCTCTCCAGCCCCTGAAAATTCTACTTCTAATCTCAAGGACTTTAAAAAAAAAAAAAAAAAAAAGGAGTCTCCATGTGTCTTTATGTTTCTAAGTATGCAACTTGGGTTCAACTCTACAAAGCAAACACTGCAAAGTCAGTCTTGAGAGTCTAAGAGACATAAAACACAATTTTTATATTTATTTCTCAATACAAATGTGTTTTGTTTGTGTTCTCCTAAACCATATATTCTTGTTTTTGTTTGCTCTGTGTGTGTGTGGGGGGGTAAGGGTAAGACCTCCCTATGTATCTAAAGAAGGCTTCAAACTTGGATCTTTTTTTTTTTAAACTTTTTTTTGTTATTATTTCCGCTCATACAAACTTAGTAGGTACACTGGTTCCCTCCCCCCAAACTTGGATCTTCTTATCTTAGCCTCTCAAGACCTAGGACTTCCTCCTCACCCCCAAAACTTGGATCTTCTTATCTTAGCCTCTCAAGACCTAGGACTACAGGCATGTGCCACCTACACTATATATTTTATATACTATACTTTAAACCTTAAAAAATATATTTAGCTCCATCGTAACTTTTAAAGTAGCATTAAAAACTGTAAATACTTGAATATCTACAAGGTCCAAGACATATATTCTAAGAACTAGAAACCTAGAAAATGCTAAGGTCTCAAATACTTCTAATTTCTTCAGTTTTTTTTTTTTTAAATTTCCTACCTGATTCATCATTGAAAGAGGTGAAACTGATCAGCATTTGCACATTAACTTCACCACAGCCATTCACCAAAAGCCTAAAGTCTTCTGCTGTTAAATCTTCTAATGAATTTTTTGGAAGCACATCTAGTAGACCTTTCCGCATTGCCTAGAGGATTTGAAAACTTTTGTTTTAAATTACAATCATTATTTTATTTCCCAAGTAGCATTTAACATTTTAAAGCCCAGCATCTAATTTTAACAGTATTCTCTAAGAACATTAGTTCCCATTTTATAAAAAGGGAAAAAAAGTTCTGTACTGTGAATTTCTTATTAGTAGATTCAAGACAGAAAGGAAGAGAGGAGAAAAACACCTAGTGAGTAGATTAATTTAAGGAGTTACTATTTTTTATAAACCAGTAGACAACTGAAATTAATTTTTAACCCGGGCTGATTGCTAAAAAGCAAAGTATTAGCTAATCTTGTAGTAATTGTGCAGAGTAAACGATATGCAAAGATCTAAAGTAACTTGTTAATGTCATACAATTAAAAGGTAGTAAAGTAGTAAGTAGAACTCATTCTAATTCCAGAGCCTTGCATAATTAGCCCAACACAAAGATCATAGTCACTACTAAATTTGAATGAACATTTTATCCTGGAAGGAGTTAAATGTAACCACACCTGGCTATTGTTAGCTGACGTCTGAAAACTAGGATTTGGAACATTCCCTCAACTACTGATAAAAAACTTTCTCGCATGCTTAGAGTGGTGACCTTTTATTAAGCACTTACACGGACTATATAGATGCAAATAAAGTATTGTAAACATGCTGTCCTCTGGAATTTCAGTAACATTACTGGTTGTCAGGGCAGAATCTCCAGTAAAAATTCTAGATTTGGCTCTTAAACAGGTTTCTTAACCAAAAAATATTGCCAGTATGCTGCTGCATTTCACCACTGGAGGAAAAAGTGTGTTGCTAATACCCTGACACACTCCACAGAGAACATTGGAAACCTTCAGACTCTTCTAATATATACTGTTCTTTGCTATTCTTGCCTCTGAGTCTGGTGAATCCTTCCAATTTTGATTTGTAATTATGGATGGTAATAGGTCACTAAAAGACCTACACTTCAGCCCCATGAGTACATTTTCAATTTTTTATACACCAAAATAGTTATAGCCAAAAGAAAAAGAGTACTTGGTCTGAATGAACTCTGAAGCTGAATTGTAATTTCTCTGCCAAATAAAATAGTTTCAGTTTGAAAAAGTTGATCTTTCATAGATAGGTTGAACACACAGAATTAGCTTACGACAGTACAGAAAGGGCCTCAACACTTAACATTTTCTAGAAAACACTTACATGTAATGGCTGTTCAGCAACTACCAACATTCTGTGTTCTGCATATTTCCTCACATACTCATATACATTTTGGGGAGTAACTGGTATATTTACACCATTTGGAATGAGTTCAACCTATTTTTAAAAAAAAAAAGTCAGCAATGACACAAAAGTAATTCTGTCAAATAACAGCTTGCAAATACTTTACTTTCTAGAATTTTAGAACTTAAAGATAAATCTGTATCTAACAAATACCTGAGAGATGCAAACATATTTAGGCCTAAGTAAGTCTGTTTAAGGCTGTCAACTAACTCTTTTTTTTTTAAATTTTTTTTTTATTCAATTGTGCGTGTTTGTGTATGTATGTGTGCGCGCGCATCAGTGTGTATGTAGAACCACGGACGAATTCGGGAACCACCATGGACGCCTCCATTTCCTCCGCCCCCGCTTCCGCCCGGCGTCTATACGTGGGATCTGGGATCCGAACTCAGGACCTTCCGCCTGCAAGGCAGAGGATTAACCCCTGAGCCACCTCTCCAACCCTGTCCACTAACTCTTGCTTCCTTGTTGTTTCCCCTACCAAGTTAATTTTTCATATGTGAGCACACACAACTGATTCTGTCTTATCTTTTCAATCTCAGTCTGCCTCTCTCTCATGTTAAGTGCATGTTAGTGCAGAATTGGCACTACGTGGGCTTGTGGAGGCCCAAGGGTGACTTCCAGAATTATCCTGAATTATTCTATCTCCTTACTGCTTTGTTCTGGTTTTTCCCAGGCTCTGCCGCCTTCTATGCCCGGAAGTGGTGGTCACTGCCATTTCTGCCTGGTGTTTTTACATAGGATTTGGGATCCAGACTCAAGTCCTTTTGCGTATAAGATAAAGGCATAACCCCTGACCCATCTCTCCAGCCTTGTCTCAGTCTTTCTTAGCTCTAACAGTTTCTTTATAAAAATAAGCACAATATATGACCTATTCTCTCTCCATAATCAGACAAATGCATGTTTGTTTTACCTGTCCTCCACCCTCTTCTTTACATAGGTCAATTGCAAATGCCAAATCCATTGCTGAGAAAACAGCATCAGCATCTGAACTCTGAGAAGCCAGGATGAGTTGCCGCAAACTCTCATACATTACAGGGTCAAAAAAAGCAAAATCATGCCAGTTGACCTAAGAAAATAGTCACACAAAATTCAATTTAAAACTAAACATCTTTACCACTATTAAGTTAAAATCTTTGTAATTTTATCATCTTGTGCCAGGGGTGGGGGGTACTGGGGAAGGGGGCCAGTACTGGGGAATAAACCCAGGATATCACACAGTAGGCATATGCACTACCACTGAGCTATATATATATCTCAGCCCTAACTTTATCCAATTTGAAGAGTCTATGTTAAGATAATTTCTCACCAAATATGTAAAAACTGCTTTAAAGAGATGAAGCTTAAATTTTCATTATAAAAAGTAGTATGGGATGAGCCAATAGCATAAGGTTTTTTTAAAGAATAATTTATCTGAAAAGCTAGCATTATACTGAACATTAATTATGTGGAAAGGCTTCCTCTATAAACTATACAACCTGCTTGCTCTTGATATTAACCATAAGATATAGATTATTAAATTCAAACATGATTGTTCAAATAAATTTGGTAATTTGTACAAGGTTATATCAGAGTTAAATTGAACTCTGCCCGATTTTATGAGTTTTTTACTAAGTCTTAAGACTCAATATGTAATAATTTTTAAATTTGTGAGCTTTCAATCAAGTTTTTGTGCAAGAGTAGCTAAAATTCTTTAAAAGAAAAATATCTAAGGATTTGCTTATATTTAATTTCCAAAATTTATTGTGTTTGACTAAAGATAAGGTAATTAGTATGGTACTGTCAATTCAATCCAAAGCTCATGGCTAGGAGATCACAGGCTCTAATGGGGAATATTTATGCTCTTTTGCTAAAAGAATATGATATGCCTATTAAATTGCCTTCTAAACAACTGTTTTTGCCCACAGAATAGTAAACTGTCAACTTTAATCAGAGACGTTTACATTTGCAGAGATTCAAAACTGGTCAAAGTCTGAAAATAAAGGAACACTGAGCGTCCATCTATAAAGTAAGTGTCTTTATTATCCCCTTCAAGGCTCTGGGACTATAACAGAAGGCTGGAAAGAATGTAAGAGATGGAGATGGGACATAACAGGATGGAACATTAATTTCTAAGCATGGCATGGCTGTTAGTTGGACTTATGAACTCACCACAGCTGTGATTTCCTGCACAAGACAAGACCCATCAACATGCCATGGAAGGGGGAGGGACTCAAGGGATCCATCCCTCTTTGGGAATTTATAAGCAGTTAATGATTGAAGAGGAGGACAAACATTTTTAGTGGTACAGATACTTTTGAGGCATCCACGCCTCATCTAAAACAACCCTAGTGAAAGTCATCAGGTCATAAAAACAAAAAATGAAAGGTAATGTAAACAGAAAGGGCTAGTTGGGAAGCTGAAAAGGATTAGCCTCAGGAGGAAAAGGAGAACACAAAAAGGTAAGGAGGAGGGGGAGTAATGAATAGGAAATACATGTATGCAAATGTTATGATGAAACCCATTATAAAATGAACATAGGATAAGTATCTTAAAAACTAATTAGTAGACTACAGCTTTCACAGAGCCAGATTGCATCAGATGTGTGGTGTGACATCTCTGAAAAAGACTGCTATTTTTTTCATTATTTTCTGTCAAATAATTTATGTTATCTTTAGAAATATGTTTTGCTTAACCCAAAAGCTGGACATTAGCAGTATACATTAATTTTAAAGGGCTCTTGCCATTATAAAGAAATATGCTAGACTATGAAACATACACAACATACAAAAATAAGTTAAGTTCTATCGCTCAGACAAATACCAAGCATGTGTTTTATTTTCCTATATTCTTTTGCTTCTATGTGTAGCTTACATAAATTTTGAAGCTGGAACGTTGTTTTCAAAATTATTTTTACCCTTTACTTCCAAATGTTATTTGCCTAGCACAATATTGTTGCTTTTAGTGCCACTTTATAAATAAGTAAGGCCAATATTATCAGAGGATTTATATTCAACAGGATCCAGATTCAAGATTTTGTCACTTACTCTACTATGCCATCTCCCCAAATACCAAGGGTATGTCATTAAACATTTGGCAATTATCTAAAATGACTATAAATACTTTAATAGTAAGTGAATACCATAAACAGTATGCTACTATTTGATTTCATAAAGAATTTTTATAATGATAAAAGCAGCTATAATCAAACTTACTTTTCTACCAAGCAACACTTTAATTACATGTCTATTCAATGTGATTGGACATAGTTCATTTTGCAACAGACATAGTCCAAGAATCCTAAAAATAAAAACAGAAATATGACTTAAATTCAAACCTAATTGAAGAATGGATAATTCCACATACATACCTGTGGTATTTTGATAAATTATAGCCTCGCTTCTACATAGCATGAAATACGAATATACCACATTTTTAAAATTAATGTATTGTAGATCTAAGAATGATAGCACATTATCTCTAATCCTGGCTCTAGAAGGCTAAGCAGGAAAAACATGAGGCCAGCCTGGGTTACATGGCATGTTTATGGGATAGGAAAATAGTCCATTTGTGTATGGAAAAACGTGCTGAGCACATAACAAGACCCTGGATCTAATCCCTAGCAACCCATTCCCCCAGATTCAAACATCAGATTACTTTACCTGCCAATGTTTCTGAAACAATTCAACCTTGCTTCCGTGTTTTTGCCAGGCCTAGGTGTATAAAATCCTCTTTTTCCAGGTTGATAAAACAAAGGGGCATTGTCATCACCATCATCTGCATCGTCCAAATCCATATCTACTACACTTCTACTAGAACCATGACGCTTCCGGTTTTCCTGCTAAGACAGTTATGAGTGATGAAGCTCCCAGACTCATTTTAAAAAATTAAACAAATTCATTCTCTGAAATCCTTCAAAGTCAAGTCAGGATGATATAGCAGAATGCATATTTAAATGTGTGTGCATAATGATAAAAGTAGACTTTTAATTCACTTTTTCTGACCTATGATATACACACCACCTGGTATTCAAATGAACCACTTGGGGTTGGGGCTGTAGCTCAGCTGACGGAGTGCTTGCCTAGCATGCACAAAGCCCCAGTTTCTATCTTCTCACTACATAAACTCAGTTCAACGCCTATAATCCTACGATTCAGGAAAATCAGAAACTTAAGATCATCTATATAGGAAGTTCAAGACCAGTCTGAGCTTCAAGATCTTGTCTCAAAAAAAAAAGTTAAAAAAAAAATTTAAAAGCCAAGTGTTGATTCAAGGAATCTCAACACCTGGGAGGCTGAACTAGAAGATCAACATGAGTATAAGGTAAGCCTGCAGAGTCAGGGTCTAGGTCTATACTCAAAACCAAGGAAACAAGTCACTCAATGAAACTGAAGTTAGTTTCCTCACCTTAATTATCTAGAAGACATTTTCACATATTCAATCTTTCATTATTTTTTTGATGATGTTCTACTGACTTGGTCTTTGTAGTTTCTGATTAAGTTCATTAACATATCAGTTTCTCTATAGGTAAGATAACATACTTGATTGCCTTCAAGAATATTCCACTGTGTCTGTTTTACCAGTTTTATTATAATATGTCTGGAAACAGTTTTGTTCAGTTTAGTCTGCATGAGGCTCCTAACCTTGAACTTTTCCTGACTTCACTTTTCAGGTATTATTTCTTCAAATATTTTTTCTATAGCAACTTCTTTATCCTATTTCTTTTTTTAGTCCAAAAACATCCACATTGTTACATCTTTTGATATGATCACAGAAGCTGTATGTGTGTGTATGTTTGTGTGTGTGTGTGTGTCAGAGGGCACTGTGTGTCCCTGTGGAGGAATCATCCTGGATTGCTTCTACCTCCTTCTTGCTTTGCTCTGGGATTTCCCAAGCTCTGCCCACCAGGGATGGAAGTGCTAGCCACCACTGTTTCTGTCTGGCAGTTTTTAAGTGGAACTTGGGATCCAAACTCAGGACCTTCAGTGTGTCTCTTAACCCCTGAGCCATCTCTCTAGTCCCTGTTGCTTTGCTTTTAATCTTTTCTCTACCTGTCATATTCTTTGTGTTACTGGCCTAACCAAGTACTTTTTTTCAGAGATTGTACTTTTTGTCAAAAAAAAAGGGGGGGGTTCCTTTTCAAACCTTCTCTACTTCTAACCATCATCTTAGTAGATCATGAAGTAATCCAAATAAATGAGTCATTTTACTATCGCCACCTACAGGTTGCTTTCCAAGGAGATAGATATTGGTGAGTTTTTCTTGCTTCCTGGTTCATAATATGTCACATAGTAATAGAATCTCTGAAAGTTTGTGTCTTAGACATTTTGAGTATTAAACTGAAAAACATTAAGTTGCATTCAAATGATACAGAGACTTTTTTTTAAAAGTGGGGTTAGAGTCATTTAACAGTATAGTGGTTACAATGCCAATTTAATTTCAAAACTGTTAATTATATCGCTTAATGAAATACATATGCCCAAAAAAGGCTATGTGTTTTCTTTGCACCTCTGGCATTGGCTTCTTCCTATTCAGATTGTATTCAAAGCTTAAGTCAGTTTGTGCGCACACAGAAAAAAAAAAAAATCAGTAGCTACAGTTAAATGAGATCTAACTAGTCTTATTATTTTATTCTGCATATGACAACTACATCTTTATCTTTCTCTTTCTGTAGTCATTTGTTTTATTTAAAAACACCTCTCCCAAGTCCTTTCTTCCTCACCTTTTTGATTTGTACAAAAATAATCCCTTACCTGTACCTTTTCTGAGGAATCCAATAATCCAAGGTCCAAGATACTATCAGCTCCATTTTCCCTAAGAACAAACAAAACCCTTTCACATTCAAGATGATTAAAATGTCTATGATTCCATAAAGAATGCATGTTCATATCTGAATGTTAGGATTTTTAAAGTTCACAAAATATCTAATGCATGAACTAGTCCTGATGTACTTCTGAGTAACAGATGTCAGTAATACATACTACTTTAAAAACCCACTACCTAAAAGTTGTGGAATATGCCTGAACTAAACAGCAAGATGAAGAACAGACAACATGCTGTATCAAAAGCGAAACGACCAAAAGTCAAATAAAACAAAGTCCAAAAAGTCTACCAGATGCTATATATATTTCTGAATTCTCCCTGTACATCCAAGTCTTTATTGGAATGCTAGAATTTTACAATGCTACAAAGCAAGCATTGTAAGAAAAGGCAGAAAAATGTTCAATTAACAATTACAACAGGATCAAATTCTGTATTGCAATCAACAATTCTAGACTATTACTGGTAATTCACTATATACTGTTGAACATCAGATGAAAGCAATCATGCTAGTTGTACTTAAAAGTATTGGTAAATTAGCAATTATATTACATATTTGTTAAATTCCTTTTATAAAAATTTGAGTTTGCCACAAGTTTTTCGATAATAGGCTAATTTATATCAGTGTGTTGACAGAGCACACTGAAGCAAGACAGAGAAATAAACAATATGTAGAAGTCCAGAGAAGAAATAAACTTGTCAACAGATCAGCAGCCTGTGACATGGACTATTCAAAGGCTCTGGAAATGGCTGTTTAGTTCCAGTGCACAGTCTGCCTCTCTACCTGAACTACCTCCAGGCCTGTATCTAAATTTCATATACTCAAAATCATGATAAGAGGAAGTAACGAAAAGTTTTCTGCTAGGCCTGAGATGTAACTCAGTGTGGTATTTAGCATGTATGAAGCTCTTAGCATAAAAATTTTCATTAAAAAAAAAAAAATCTACACTTCAAAACTTCAAACTACCTATCAGAACAAGTCCAGGATATAAGCCACAGATGAAGTCTTCTGACTTCCTAATGTTACTTTACCTATCGCCTTGAAAAAGGGACAAATATATTTTTTACATATCACAGAGCAAGAATTTGGTTCTGGAAATTCAGCTCAGTGGCCACATATCCTGCCCAGCAAGCACAAGACCCTAGGTTCAGTTCTGAACAGGAGGAGGCAAGGGAAGCAAAAACTCACCCATAACTTTAAGGTGAATCTGGAGGCCTGAAAGAATTTTATAAATTAGGAGAGATGCTAAAAGACATATCCCAAGATTCTTTGAGTATAATATGGCCCCTTGCCAAGGGTATTCTGATAGAGAATTTGAGATAGACTTCTCTCTGACAAATTTCTAAGCAATATTTGGTAGTTACTCAGTCTCAATATTCAGGATACTGCAGGAAGTCAGGAATTCACAGCTGGCCTAGGCTGCACAGCAAGACCTTGTCTCAAAACCAACAAAAATTCTAAATTAACATGAAAAATTTTACTATCATACTCAGGGATTTTGAGCCACATCTTAAAAAAAATATTTGAAGTACTTTCCTTTTGTGGTATAATTTTTAGGATATGCTAACACATACAGACTTAAATAAAGTAGGTAATGCCTAATGAAATGCTGTCCCAACTGTACACATTACCGTCCGTGTGCAATTATGAGTTCCATGGCCTCATCTACTCTTGCTCTCAGGGAGTCTTCACTTGCTAGCAGGAGAAGCAGCTGAGCTGGGGACAATTCCAACAGCATACCGGTGATTTTACTTGCAAATGCCTATAAATGATGAGCAAATGTTACTTGCCTAACTCTACTTGCCAAAAGCTAGCCATCCAGAAGAAGAGAAAGAAAATAAATATAAAGGACTAAAGAGAAAACTCAGGGATTAAAAGTCTTTGCCTCACAAAAAGAACCTAAAAACGTCAGGCAGAATGGTACGATCTACACTTCTGACCGTGGAAGGCAAAGCCTGGGAAACCCCAGAGCAAAGCAGTAAGTAGAGCAATCCAGGATGATTCCCAATTTCACTCTTGGGCCTCCACAGACACACGCACTTAAGTGTCTTTATTACACACAGCACCCTTTCCAAACCTCCCCCGCCACACACACATAAAATTTAAAAAGAGAATGTAAGAATTTTTAATTAAAAAAAAATCCTTCTGAAATGGTAAAACTTTTTAATGCATTTAGAAGCGTAATTATAGACAACTTGCCCAGAGAATGAACATTTCATGAACTAGCACAGGGTTATATTTTGGGTTAGTATTTATGACCAATCTTTTTAAAAGTTTCTGAATTTCAAATAAATATATGTTATCAGGGAGTCAGAAACATTTCATTTAGGCCAGGAAAGGTAGGTGGGTGGGGGAAGATGCCTATTATTTAAGTTGATTTACTGTAAAAAACTTTTTTTTTAAACTATGCTTTGGCTACAAAATGTGCATACACATAAAGACAAAAAAAAACCCTGATTTATAGCTTTCACATTAGATGAAAGAAATAACACAAGCGACAAGATACTTGTTTAAATATAGCACTGATTTCCACAAATAAGGATACAAACATATACAAATCACAGCTAGTTCTTTAGCACAAAAGAAACTTAAATCGGGTAGAATATAAAGTGACTTAACCTAGGCTAGGTGGAAGAAAAATATTCAAGCTGAACATCTACCTTCTGGTAAACCTTAATTCCTTCTAAAATTCTGTATCATTGACGGGCAAGCACAATCTCCAACCAGTTGTGGCTTGTCAGTAGCACTTTCAGACATACACACAAAAAGCCACATCCAGTGAACAGCACTTACGGGCTGCATTGCCTGTACACGGGGATAAAGCCTCTCTCCAAGTGCCTGCCTATGTGCTGGCAGCGGATCAGGATCGTCACTAGGATTCCCTTCCGAGGCTGGTCTGAAAGGGCGGGTATCAATGGAAAGCTGTCTTCTGAAATCTCTGTAGAATAAGAATGCTTTTTAAAACTCCCTTTCCTTTGATTACAAAACCTTAACATCATCACAACTAGAACAAAATTAGAAAACCAGAACATACAAATTGGGCCAATTACAATACCAAAAAAAAAAAAGGTCCAATGTCTAAACATATGGCATTTGAGAAATAAACATCTAGATTTTTTTAACTGAAATCTACTTGTACAATAAGTAGATTCTAACAAAGTAGGACCTTAAAGTACCAAAAAGCAAAAGGCTACCCATATTCTAGAAATTTCAGGCAAAAGTAAATTGCACTCTGTCCTAACAAAATAAGTAATAGTTGGCCACAATTAAGACTTTAAAATACATTAAAGAACAAATGACATAATAGCAAATTACTAGTTTGAATAAGTAAAAAGGCAACAAAACCTCAACTGTCCCTGGATTTTAAAATCAGAACATTTTAGTAAAATGGTTAGACTATTATTAACATACATATGTCCAAATATTCAAATTTTCATGGTATACAATTACAATTGCCTGATTTATAAGTCTTCATTCAGCCTGCCCAAAACATTGGAATTTAGTAAAAAATAAATCTTGTTTCATGTACCTATCCCGGTCTCTCCGAGAACCTGCTCGCAAGCCGCTGCTCCTTCTCATTTCCCTTTCTCTTTCCCTTTCTCGATCTCTCTCTCCTCGGTTCCTTAATCTCTGCATTAAACCTAGAAGAAAAGACAAATAAATAAATGCCCTGATGGGTAGAGCCTGTGGTATCCCAGAACAAGCAAAAAGGAGGTAGAAGCAATCCTGGATGATTCCCAAAGTTACCTTTGGTCCTCCACAGACAGACATACACCATGCACGAGAAGGGGGGGGGGGAGAGGAGAAGAGAGGAAGCAAGCAAGCTAGTTTTCAATGAGGTAATCATCTTGAAGGCAAGATGTTATTAAAGTTCTAAAAAATCTTGTTGAAATCAAAATAATCTTAGTAATGTAGTTAACTCACATCTGGGACCAGTAGCAAGTAAATCACCTCTAGAATAGCTATTTGGAGAGAACATTTTTCTTCTCAAGTATCTATACATTAATAAATACAAGATGCAGGAACTATTCCAATTTCCTCACTGCATTTTTATTTTGCAACCTATCATCCTCCAAACAACTAACAATTAAAATGAAAAACTGGTATGGTCATAATTATTTCTCAAAACAAATATATCAATAAAAAGGAAACTTAAATTTTCAATTAGAGTAATTTAATTGAAAGCAAATCATAATCTAGAAAAAAATTATATAAAACACAAGTTCTCACATGATTGAGATATATAACTACAGTGATAAGCAAGAATATATTCTTATAATGCTTATTATTTGCAGAGTACTCACTTGTGTGGGTACCTTTGTTGGCATTTTGAATGCAGTCTAGATTTGGCAGTTTTTCATTTGACAAAAATGCCTGTGCAATGGCTGTATAAAAACTTCGTGCTACACCACTGCCCTCCCCTGGTTCATCTTTAAAAGTGACTTTAACTCTGTGGACAGCCATTGGTGTAGTAGCACATCTTCGGCCAAAATGATTGTTAAGCTGTCTCATAGTCTGCTGAATAAGAAGATCCCGATCTCGGTCAACCTATTTAAAAATACACGAATAAGTCAGTAATCAGTGCTAGGAACCACTTTGAAAATAGAGTTTCACTTTTCCTTTGGTAGTTTAAACACTACAAAGTAATTTGTAATCTCAGAAGCTTAAATACTCTAAATATATTACACTCTAAAGAATTATCTACATTAAATTGGGACAATGGAATGTAGTTCAGTTTAAATACTTTTTTCCAAAGATCTACTGAAAAATAATACTCCTACTCATTTGGGATATGTCAGAATAAATTCCAGACCAGAGATAAACTTTTGTCTTTGAGATAAGGCCTTGCTACAAGACTGGCCTCATAATCATGATATTCGGGTCAACAAGCCCAAATATAAATGAATTCCTCAGTGACAGAAGACACTGAATTGAAAAATGACAAGCTAGGGAAAATATTTGTGGATTCCTTCACATAGATACACAGTGAGAAGTGAGTACATTATCACCTAAATCACCTAAAAATACTGTCATTAACAAGTAACCATGTCCAAACTGGGCAAAAACATCAAGAAGTCACAGGAAAATATGATGGATCCCAAATAGGAAACATTTAACCTTGTTTAAAATGACAATTTCAAAGTATATACTGAGATGTCACTTCTTATCAGAGTAACCAAACATAAAATTTTAATAGCAAACTGTCAACAAAGCAATGAGGAAGCAGGTATTCTCACCTAGTATGATTTATAGACAAATTGCAACTTAACTATTTTCAGGAACCATTTTAAGGTGACATGGTAGCTCATGCCTATAATCCTGCACTCGTAAAGCTGTAGAAGGGTGACTGCCCAAAATTCAAAGCCAGCTTACACTATATACTGAATTCCAGACCAACCAGTTAAGCTATGAGTTAAACCAAATAAAATACTTTATTGTGGTAGTACTAGTTTTGTATTTCAAGCACTGCTGTAGGAATATTGTGGAATTAAAAACATGGGGAATAACAAGTCATATATTCATCTTGGAAGACAGGAGATACAGGGTTAAGAACTAAAAGGTAGAATTAAATGAAATTTTCCTGTGGCCCTAACAATAACTAGTAGCAATATTTTTTCTTGAAGAAATAGGTAATTTAAGGGCAGTGACAAAAAACAAACAAAAAACCTTAAAACATACTGGAAATTAACAAAATGATTACTGAAGATACAATGTTAAAAAGGAAAAGAGAAGCCAAAAAGGACACAAAAAGCAACCAAAGCACTTTTACTAATTGAAAAAATCACTGGTAGGAATCATCTGAATGGAGTGTAACACATCAAAATGCTTAAATCCATGTTTATAGAATGAAACTTTCTCTTTTTGTATGTGTGTGTAACTCTACTTGCAGATACAGGTGCATATGGAGGCCTGAGGTTGAGATCAGGTGCCTTCCTTTATTACTCCACGTTCTTTGAGACAGTCTGTCACTGAATTTGGAGCTCAAAAATTTGACTAGATTGGTTGGCCAGAGAGCTCCGAGGACTCCCCTGCTGGTTCTCCCCAGGGCTGTGATTATAGGTGGGCACTGTGGTGCCCAGCTTTTAACAAGGGTGTTAGGGGACTCATGTCTTCATGCTTCTATGGCAAGCACTTGACCATTTGAAACGTTTTTTTAAATTGAAAACTAAAAACTTTTTGATCATCGCTAAAAGATTCTAGGGAATATAATGAGGAAGGTGATTATTCTTCCCAATTTCATAATTAATTATAATTTCTTTAAATTTTTAATTGTAAGTCATAAGCAAGATTTATTCTGGATACTTTGACTTTTTAAAAAAAAAAATTGTTTCAGGGAGAAAGGTACATACATGAATATCATGGTGCACGGAGTAGAAGTCAGAAAAGTCAGTTATCTCCTTCCACCATGTGGGTTTCCAAAGATCGAACGTGGATTACCAAATTTGCAAGTAGGCACTTTACTTGTCTTACTGGCCCTATTCTAAAACTTGTGTATGTGGCTTACTATCAGTAAGATATGAAAAAATCTAAATACCTTTACCTCTAGTGATAAATCCCTTGACTGCTGGTTTCTCAGTTTTTCCATTTCTCTACGGAACTTTGATTCTTTTACCTCAAAACCACCCAATTCCGTTAGGATCTTAAAAAAAAAGTACATAAAATTATTTGCTGAAATATGTTACCAGGCCAGAATAAAATCAAAAGTATGTAAAATACATACTGATCCAGGTTCTGCTCCAACATCTTCCATGAATACTCTGCCAAACAGTTCTAAAGAAAGGCGCCAACGTCCCAGCAGCATATCGTGGGAAATAACCATTCCCATGAAACTACATTGTGGCCTGTAGGAAAATGGAAGGAAGAAAAAATTTAATTTCCCAAATCCATGCATGAGTTTTGGGTCAATGACAGTAATTTAATCTTTTAATATATTGCAGTCTTAAGTAAAAACATTTTCATAGCTTCTTATTCCTGAGGTATTCTACACGTGTATACACAATACTCAGTGTCTTCTATCTTCAACTTTAATTTTACCTCCTCAGATTCCAATGTTCACAGTGAACCAGAATTTTCATTTCTTAAATATATGTACACTGATAGTGCTTAATTCAAACAACATGAATAAAATTTAATATGGTCTTAAGACCTGACAGTTTCTCATTTTTTATTCGTACTATTTCCCTGCTACATTTAAGCAATTTTTATCTTCTGCCTGTTCCTCAGAGTGACAGTCCTCTTACCTTTACCTGACATGATTTCCTTTCATCCCTAAAATCAATCTATTATTTCAGTACCTTTTTCCTCACTAATTGGAACTGCTAAGGCTTCCTAACTTATCTTCCCACCTCTATTTTTTTTTCTCCAGTCTGTTTCTATAGTCTAACCAGTCCAAGCTATATTGCCTCTGTAGATATAGATAATCCCTTACCTTATGTGGTTACTGACAACCTATACACAGTGTATCTTGTTTCATGCGTTGGTTAACAATTGCTAAGAATATCTAACTTTATTAACTAGCTTATAACTTCTAACAACAAAAATTATCTGATAACTCTAATTTAAAAACTAAAAAGCTCAAGGACAGTCAACAATCATTTCATAATTACTCATACTTAGCCATAGTATATGCTGGCAAATTTTATTTATTCTTTGGCTACCTCTGCCAAAGAATTACCATTTGTGATTGAGGCAAAGGAGCCCTAGTTAAATATGAGTCACATATCTTGAAAATTCTATTTTTTTTTCTAAATACAGCTCTTCAACTTAAAAAAAAAATCTCTTATTTCTGAGGAATAAAGGTTAAGAAAGTATGATACATGTTATGGCATTATGTGACGGTCAGAGAACAACTTTTGGAGTCAGTGCTATTCTTCTGTTATGGGGACTTCAGGAATTGAACTCAGTGTTGCTAGGTTTATAGGTGGGCATCTTGGCCACTGAGTCATATCATTGGCCTCTAAATTCTAAACTTTTTAGCTGTTTACATATTCTCTGAGTTGCCTAACAAGTCTAGAATTGGCAAGTTGATATGATTTATATAAAGAGTATTTTATTAATATTATATTAATATTGCATTATATAAATATTAACCATTAAAAAATAAAGTCTTGGAAATTATCCAATGAAGTGAGAAGAATGCCATTCAATATAACAGGCACAGAATTATCTATCATAGCAAGCTAGAAAACGCAAATGCAAATTTTAAAAATGTGAAAATTTCTAAAATTTATCTTAAAATCAACAGCTACCAAATAATCTAATAAAGGAGTAGAGCCTTCATTATTACGTACCTGAAAGATGTAAGAGGTGGCCCTTCACTTTCAGTAAGTCCTATTTCTGCTAGTAAACTACTTTTCAATTGTGCAGCGAGATCATGAGCAGATGGCCCTGGTTTTGAACTCTCAGCTTCTTCAGTCAGCACATTCTGTTCTTCCCCTTCTTTTTTTTGCCGATTTTGCATGTTCATTACGTTTTTTAAATTGGCAGCGTAAGACATTTTAGTTGGAAGAACCTATGAATTTTTAGGTTCCAAAGTTACAAGTTAAGAAATAAACAAAAGCAGGTAATTGTTTTCATATTAACTAAAGTTCAACAAAAGTCACATGGAATCTAAAGAGCTTTCTCTTGCTAGGGCATTCACTGGAAATGTACAATCTGTTCTTGTCAACCTGAGTCCAATACACACACCAAAGCCACTGAGAATTTTTAAAGGAATCTCTATAGTATCTGTGATACTACTTGAGTCTCTCATATATATTTTCAACAACTTCATTCTCTTTTACCACTTAATTCTGGTCAACTACATTTCTTCCGTGCTGCTTTTTATAGTTTTTGGGCTTTCAAATCAGATTTGAATCTGAAACTCAACGTCATTGAACTGTGTAATTGTCATTCCCATATGAAATTTATGATCCATCCAAGCCTTGATTTCCTATGTTTTGGGTAACATACTCAACTTTCTGAAATAGACAAAGCTTTAAACTATTTTATGGATTAAGTGACTTGGCAGGGCAAATTAGTGACAGGAACTTCTGACACTTCTATTACTTTGAGAAATAAAATAATCTCAATGTATCTCTACAAATCTAGATGCTGGGGCAAGTTCTCATTATTGTCTAGACTTTTACTACATTACCTCAAGGCAATTCCTGTCCATTGTAACTTCCATTAAGCATTTCCCAGTACTGCCAGATGAAGAATAAAGACCCTGACTGGGGCGACCAAAAAGATCTTCCTTTCTAGCATTTGGCTGGAATTTTAATGAGACATATTTTAGTTACATTGAGTGTTTAAAATCAGTTGTAAAGAAGAAACATTAGACTAGTTTAGTTCACCTGCAACAAATGTGGCTGATCAGCCAAGGGAATGGCTTCAGCCAGAGGCACTTCAAATGGATTTGGAGGTATACACCCAAGGAATGTCATAGAGTCTGAACGTCGGAAAAATGGATGGTTTTGGCCTGTTTCTGCAGGAAGAGAGTCATCATCCTTATCATTCAAAGTAGCACCTAAATATATTAAAAAAATATGTTATGGAAGGATAACAGAACATTAATCTGTTCAATCCAAAATTCTTGGTTATCTTTTAAAATTCTAATGTACTCAAAAGCAAATTAAGGATGGGGAATGTAGTTTAGTAGAACAGCTCTTGCTTAGCATGTACAAGGCCTTGGGTTGATTTCTAGTGCTATAAAAATGAAAAGTTAAGGAGAAACTTTTGGTGCTTTATAAAATGACAACCAAAAATTTAACAGCTGGATATGGTTACAACAATAAAATAGAAAAAAAGCAATAAATATTGTTCCATTAATATACTGGATAAAGATCTAGAGATTCAAATCAGAATATGGTTAGGGAAATACTGGAGCAGTCATTTCATATAGTATATTATCAGATTTTCTGTGCACTAACTTTGGTTGGTGTCATCATCATTTTCATGTTCTGAATCTTCATTATCAATTCCCAGTTCCAAAAGTTCTCGTGTCCTTTAAAATAAGAAAGGTAAGCTATTCTTAAGTACATGTATAATATTTAGGGGCTCTACAAGAGAAAAAAAAAAAAAAAACACCTCTGCAGGTCACTTTGGCAACTATATCTAACACTATTATACAGTTTTAGACATGGAAAAATGATTCATCCAATGCATTGCAGTAACAAAATGCGCTCAATGGAGACAAAAACAATGCAGTTAAATAGTACCACACAGACTCTTAATACAAAATGAGAAATATGTAGGATAAATTATTACAACTATTAATTCACTTTAAAGTGAGAAGTCACAACAGAAGAAGGTTGGCTAGAGCTCAGATCAAGCCTACTTCTCCACATGAAATGTCCCTGTCTTATTGTGTAATGCTGCTTTCCTGGCTCTAGTAGTTTACTCATAGAGACTTGGCAGGTTCAGATTTACCTTTTGCGTTCCAGTTGAGGAGTGTCCAATGTTGTCTGCTGGTTCATTGCTTTAATCCAATATATAAGAGCTTGAAAAACATATGCCACATGCTTCAGTGAGCAAACATCCAAAACTGGAAGAACATCAGAATGTTCATCATTATGGGACCTCATTAAAGAAAGAGCATAATTGAGGAAGTCTCCTCGAGCAGACATCATTCCTTGCCGAGCACTAAGCAAAGTGGCACGTCTACAGGAGAAAAAAAGGAAAAGAAAATTTTAAATTATAAATATATAAAATTAAGGAATGAGAACATTTATAAGTTAAGTCAGTGGGCTCTGCTTATAGAAACACAATGATTGTTATGATTTATACGACTTATAGTCTTGCACTTCAGAATTCCAGCCCCTTTTGTGTGGGAGTAAAACTTAAGAATCTACATTTCTAATGAATTCACAGATGAGGTTATGATGCTGTTCTAGAAACTACTGAGACCCAGTGCCTAAAAACTGACATCAAATGCTAGGCATGGCAGCTCATGTGCCTGTGATCCCAGTCCTTAGATTATAAGGAATGGAGAAAGATAGGGAGTTTGAGGCCAACCTGATCAAGGTCAGTCTGCTACATACATGGAAGACCATATCTCAAGAAACAAAACCTACCAATAGCACAAGAACCAAAAAAAAAGAGAACTAGATTTTACCAAAATTAAAAACTTTTATACTTCAAGGTAATCAAGAAGAAAATGAAGAGACAAAAATTATTTGAAAAAGTATTTATATAAACACAAACAATTCGAACAATTCAATAAAAACAAGTATCAGTTTTTAAGTGTGAGTTGAACCCACAGGCTCGAGTGTTTGAATTCATAGAGGGTGCTAATGTTTGGAAAGGTTATGGCCTTTTAAACAGTAGAGTCTTGGAAGGGGCTGGGGGAATTGAGGTTGTTAGTCTGGCCCGACTTCCTCTACCTCTATTGATGTTTCTATGTGCCTTCACCCATGCCTTCTACCATGAGTTTTCTGTCATAAATGGAATATTAAACCAAATAAGCAACCCTTTCTCCCTTAATATGATTGTGTCAAAATAGTGTTTCACAGCAAAAAAGTCAACCCCAACCAATCTACACCTAGGCAAAAGATCTAAACAGACATAGGGCAAGTGTCCAATTAGCTCATGAAAAGATGATTCAGTATCACTGGTATTATAGAACACAAATCAAAATCACAATGTGGAAATTCAGACCTGCAAGGGGGTAATACTGCTCAGGCAGGAAAACTACTTTAGGTCAGATCCTGTTTAAACACACACACACACACACACACACACACGCACGCACCCACACAGAGACCTCAACTGAGATGCTATATCTCACACCCCATTATATGGTTATAATCTAAAAGGAAAGTATTGATAAAGATATAGAGAAACAGTAGCTGGACATAGTGACTAATACTAGCACATGGGAGGTAAAAGATGGAGGATCAGAAGTTCAAGTTCATACTTTGCATCATAGTAAGTGAGGCCACCCTGGGCAACATGACATCCTGTTTGCAAAAGGAGGAAAAAAAAAATATGGAAAAGTAAGAAAAGGGGGAGAGATAAGGGAGAAGGGAGATTGAAATTCTCAAATGCTTCTACTCAGAAAATGTCCCTTCTTGGAAGAGTCTAGCAGTTTCTCAAAAGATTAAACAGAGTTACCAGCAATTCTACAACTAAGCAATATACCCTAGAGAAATGAAAATACATGTCCATACAGAAATTCTATACATAGGTGCATAGGAACATTATGCACAACAATGAAAAGTTAGATGTAATTTAAATGTTCATCAACTGGTGAACAGTTAAAACAAAATATTTATAAGGAAAACTTTAAAAACCAAGTTACTGAACATTGGCAAACATGGATGACCCATAATATCATTATGCTAATTAAGTGAGGAAGGCCAGTCCTAAAAGACCATATATTGTACGATCATATTTACATAAAATGCTTAAAATCTATAAGGATAGAAAATAAGGTAGAAAAGACCACTAAAAGGTACAAAATAGTGATGATGAAAATTCTCCTAATTGTGATAGGTCAGTGAATAATACACTTAAATTGTACACTATTTGACAGGGACGTGTAGAACAACAGTTCACGGATGCATGTCTTTTTTTTTTAATCCTGTGTTCTTTGAGGTAGTTGAGTTCTGCTTAAGAAAGACAACGTTTCTGTCTTTCATACAGTGTCATGCAAATATTTATCCCTTGTTCAGTCTACTATATTTGCTCCCAGTTCCCAAATTTTCAACATCAAGTATGTACATTCTATTTTGTCTACCATCCACTTTTCTTAATGGTCTTTATTACTTAGAATCTTTCAAAACTAAAACATAAATCCTGACCCTTCCATCCTGTCTCAGCAAGGTCCTAAACTATGACTTTAATGCTTTCTTTCCCCACCCTCTTTACGCTTTACTATTCTATTTTAGTAACTACTACCTTTCCTACAGTCTTAGTTTTCTAGGCAGTTACCTAGACCCGTGTCTTTCCTTACTCTGCCTACCACAAAAGTTAGCTGGCCTTGCTAAACCAGAGGAAGAATCAAGTCCTCTGACTTTTGACTTACCTCAAGCACTATATGGCACGACCACTGCTCAAGGCTAATTCCTAGCCTGGGAAAGGCCTACTTTATAACTGAACAGAGTGGACACAAATAAAAACAGAGCATTTACTTCTAACTTAAAATGGAGTACAAGGTAACATCAATCAAAAAGCTCCAACCTAGGAAATAATTTCTTGACACACAAGAAATTTAAGAATATATAACAAATTTAAAAATATATAACAATTTCATACCGTCTGCCTTCAAGGGTTCTTAAACTAGCCTCTTCTCTTGCAGTCATCCTCTCTCTGCGTGCTGAATTCTGAGAGGCATGAAGAGGGTGATTTGGATGTCCCGGATCACCAGCAGATGCTAATGCAGAACCATAACGTAATTGAGCTTCAGTAGAATCCATAATACTGACCATCCAGTTCCACGTAGGAATAAGCTTTTCTTCTACATAGTTCTATGAAGATCAAACTAAAATAGTCAAAACTATCCAAATGAAGCTAAATTTGACATATTACTAGCATGTCAACATTTAAGGATTTGTAATATCCCTATTATTTTACAATTTTCGTAATTGACAATCAAACACACACACACACACACACACACACACACACACACACACACACACACACACAAATCTGGATGAGTAACTTTTCAGTGATTTCATACCTGTAAGTTTACTGCATCTTGGTAAGTCAATTTCACAGCTGCTGGAATCTGAGAGTACACTAGGTGATTATACTTAGGGATAAGGCCCATCAGGTCCGAGATTTGTCTGATGACAATACTGTAAGCCCTGGCTAAACTGCTTGCAGAGGTTAAGTAGCTGCTGGCATTGCTAGCTTCCAAAGCAGCTGCTGCAGCTGCAGCACTTGTACTGATGGTGCCACTCCGGCGTAAGTTTGAAGGATCAATATAAATCAAACCTGCGGAACTTGCTATAAAGAAAAAGGACAATTAAATGAGTTGATGTCAGTTGCTAACTGCACTACTCTGGCACTGTATATGCTTACATAAATCTAAATAGTTAAGAGCATGTAAATGAGCAAAAATCTTCCTCAACGACATTAATTTGGGCAAGGGAGTATTAAGGCAGGCAAGAATAAATAATAAGGGTAACTGTGTGCCCCTCCCACACATACAGAGGACACTTTTAGCAATATCTACAGACATTATTGATTGTGACAACTGGGAAAGTATAAAGGAAAGGGTAGCATGAGAGAGGTGCTACTTGTGCCAAGTACAGGCCCAGAATGTTATTTAAAACCTTACAATGTACAAGTCCTCAACAATGAAGAATTATCCAGCTCAAAGAGGCAACAGTGCAGAGATTGAAAAGGCCAGCTATAATCCAATGTATATAAAATTTGCATTTGGAAATCAACCAAAGGGTCTACTACAAAACTCTATTTTCTACACAAACATGCATTAATTGAAAAAAAAAAATCAAAGCACTCCCAGGAATACTCGAGTTTCCAGACTTGCCTGCTGGTGTAGATGTACTGGAGGGGGCTGTGCTGGCTGCTCTCTGATGCTGAGTGTTACGAACTGCCCACTGCATGGAACGGGGAGCCTGAGCAGCACCATTGGCGTGAGAGCTGTTCGTGGTTCTTTCTAATGGTTCATCAAGCATAAAGGTCTCCTGTTCTATGTCGTCACTCTGACTACTACTGCTATCAGAATCACTTGAGTCATTTGATTGAGAATCATCTTCAGAAAAAAATGCAGGAACACTGCTCGCTCCTAAATTTTTTATTTTAAAACCAAAAAACACCATGAGTCTGTCAATAATTAAAATTATAACATACCTTCTTGTTCGGGAAAACATTAAATATAATGCCAAATTATTGTAAACACTCTGAAGCCACTATAAAAAGTTTAATTAAAATAGGAAAGAATAAAATAAATTTAAAATTAATCTACTACTTACAAAACAAAAAAGATGGGAGAAAAAGTTAATGAACATTTTGTTCTCTAACATTTACAGAGAAAAGAAATGAAGTTACAAGCAAAATACCGATAAATGCTTCATACAATTATTAATCGATTCATACTCAAACAAATACAATCAGCACATGCAAGAAATTTCCCAGAGAAGGTGACCTACCTGCTTCTGAGCCTGCAGTTGCTGCAGTGACAACACTTCTACGTCCACTAGCATTGTCTTGATTGCTATGGTTACTTTCACTATCACTTTCTGTTTCAGCAGCTGCTAACAAGTCTAGTTCCATATCACTCCCTAGAAAGATTAAATAACAGTAAGGGGAAGAAATAACAAATTCACTGTAGATCAATACAAGATCTAAAAAGCCAGAATATCCCACATGGGGAGGGAAGAGGAAGGAGGAAGGAAAGGGGGGGACAGGACAGGAAAAAGGAAAGAGGAAAGGAAAAAGAACAGGACAGGACAGGAAATGGGGAGGGAAGGAAAGAGAAAAAGAGAGAAAGAAAGAAAGAAAAAAGAACAAACGAGAAAGAAAAAAAGAAAACGAATGAGAAAGAGAAAGAAAGGAAGAAAAAAGAACGAACGAGAAAAAAAGAAAAAAGAAAATGAATGAGAGAGAGAAAGAAAGAGAGAGCAAAAGGGAGGGAGGAAGGGACTCAGCAAACATACAAGTACATACTTTTTTATGTATGTACACTTGATACCTCCTAAAGTTTTGAAACAGGTGCTACACTCTTGATATAGTGTTGATGAACTATACTCAAAAGAGACTTCTCTCCCTTTAAAAGTACATGACTCAATCACACTGAGTAATTCTCGAATAACTTGCATACCATCTTCATCATGCTCATCATGTTGTCCCTCGGCCTCAGCATTTTCTTCCCCATGTTCTTCCTGTTCATCATGATGATCTTCTTCTCCAGCCACACCCTCCACAACCTCAACCTAAATCCAGAATCTTATTTGTAGACAATTAAAGTACACAATAAACCCGTATCTCTACCAGTGTTCCTCCACAAAACTAGTTAACTAAAATGCAAAGAATCCTATAGGTAGGTAATTGTCAATATATACTAGGCAGTTTTAAAAATCATTTTAATGACAATTATCCAAAACCATATTAACATACAGAACCCTAAAATTAGAAGTATAAAAATTGTTCTGGGGAATGGAGAAAAGGTTGAGTATTTAAATATATTTCAACTATTTTTTAAATTACAGTGTCCTTTCTTTCAAATACATTGCATAAACATATTCATTTTTTCATCACTAAGAAATCTTTAAACTTTTAGGTTAAAAACAAGGTTCATATGTCTAATTTCCCAGTGTCCAATAAGTCAAGGATTATTGAAATCCTTCTAATACATGTAACCACAAATGACAGTATACAATAAAAGTCAAAGAGGGGATGTGAACAAATAGCAGTTTTAAATTAGTATTAATGTTAAGTTCCAGTGACTACAGTTTCCCAAATACAAGCTTTTCATCTACTGTATTTAAAACAATTAAAACCACCTCTTCCACATCTGCTGAAACAATATCATCCTGTTCTTCATCTCTGCCCCTAACAGGCTGTGACTGGCTGATGCGCCTCTGCTGTGGATTCCGGATGATATAAGATGACTGAGACTGACTGGAGCTGTAAGGAATCAGAAAGTGGTGAGTATCCTGCTACTCTATATCAGACATGCAGCACACTTCTTTCTCATTGTAAGCCTTTCGCTTTTCTATCAGAAGTCTTGGGTCCTCAGCTGCCAAAGGCCGAGCACACCAACATCCATCCATCAACTAAGACCTGACACACCTTTCATTTTACACCAATTTTATTAAGTACTGACTTCTTAATGGGGTAGAGCGGGTCAAATCAAAAGTATGATTAAAAATTTTTTTAAATTAAAAAATTAATGATCACAAGTATGGTGGCCACAGTGTCACTCCTCTAGACTAGGAAGTAATGAAAAAACATGTTTCCATACAAAAGGAGAAAACAAAACAAAACAAAACAAAACAACAACAACAAAAACCCCACAATTTCAAACACAGACCAAAGATGCAAAGATTGCACTATGGCAACTTTAGAGATTCAAAAACAGGACTGTAAGATATTAAAGTTCAAAGACACATTGCTTTCAGTGTTATTTCCTTATCTCAATTTTTCTGAGAAATGGGAATCAAAGCAATTGAATGTGAGAGCCAACATCCTTTATATAGGCAGACAAGTAGTCTCAATATGGGTGCTTATCACAAGGACTTTATATAACTGATAAACAGATTGTGAATTACAAAGTAGTAGGAGAGGTTAAGAGAAAAATCTAGAGATGGAAAGGGTATTTCCAACCATTATGTAGATTGCAATATTCTCAATATTAAAAAAATAAGTCTGTCAATCACGGTGGCTCATGCCTATAATCTCAGCACTTGTGAGACTGAGGCAGGAGGACTGCCATGAGTTTGAGGCCAATCTGGGCTAGAAACCTTGTCTAAGGTGTGTGCTGGGGGTGTGTGTGGGGGGGAATATACATTATAAATAATGAAAATTCTAGACTATCTAGCAGAACCAAAGTTCCATCTGTAACAGTTACTTTAACAATTTACGCAGCTTAGCTAACACCTTGTCTCAAGAGAATAAGGTGAAGAATGATAAAGGAAGAAACTTGATGTCCTCCTCAAACTTCTACATGTACATACATTAAAATGTTTGGTAAATGTGTTATATAGAGTCACAGAGATAGTAGAAACAGGTTGACTAATAAGTTTTCAAGAAAGAAAACAACAAAACAAGAAAAATAAAGGGGAAGAGAAAACCTAGTGTCTGTAAGACTCTGTATGTAATAGAGTAATATACACCATCTAGTATTTAAAACCAGTAAAATTCTGTTGACTGATCAGGTATGTGCTTTTCACTGAAGACATACTTGGAACATTAATCAAAGTTTACCCTTACAGGAAAGACTGAACTTCTAAAATAGAATTTTCTACTCTATCAATAACTTAGAAAACAGCACTGTCTTGACAATAATATGAAATTTCCTTCAGATTAACTTAAGAGATTGGCCCAAGAATCCAGCAAGGGGAATGGCATAAGATTAAGAGCTGAAGAAATGTAAACTCCATAAGTAATATTTTAAAAAGAGAGATCTAGGGAGATGGTTCGAAGGTTAAGCCTCTGCCTTGCAAGCAGAAGGTCCTGAGTTCGGATCCCATGTCCCATGTAAAAACACCATTTGGAAAAGGCAGTGATCTACCCTTGTAGCTGGTGAGTGGGAAATTCCAATCCAGAGTCCCCCTTGGCCCTCCATTGGGACACATGGTGCCATCTGATACAGATACACACACTCACAGAGCAAATAAAATTTTTTTTTTTTTTAAAAGGAAAAGACAGAAAACAAAACTTTATAGAAATATGCTCATGGGCAATGTTTAAAAAATGAGTTGAACTGTTACCTAAATCTGTTTTGCAGAAACCAATCATTTTTGTGCTGGACACAATGGAGAACAGGGAACCAAGACTTCACAAAGTAATTAAACTACCAGATTCCTCTCTTTCAGTATCACAAGGATTCCCCACAGACTGTTAGCAAAACCATTTGAAGGAGGGCTAGATTTGGCAAAGTGTTGAGATTTATAGCTTGAGGTGTATCAATGGCAAGAATACATATATTAGGAGAGTTTTGACAGAAAAACTTGAATTTAAAGAAATGTGACAATGTGTGTTCTTATTAACAGAGATATTTCCCAGAAAAGAGAAGATAAGGGTATTAGGTTCTAAAGCTCTATTAAATCGTCATTATACACATAAAGTAACAAAGTTAGAATTGAAAAACTAAATAATAATATAAAAAAATTTGCTGACGATCTCAATCAAGAGTACTATTACTCAAAAGTATGGAGTTTTAGATATGTAGGACAAACAACAACAGAATTAATCTCAGTCTGTTACTGGTGAAAATGTACCTGCTAGACTGATCAGATGATGGTCGTGGTGGTAATGGTTCTACTGAAAATAGTTCTTCACTGCCTTGCATGGCATCTATGCTAGTACTGGCCAGTGTAAATGGTGCAGTGGGGCGAGCGATCCCCATTCTGACAGGAACAATCAGGGACTCTGCTACATTGCATAGTTCTTCTACAGCATAAGGGAGTAGTGCTTGAAACACACGCTTGCATTTTCCAATTGGCTGTGGAATAAAATTGCTATGGTACAAAGGGAAGAAGAATCTTTTACAAGTCTTTTCACATACACATTGTTAACAATCACTAAACTATGTGAAAATTAATGTAAAAGTAATTTTAAAAGTATGACTTACTTCTTCTTTTTGGATGAAGCCATTTCCACGCTAAGAATTACAAACACTCTTGCCACTGACCGTAGAAACCTCATTGTTACAGCGATTGCTTCTTCTCGACGTCCAGGTGTGTATTTGTTTTGGAGTTCTTTCACTAAAGTACCTAGAAGAGTATCTAAAAGCTTAAAAAAAATTGTAATCATGTCATTAATCCCAAGGCATTTAATAAGATGTTTAAATAATCATTGAGTAAAAAGTTCTAACACTTTTCCAATGTGACAATCTCCTAATAAAATCTTGACTCAAAATTAGCCAAAACTAAATTTATTTTCATGTATTTATAGTAAGAGTTCAAAGAACTTACCAAAATATCTGCTGTACATTTGACTATAAGGCAATGAGTGAAACAGTCTAGCCGAATTGTGCCACTTTGCTGATTGAGGTATACTTGCTCTTCTGGCAAAAGATGGCCTATTCTACTGCTGGCACTCAGACTTGAAAGGCAAAAAGAAATGAAATGAATATACTATATATAGAAATTAACATAGGAAACATAAGTTTAAAAATACCTTAGCAAATACATACGGATCTTTATTCTCCTGTGACCCAAACATAATCATAGATTTCAAGGCATTCCAGTCTTGTAGAACACGCTCTAATGCAAGCTGGGCAAACCTTGGAGGCTCTAAATCATGATCAGGCATATCTGAATCTAAAATATACACATATACATGGTTTACTGGATGAGACAAAAAGAAAATTACTACTTTGCATTACAGTCATAAATGTTTGAATTACTCACCTTCAGGACTTGCTGTTTTTCTGTTACGATCCTCCCTGATTCGGGGTGGCCTATACTGGCAATGTTCCACGGTCTGCCTGGCCACAGTCTGAACTAAAAACAGTAGGAGGTGCTCACCCCTGAAAAACAGGATGATGGGTGAGAAAGTTGAGAATGCCTGCTGGGCTCTTCCAGCCTATCTATTTTACATCCCAAAAATCCTACTTGCCTACTGTTTGGTAGAGTGACCAGATTTGTGGCAGTGAGCAATCGATAAAGTAGATCTAGACGTGCAGATTTCTGTCCAGCAATTAGAGTTTTACATTTACATTTCTCCCAACAATCACAATAAGCTGTTGGTGACGTCCGCTTAAGTCTAGAAAGAATTCACAGAAAAATACAAATACGTATTTCTATTTATAAAGAAAATTTTAAATATAGAATATATACAGATATAGAAAAGCACAATTCATTGAAACCAAGTGAACCTTTCCTTGCTCATGTAACCATGCGAGCTGAGTGTAAAAACCTCCATAATGAGAAGAATCATTTGGTATGAAGTCTACAAAGCAACATAAAATATTCTCGTGAGAAGAGACACCTGCAGTGGCCTGTGCGTAGTCACTTCTATAATATCTTTCCTTCCTAATTTCCTACATCCCCAATCCATCTTAAGTGGTCCTCCTACCTGCAACTAATAAGTTTGTGTAACTCTTACAGGCAGGTATTTCTTGTGCATGTTCTTTATCTGGAAGAACTGTAAATGCTGTCAAGACAAGAGCTACCTTGTTCACCTTGTCCTACCATGCAGTGTAGTGACTACACTCAGACTCTCACTTCAGATGATTAAAATTAGAAAAAAAATTTTTTAACCAAAGTTTTTTTTAACATAAGTTTAATGGGGCTGGAGAGATGGCTCAGAGGTTAAGACTCAGTCCTGACAGCAGAAGGTCCTGAGTTCAAATCCCAAGTTCCATGTTAAAAAAAAAAAAAATGCCAGGCAGAAATGATGGCAGCCTCCCCTTCTGACCCTGGTGGATAGAGCCTGGGAAATCCTAGAATTAAGCAAAAAGGAGGTAGAAACAATCCAGGATGATTCCCCAAAGCAATTATCCTTAGTCCTCCAGAGGGATACACAGTGTCTTTTAACATACACACACACACACACACACTAAAATTTTTTTAAAGTTTTAATCAATGCATAATCTAAAAAAATTAAGTTGTCCTATATCATTATATCTTTTTAAGATACAATGGGTGGTTTTGAAGCCCACCTTTCTGTTATCTGTAACATCTACATGTCCATTGCCATTTATAGTCATTCCTGTTAATCATAGTTTCTTGTTAAGTGGAATAGATTTTATTGCTTAAGTTTCCGAAAACTAACAAAAGGAGCTAAGGTAACTATTGCTAGAATGAAAGATTATTCCATTTAAGAAATAAATAAGGCAGAGTCCACAACTCATTAAGGATGCTTACAGCAATTTTCATCTAGTAACACCATTAGCTGAAGGTACAAGAAGTATACTGAGACTTTGGCTGCTGAACATAGATTAAAGACATTCTGTAGACATGTTTCTCAAAATATTAATCTGATCCTAGTCACATATTTCCCAGTCTCTTGTCCTAAATTTTTTTTATGGAGGACTACATTATAAGACCTAGAAAACAAGCATTTTAATAGTACCCTTTAAATCCATAATAATTTTTATATAGAAACTGAATTAGTGAGGGAAATTGGAAAAAATCCTGTTTTCGGAATTATGCAGCAATTGAAAGACAACTTAGTAAAGATGATATTTTGTATAGCAATATAAAATAAATGGTGTGTAAGGTTTAAAAAAATCTGTAATTAGACTTACTTGCAATCATGACCTTTATGACAAACCCTTGCACACTCTGTACAACAACAAAGTGACTCCAGCAAACCACAAGTTCGACATTCAAAAATGTCCTAAAATTAGAAAAACATACTTTTTAAAAAAGTCATCACTTCTATATCTTGTCATAATTTAATCACAATAGAGCAGAAAATAAGGAATAAAAAAAGGAGTTAAAGAAGGATATGGTAAACATATAATCACACTAACAATTTACATAGATGAAAATTAAGTATTTACCATCCACGACAGATTTAATAATTAATAAAGTCTACATAAAGAGTTGTAAATCAACTTGTACAATCTGTAAGACTTAATTTTCACAATATTTCACATTAACTGTGCAATGAATTCTTTGTTAATTTGAGTCATATCCAAGCGGATTTTCTTGAAGAATTATATAACTTAACAGAAAAATGAAATCAGACATTTTACAAACTTTTAACTCCAGTGATAATCAAGGGACAAAAGAAAATTCTGAAGCTAGCAGAAAAACAGAAATGCAAAATGATTTACCTGGTTAATGTGCTCTGCACCAGTCCACGTAAAACTGCAGGTGTCATTACAGCATAATACATATAAAGGAGAGTCATCAGGATTAGTACCTGATGGGCAAACCATTCCCATAAATACATCTTCTTCTTTTTCATTTGAAGATACTTCAGCTAAAAAGATTAAAACCAGAAAAGTACATAACACAACCATTTATTATGATCTTCAAGTAATAAGGTAATAAATTAGAAACCAACACATATTTAAGCTGTTAGATAGTCAAAATTTTAGAAGTCAACATGCAAGAAAATCCAGCCAATTCTTCAGCAAAGAAAGGCCAAAGCCTAATTATATCATAGCTACATAAGATGACAATATACACTTTAGTCATCTGAATCCTTAGTATAGATGGTAATTAGACTCAAAGTCTTAGCCAGGAATGATAGTGCATGCCTGTAAATCCAATATTCTGAAGGCAAAAACAGAAGGAAAAACAAAACATTTCATATAGCCAGTATGACAGTGAGACCTTGTCTCAAAATGAAAAGATGGACTGGCAAGATGGCTCAATGGGCAAAAATGCAATGGGTAATGTAACTGTTTCAATGATTTAAACACTAGATGGCAGAAACTGATATTCCTTAATAAACAAGAGTTGCGATCACTGCTATAAACTTCTATCACAACAATCTTAACTAGGCACTGACAATCATTCAACATTATTTTTCAAAAGACCTTATCATTAATATAGGTACTTTATTAAAATCAAGAAACCCATACCAATTGTTTTTGATGATAAGTTGGAAAATATATTGAGAAATATATGAACAAAGTTTTACAAGCACATAAAATTACTTCGTAGTTTCAATAATATCATCTATGCACAAATAAGGTATGAATAATTACAGTATTAAATGTATAGATCTATCCAAGCTAAAATAATTCATTTAGGAGCTGAAGTATATTAATTACCTTTTGCAATTTTCTGAGCTGTTTCTAAGATGGTAATTGCAGCAGGATAAGCTCGACCACTTACAGCTGACATAAATGGGGTCATCCCTCGTGCATCCCTCAAATGAGAAAAATTATACATAAAAATATTATCTTCGAACTTTAAAAGTGTCCATGAAAAACACAATTAAAATTTATTTCAGAGAGTCTGTCGTATGACTTTTTAATTTTTGTTTGTTTGTTTATTTGAGACAGAATACAACCTTAATCTCCACTATGATCCTTAGAAGCAAGGGATTAACAGCCACAATAGTGTTCCTGTAAGAGTTCTAGGCAATGCTACTGAGTCCTTACACCTCATCAGAGAGGAGGACCCAGAGGGAAGTTTGTCATGCACACTAAAGGATGCTCCAGGAATGGGGGGGAGGGGGTACTGGGAGAAAAGGAGGGAGGGGGGGGAAGGAAGGGGAAAAGGGGGGAAGGAACAAGAGGATCCAGGAAGGGGTGGAGGGAGGGAGGGAAATGGGGTACTGATCAACATTGCATGAGGGGAAGAAATTTAAAAGGTGGAAATGGTGGCTCTGGAGGAAGGAACGTGGGAAATCCCACAGCAAACCAAAAAGGAGGTAGAAATAATCCAGAGTAATTCTCAAAGGAACCCTTGGGCCTGCACAAAGACACAGTGCCTTCTGATACACACACACACACACACACACACACACACACACACACACCTTTTTTTAAAAAAACAAAACAACAAAAAACAGGAACATACATTTGATCCAACTAACATAAAAGCTGGTTTGTATTCATTCAAAAAATAAAATATAATGTTGAAAAGATCTCTTTCACTGAAGAGAACTTAACTGCAGAGGAACTGCTGGATTCTGGTACTTTAAATTCATGTAAGATAAATATAATACATTGTAAGAAGATCAATTTAAACAGTAAAAATCACTATGCTATCTCTTCATATGAAAAATTTATTAAATCTTATTTTAGGGGCTAGGACATGGCTCAGTGGATAACATATTTGCCCCAAAAGTCTAAGAACAGAGTTTGGATCACCCAAATCACATACAAAGAGGCAGTCATCACAGCTGCCTATAATCCCAGCATAAAGGGGAAAAGGGGATTCTCAAGGCAAGTTGGTAAGCCTAACCAAATGGTGAGCTCTGGGATAAATTAAAAGACCCTGCTGTAATAATAAAAGTAGAGAATGACTGAACAAGATATCCAACATCAACTTCAGGCCTCTACATGCACAGGCACATATACACATACAAAAAAAAAGCAAAAAAAACTTCTTACTTTGCAGAAAGAAGTTCTCGTAGATAGGGCTGCAGAACCACACTGTCACATAACAATTTTAATATAAAATGAGCGTTTGCCTTTCGATCCTTGGATTCTAGTACAGAAGGCTCTGTGGAAGGACCTGTATTTAACAGAATTATTTGGTATCAAATGAAAGCAAAGAAGATAGAATAAAAGAATGACTGTTCTTCTGCGATATCAGGCAAACATTAAATAAACTGCCAGAATAGTATTCTAATAGTTTAAGTAAATTCCAAGGAATTGTACAACTCATTTTTAAAATCTTAACTGATTTCTTAATGTATGTACATAAACACCACACCTTTTCACTGATGCATGCATGTGTGTATATACATGTATATATCATATATGAAAAATAATGCAGAGAATTAGACATTTTTATAATCAAGTGTCTCCTTGAAGCAAGAACATGAATCTGGAGAGTCCTGTATCTACATCCAGTGTGCCTTTTTTAAATCTGAAGTCTAGACAGACAAACAGAATAGTCTTACCTGGAATGGTGGAGGTACTTGGTCCTTGACCACTGCCAGTCGCTGCTGTGGTAAGAGATCCCACAGCGGGGGCCAGGATAAAATCAATGTCACCATCTTTTAGCAAACAGAATAGCAGGATGTATATCATTATAGGCAACATGTCCCTAACCTGTTCTCTTAACTGGCCTTAAGGATTTTCTCTGCAAGTCAAAGGTCAAATCCAATAAAAGTTTAAGTGGAAGCTGCTTTTCCAAACTGTAAGAAAGGGACCCACTGGGCATCATTCATTATGAAGAATCATCTAGTCTCTTAACATAGAAGTATTTCAGAAGAAAACTTAAAATGCAAACCCCTTAAATCAAAATTTTATAACTAAAAAAAGCTGCAGAATTCATCATGCTACTTTCAAATATTTCAATTTTTTAAACATTCCACAAAAACTGTCAACTTTTTTTCCTTGAATGACCTTGTTTCTTTGTTAACAATAAATAAAACAAAAGCTCTTACCAGGATCCATTGCCGGAGGGTCAGGAACCCAACTAGGGGGAGCTATAGGGGGTGAAACTGGATCCTGGTGGTCACTGGATGAAGCTCCAGCCTCATGTCTACCCAAACCAGCTGCTCTCAACGAACGTCTCATCATTTCTCGTAATCTCAAACTAGAAGAACAAAATCATAACTCATAACCATGTCTATGCCAAATAAAAGATGCACAGAAGTTTTCATCTGAGAAGTTCAAAATACTTTTAAAAACAAATACTGCAGGTAAGGGAAGTAAAGTACAAACACCGATTTTGGAAATCATAAATCAGCAAGGGATACAAATCAAACTAAGAAAGTCTAGTGTTCAATTCAACACTAAAACCATTATATAGCAAGCTCCCATACAAACTTAAGCACAGGGAACAACAGTTGCAATAAAGATTAGAAATAATCTTTCATACAGTTAGCATAAATGAACAGCTAAACACTTCTGTCCATTTCTCAATAAAAGTACATTTAATAGACATCTGCAAACCTACAGAACAGCACAAATCCAACATTTAATCTACTAAATCCCTTTCCTATAATTTTGAAAGCAATAAACTAATATTCACGAATAGTTTTGAAACAAAGAACAATTTAGAAATTTTGATACCAAAAAAATTAACAGTATGACTTGCATCGAAAATAAATCATTGAAATTAAATCATATCATAGGTATTAATATCTGGGAATGATTTTTCTCCTGTTATAAAAAAAAATACTGTCCAGGTGTTTACATCATTTAAAAAAAAAAAACAAAATCACATAAACAGACCTCATTAGGGGAGCTGGTGACTACCTACACAAAAGTCTGTATATGCCTTTAAATAAAAACTGACTTATAGAGGCTATAAAATCACCACATTTAGGAGTAACAGCAATTAAGAGAGAGCACAAACTCCTTCACTAGGCCACCATTTAAAAGCTCCTTAATAAAGAGTAAAAACTTAAAGAGCAAGACACCACACAAGGGACTTTATTTTTCCATGCAGACCTTTTAATCTCAGACATGACATTTCTGGTGTGAAAGACCTGACAGGAAGTATGTACAATAATTTCTATAAATAAATATCTTGAATGATTTTTGTTAATATTTGACTAATCTCCAATTATAATACTTATCTTAGGGTAAATGTGTTTTCCTATATAACACATTTTTGCTTTCATAAGGAAATTCTTTTAAGGGTATTCACAAAAATTTCTTTTAGAGGCTACTTTCAACACATCTTATTTAGAAAAGGTTTATTTATGGTGTACTTTTTGAAACAGAAACACTGAAAGATCCTGCAAAGAAAATTTTAATGTTTCAAATATAACCTATTATAATATTTACTCTATAAATACCTACAGCACATTCTTTTATCAGTATCCTTTTCCCAATTTAGAAATCTGAGTTTAAGAGCTTTTAGAATACAGTTAAAAATAGATACAGTGTTTCAGCCAAAGTCTTTTCCCTGTCCAAGAGTCATTATCAGAGAAAAAGCCAGACTTCTTACCAGTAACAGCACACACCATAGTGACTATACACTGTAATGCTCCTATACAAATATGCTACATATAGACACTGGATATCCTAAAGTGTTATACACATAGCACAGAGGGGAAAAAAATTGTAGTACTTGGGAGACATTGCAAATAACCTGAAAATAAATATTTGTTTTTCACTTATTAAGGAGAGTGCTTATGCCAGGGTTACAAGAAGATGGCTATTGTTTAAAAAAAAAAAAAAGGAAAATAAATACATAAAGGGAAGTTAGGCATAAGAAATAAGGAATAATGGCAACTAGAGGCAGATAGGCTTATCTAAAGGCATTAAAATTCTTAGCATTGCACACTTCAATGAAAAAAAGTATGTGAGCTATCCTCCAAACTCTAGTTTAGAGTAGATTAAGAATAAATGATGTAAATTGAGACCCAAATAGTCTCATCTTGAACTTGCAAATTCCCAAGCTTGTTGTGATGTAGGTAATTCAATATTAAATGAGGGGAGGGGTCATTTCTTTTATTTTTTTAATTTCTCTGTAACCTTTTTCTTCATTAGGTCTTGGGAACATTTTTAAATATATTGCCCAGCTCCTCATACAGAGTTTTTAAAAAATGAAAACAAAACAAAAAAAAATAAAATTATTCTTCAAGATGTTGTACACAATTCAGGAGATTCACCTGGATCCTCAGTGGCTGAGGACAATACTGAGGAGATACCACCTTGGCTGCTAAGATTCAGAGTTTTGAGATTTCTTCACATAGGCTTGCCTGGAGTCATCGAATTTCTGACAATATGGAAGAAGGATGATGTAATTTCCTCTTTGTAAGCACGTTATATCCATGCTACAGAAGCCTTAGAATCCAGTCATGTTCAAACATAACACTGTGACAAAAAAGTGAAGGTCATGTGTCTTCCAGATTAACAAGCTCTAGAGCACATACACCTGCAATCAGATGCAATCAAGCTTTCCACTAAATCTGACCTTTGTACTCAGGAACTAGAGTCAATTAACAAAACTTTTGAGTCACATCATCATCTGAAGGCATTTAACAGTACTCCGATATTGAAAGTGCATCAGTTTTGAGCTTACAGCTCAGGAATCCCAGCCTGCATACTCAGCAAGGGGCATCGCCTAGAAAATCCATTGTAGGCTAGAGGAGGATTTCACTTCAATGAAGCAGTCTGTGAACTTCCTACTGCCCGGCGTGGATAATAAGATTCCTGTGCTTTCATCTGTTCAGCCAGCAGCCCTGAGTTTGCACTGGTTAAGAGCACTGCAGTGAAATCTTCGGCAAATTCCTCAAAGGAGCTTACTCTGCAAATTATTTCTGTGAGCAATATATCACCCACTCTTGAAGCTCCTTTTAGTCTTTGCCTTCAAAATAATCCTTACATGAGGGGGGGAAAGATGGCAGCACTGGCATTGGACCAATCATATCAGAGTCCAACTTGATTGATACCTGTATTTCCCTGAGGAAATGAAATAACTGATATAATTCAGAGACTAATTTCTTCATGCAGAATTTAAGTTGCTTTCCATTTTAGATCGTCTCTCTTTGTTTGCTTAGTGAAATCCTAGATAAATAAGCTGGTGATAATTTCCATTCTGTGGAGTCTACATGATGTTTTCAATAACTGGTCACCCAAAAACAGTTTCATGATAAATCTCCTTCTGAGTGCTTTTGAACCCAGGAAGCTATCAACTTGGTAGTCTTCCTGTTGCCAATTTAAGAAAAACCATTTTTAAAAGGGAAAGATGAATATAGAACAGAATATAGGTCAAGAGAATCTTCATTTGAAGTGGACTTCAGCACCTATCAACACTGCTACCCAGGTAAGCACTGCTCTTACAAGTCATCTGCCAATGACCAAGATGTTGGCTCTCGCTTATCTAAAAAAGTGTGCTTTTTTTCCTATGGAAAGAAAACTATATATTGAGTTTTTTATATTCATGAACTTCTCAAAACACCTAGCAAATTTTTTAGTGGGTTATAAAGTTTTGTCCATCCAACAATTCAAAAAACCTGAAAAATTTAAACCGAACATTCATAATACACACCAGCCTTTCACTTCTTCCCAGATCATTAATACAACTGAGGAATGGACCTAAAGCAGTATGAAAATTAAAAGATTGAGGGTTTTTTAAATTACTGCATTGCATTATTCTCCAACTAAAGAAAGTAACTACCTGAGAACAATGATGAAGATAGAACACATTAATAAAACAAAGTTTGAACTGTGTTTTAAAGTATCTGAAGTTTATGAAATGTCAGAGATCCTACGGTTCTACACTTAAACTTGTTATCAGACATTTTTTGTATCATGTTACTGGAAGAAATCAAAAACAAAAGATAGACCCACCAATTCATGCACACGATAGATAAGAGAGACACTGCTTTCTGTAATTGAATTTTTTTCCTCCAATAGAACTTTCCTTGTAAAAATCACATTACCTTCGACTACTTGATGATCCGGCCCGATTACCTGGGCCGTTACTTGAAACAACTGATATTGCATTTGCAATGGCCTCCACAGCAGAAAGCCTTTCTGCAAATGTATTTCTTTCCGAGCGCTCTGCTTCTGAAACATAAGAGAAAAAATTAGAATCAATTTACACTTCAAAAACAACTGACTTAAGTATGAACAGGCCATGAAGTTTTTAAAAATATTTTATTTGTTGTTTGTTTGTTTATTTACTTACTTACTTAATTTTGTGTGTATGTGTTTGTGTGTATCAGAGTATGTACCTGTGGGGAACCAAGGGTGACTTTGGGAATCATTCTGGACTGCTTCTACCACCTTCTTGCTTTCACTCTGGGATTTACCAGACTCTGCCAACCAGGGCCGAAAGTGCACGCTGTATTGGCCTGTTGTTTTTATATGGAACCTGGGATCAGAACTCAGGACTTTCTGCTTGTGAGACAGAATCTCAAGCCCTAAGCCATCTCTCCAGCCTAGGCCATGAAGTTCTAACTGCTACTCATGTAGCATAGTAGATAATTAACATAGCAGATAACCAGTACTTTAATTTTGTTCTCCTTAAAGCAGTTAAGTTTTTGAGACAGCTTGAACGATGGACTTTAACATGCAATCTCTTTATTCTGCCTTATGTTCAACTCCCAGAAATCATGTAAGTAAACTGAACTTTACCTTTAGCCATTAAGAGAGTAATATGTGAAAGCTTGCAAACCATAGTTTTAAAAATTGTAGCTACCAGAATATCATCAATAGAATTCGAAATAACTAACATATTTGCAGTTTAGCTTCTCCCTTAATTTGGTCAATTAAAAACTACATGGTAAAAACAATTATTTTTCCAACTACAAAGAAACTCATTAACATTTTCCTTGTACATTCTAAACACGAGGATAAAAGTTGCCTTAAAAATACTTACCTGCTATGGTAAATAAAGTCTGCTATGGTAAATAAAGTTCATTTGCAATAATGAAGTTGTTAAATCTCATTTAGTATTATATACTCAGCTTCTAAATTATCACAAAGAATAAAATAAAAACACACGGGTCAAAATTGTTGTTTGCATACATATCTTGAGAAAGAACTTCTACAAATACAAAATAAAAAGCAAGTTTTTTTATAATGAATTACTTTAAACATTAATTTTCAATAATTCTGGAATTCTTTTTCCTCAGATCTTCTATAGTTCTTAATCTTACCTTCCTCTTCTTTAGTTTCCTTATTGCTAGTTGGAAAGCAAACTGATACACAAGCATGTAAAATATTCCGATTTCCATCACATCTGTGGTTGATGAACGTCTGAAGCATCTGTAGATTCTGCTCTAAAACAACTGCTTGCTCAAGATTCAAAAGATACTGTCGACAGGCTTCATAGTCGCAGCGTAGAATATGTTGCATTAAAGTTTGTTTCTGTACTCAGGCAAATTAGGAAGGAAAAAAAACTCAATGAAATTGAATACCAACTTATGTCAAAAATTATGTATGATGGGGCTAGAAGATGGCTCAGGGGTTAAGAATCTGCCTCGAAAGCAGAAGGTCCTGACTTCAGATCCCAGGTTCCACAGAAAAGCACCAAGTGGAAAATGGCAGCATCCTGCATTTCCGGCCTTGGTGGGTGTGTACAGCCTTGGAAATTTCAGAGTGAAGCAAAAAGAAGGTAGAAGCAATCCAGGATGATTTCCCAATGTCACCCTTGGGGCCTCCACAAGAAGACATAGTTCACACACACACACAAAATAAATTTTAAAAATTACGTATAACAAGTGTCTTATGGTCATAATACAATAGAAATTTTAAAGAAATTTATCTTATATAGGTAATCTGACAAAAAATATTGAATTTATGGGCACCCTGCAAGCAAAGCATACTGATAATAGAAAAGGGAGTAAAAACTATACAAAATAAAAGCAAATACTTTTAACTACCTCAACAACCAAAAAAATAGTGGAAAAGCAGCTGATGCAATCCATAAGTGAATGAGCATGCCTGTAATATGGCTTGTGGACCACGGTTTAGAGAGCCTGATATATACCTTATGACTATCAAATTAGAGGACTAACGTCAGCCAGTCAAACAAAGGGCATATATTTTATTCCAGACTTACTCTCAGTTCGGATTGTGTCCTAAAGAATCACATTATATTGTGGTTCATGAAATATAAAACCTTTAATTTTCCAGGTACCATGATATATATAATTTCTAAAGGTAACAAAAGATGCAATCATCAGAGACAAAGTAGTACCAGAGTATGTGCAGATCATCATTTCATTAGCTTCCTGATGAAGAGCACTGAAGTACTAATGTGAAAACTAAGAATACAAAAAATATTTAATGGATAGAATAAAAATCACTCACTTTTTATATAAAACAAGCTTAATAATTTTAACTAGAACCATGAGTCAGAAACAAGTAGGTAAGAACGCAGGGATATAGCAGTACAAGAGAGAGAAAAATGTACCTAACTTGTTAAACTGTCTTTCTTCCCCAACATGATAAAGGAGGAGGTAGGTAAAGTGTGTGTAGCAAGGGACTGTTCTCCATATAAGAAAACACAACCCACTCAAAAAAAAACACACATTAAAAAATTATTAATATAGTTACATATGAGGGTCAGGCATTTTCACTGTGGAACTAGCTACTGCTCTAAGGACACTTAAACATTAATTATGTTGAAAGATTCAGTGTTTCTTCAAAAGACAAAAGCCCAGTACAAGGCAACTGAAGCCAAGGTATTTTCTGCATGCTGCTACAACATAGACTGTATATAATAAGCAATCCAGCAGGGATCTGGTAGGAAGCAGCTACTCTATAGGAAACTCTTATTTTCAACCTGCTAGACACACAAGGTTTCTGATACTGAGACCGTCAGTACCAGGCTTAATTGGGTTGCAAGCAAAAAGTCCATTGTGCAATAAAGTATTCTGTCACTACTTTACCAAAGGGCACAAGGAGTTCACTATAGTATTTCTATAATTCCATTCTGTGTGAGGATCGAATCCCAGAGATGAAATAGAAATGATATAAAAACATATTTTTATAACTGCCCCCCAAGAAACTGACAAAATGTAGTATCGAAGAATCAAATGTCTTCACTCAATATAAAAAAGACTGTAGAAAAAGAATACAGGTACTATAACAAATGGCAACTAACACTCGGACTTGGAAAAAAATTGTAAGTTAGAGGGACAAGAAATGGTTATCTTATTCAGTGTAACTGTCATGTAATTTCTCTGACTTGGTTTTGTCTTAAGTGTTCAGATCTACACTCTTTTTTTTTTTTTTTTTTTTAATTCCCCATCTCCTCTTAAGATCTACCCTCCTCAAGTTCTGGTCCATCATCAATTCCAGATACTAATGCTTGTCTCTTAAACTTTATTCACCTCTACAAATGGCAGCTTCATTCTTCTCAAATCTTTGCTCCCCTACTTCCTGAATTTGACCTCTACACTTAAAATAAATTCTACTGACTCTGCCATAAAAACAAATTTAGTAAACCTAGAATTTAAATCAGTTTTAATTCATAATTCTGCCTCTTAGGCCAAGTCACTATCATGCCCCGCCTGAGTTAATTTAAATGCGCTAAAATCAGCCCCCTACTTCTCTGCCCTTAGCATTTAGCACAAATAATACAGTGCTCCTTTTAAATCAAAGTCACTGTTAGTTAAAACTACAATAACAATTTCCAGATACATTACCTCTATATATTTATCTAACAAATATTCATTTTTATCCTATTTCCTTTGTTTCTCCAACTTCTTCTCTACCATCACCACAACCAGATCAAATTTAAAACACCTCTTCATTCACTACTGACATCTAGGTATCAATCTGTCAAATGTACTTCTTCCTCATTTTCAGGAGTTCAAATTTACTGTCTTTAAATTTCTAAGAACAAAAGACTTATCTTTTAAAAACCTGATGCTACTATCTTAAAATTCTCCTACTATTTATTGTCACTCAGTGTAAATTTCTGGCCCCTTCCTAAACACACAGGACACTCTAGTACCATCTCTACCTTTACCAGTTTCCACTCACTGTCCAGTGGGGGGAGGGAGGGAACCAACTTTTTTTTCTAACAAATTACTAAAATCTCAAAGACTTTTATTATCAAAGCTATGCCCAGGTATCATGTCCTCAAGGAAGCTGTCAACAGATAATCTTCTCTCTCCTGTTTTTCTCCCATATACACTTTTCTCACACATATGTGTGCACGCATGCATGTGTACATAAAAGAGGGCTGAGTGTGTGTGGCTCTGAAAGCCCAGGGTGACTCTGGGAACTATTCTGGATTGCTCTTCCTCCTTATTGTTGTGCATTGGAGTTTCTCCTGATCTGTTTTTCCAGAGCTGGAATTACAAGCTGCAGATATATCTGCCCAGCATTTTTACGTGGAATCTGGGGATCCACGCTCAAATCCTTTTGCTTGTGAAACAAAGGTTTTAAATCCTGAACCATTTCCTCAGGTCCCAAATAGACTTTTCTTAAAATTACACTATGATTCCTGATTTACTTATCTCTGTTATATTAGAGTATTAACACTTGCAGGGAAGGAAATGTCAATGAATGATGTTATTCAAGATTTTTCTTCAGACACCAGTATTTTCTTCTGAATTAAAATGCCAAATAATTTCAAAAGTCAGATTACCTCTACAGCCATAATGATAATAGCAGCTTTCTTTTTGATTGTAGAGTTAGCAGGCAGATTTATTAAAGAATGCACACCCATTCCAAGACTACTAATAGGTGGAAGATCGAGCCAATCAGGATCCCTTATTCCTCCCATGCAATCTTTGGCCATTGGATAGATAGTACCATTTCCATCTCTAAGAATAATAGGAGATTCCTGTAATAGAGAAAAATTATAAAACTTGGCTCCCAATCAAAATTGATTTTACAAGTCTGATGAGACATACTATGTCTTTTAATTCTAGTGCTTGGGAGACTGAAGCAAGATGACAAGAAAATGTTGAGTTTAAGTACAGTCTAAGCTATACACACAAAATATGTCCAAAAAAAAGGGAGGAGAGACTCACAAGGACTAGAAACATTAATTTGACAGCAGTTGTAGTTGTTTCAAAATAAATTAGATGCAAGAAAGTGATCAAATTTTAAAACTTTCAAAATATACTGAGTAGTTCAAACCTTGAAAATTTCACTAATAAGTAAACCTTAAATGGTACAAAAATACCACTTTCATAACACTTTCAAAAAGCAAAACTGGGAAAAATAAGGTGGCTCAGCAGGTAAAGGTACCTCTGGAGTCCACATGGTTGAGAGAATAAAGTTCCCAAAGTTCTCTCTGATCTCTACATTCTATAAAGAAGTAACAACAAAAAAAAATTAAATAAGGAAAATGACACTCTTACCTGTCCAGCAGTGAAAATGGCTACATTCCGCTCATTCTGACCAAGAAAAGCAATGCTACTTGTTGGAAAATTATTTTCTTGTTCAGCTTTTCCTGTAGCAAGATCAAAGATACAGTACCGGACCCAGTTTCCAGTCTTCAAAACAGCATGTACACCTTTTAAAGACACATGAATGAAAATAGTTACACATATTAAGTATCTATCAAATATTTAACTTCTCTACCCATATTTCTGAATAAATTCAACTATATTTTATTTCACTAAGTTACTTGGCAGGCTGGAGAGATGGCTCAAGGGTTAAGCTATTGCCTAAAAAGCAGAAGGTTGAGTTTGGATCCCAGACTCCACGTAAAACCAATAGGTCAAAATGGTAGCGGTCTGTACTTCCAGTTCTGGAAGTGGAGCGTAGTAGGAAACTCCAGAGCTAAGCAGAAGAGCTAGAACAACCCAGGGTGATTCTTAAAGTCACCCTGGGTCTCCACAGGTCCACACATTGTCCTCTGATTCACACAGACACACACACATTACATTATCCTTTACTACATTATTTAAAGTGGCAGAATATGCTGACTGAAAGAGTTGAAATCTTTACCTTTAGAATCTACATTCACTGCTAATATTTCTGTTTTTTCAGGTATGCAAAGTTTTTTAGGAGTCCTTTGAAAACAGTCTGGAACCTTTGGAGTTCCACCAGTTTTGACAACCTGCATAACAACAAAATGAAATTTGCTTTCAAACTAACAAATCCAAAGACTCCAGCCCCAAATTCACTTACTGAAAGACTTCAATGCACTTACCTGCAGTTCATCAATTCTAAGTAACCTACAGTCCTGCAGCAGAGAAGAAGGATCAGCATCTGGACCAGAGCTGTTCTGACAGTTAGTGCTACTAGATGTTCCTGGAAATTTTACAGCAACGTAGGCACCATCCACTTTTAGCACCTAAAAATACAGGCAAATATATCCAACATTATATCCAATATTAACACGAAACTGACACAAATCCTGTTCATTAAGTTAACTTTTTGCTCTGGATATTTAAGTTATATTTTAGATATATTAAGTTATATTTAAGTTATATGTTTCTTCAATGAATACCAAAATGCAAAATTACCTGGACAGAAGAATCATTAAGGTGTGTTCACGTCTACACTCAAACTAAAAATACTGACCAACACAGCCATTATTATGATGATCATTAACAGTTAAACTGTTAAGTGTTAAGTATAATCCAATATAATCTTCTCATCTTCTCTATTAAGGGAGCACTGTCAAACATAACTTTCTTTAAAAAAAAAAAAAAAAAATGAGGTCTCCTGTAGCCAGGCTAGTCCTTATCCTTCTTCCTCTACCTCCTCCCTCCGGCACTGAGATTAGAGACATACACCATCAGGCCCGGCTGGCAGCCTTTCTTGATGACTGCGATGTTCTATGTCAGCACAAACCAACTGCTCTAAATAGCTGGTTAGTGAGCTATTCAAATGCAATTAATGATTAAAGAACTGACTTATCATTGCTATTTTATTTAATAAATTTAGATGGTCACATATATAGCTGACAGCAACATAGTCAAAACAGGGAGGGGGTACAGAAATTAAAAGCATATAGTTTTAAATCAGGACATTTCAATCTAACCTCGGCTATTTAATGCTTCTGATTTCAATTTTAACTTCTCAGATGAAAATATCTGATCATAAACTATATTAAGAAAGTCTTGTAAGAAAGATCTTTACAGAGGCGAATAAGATGGATCAACAGATAAAGTGCCTAATTACAAACCTAGATGAGTTCAATCCCCAGAAGCCCACATGATACAAGGAGAGAAGTGACTTCAAAAAGTTGTCTCTGAGTTTCACCTGTGTGCAGGGCTATTTGAAGGAAGAGAAAGGGGTAGAAGGGAGAAAGAATGGAAGGATGGAAAAAAGACGGGGGAAAAAGGAGGGCAGATAAAGAGAGAGAGAGGGAGAGAAGGAGGGAGGGAGGAAGGGAGGGAGGGAGAGGAAGAGAGGGAGGAAGTGAGAGGAAGAAAGGGAGGAAAGGAGGAAGGGAAGGGGTACTCAGGCCTTTACAAAAAGATAGTGCTTAGTACATCTTCCTTTTCAGTACAAAAAGAAAGACTATATTTTGAAAAATAACATGCAATCAGAAAAACCTTTGTATATTCTACACATTAATATATTTAAAATGTGTTGAGAGAAAAAAGTAAAAATAATGGCATTCAAGGTAGAATGCTTTACTTACTTGGCTTCTTAGAAGGAAGCTCTTCAGAAGAAACAAAGAACAAAGTAGAAAGTGGCTCAACAAAAACAGATCTTTTCGGTGTTAAGGAAGCATTTTCAGTGTTACAGTACATAATGTCTATGTGCATGGTTTCAGTTCAAACCTGTTGAACTGCATCAAAAGCAATTTGTCCTGAGGCCAGTCAAAAACTCAGTGACCTGAGTTTGATCACCACAGTACACAAGGTGAAAGATGAGAACCAACTTCTGAAAGCCCTTCTTTGACTACAGATTATACAGCCTTTGTGGTTTGGACACATCACCTTCCTTTCTTTCTCAAACAAGTCAGTTATTTAAATATAGTAATGTGGGCTGGAGAGAGAGTTCAGGGGTTAAGACTCTGTCTCCCAAGCAGAAGGTTCTGAGTTAGGATCCCAGGTCCCATGTGAAAACACCAGGTGGAAGCAGCATAGCCCTGCACTTCCAGTCCTGGTGAGCGGAGCCTGGGGAAATCCCAGGGCAAGGAGGTAGAAGCAATCGAGAAATATTCCAGAAGTCACCCTTGGTCCTCCATAGGGACACACAGTAATCTCTGATACACTCACACACACACACAGTAAATAAAAGATTAAAAGTAAATAAATATAGTAATGTATCTTCATGCCACTTTTCTATAAACCAAATTATCCCAAATTTTTCTTAAGCTTTCAATGTTTTGTTTTAAGCAATACAGTTCTACAAATGCTAATCTACCTCTTCACCTTTAGAGGAGACTTATGTGCATTAGATTCAAGGAGATTAAAGAAACCAATGAAGGAGATGATTTAAAAGCAGCACTGAAAAAAGGAATTACAGTGACCAATCATAAATCATTAAACAACCATTACCATTGTAGTACTATTAGTAATTAGTTCTTGGAAAATTTGAACAAACCTTGCCAACAGGTACATTCTTAACATCTTCTACAAAAACAACTTCCCGAAGAGACCATTGTTCTTCATTCACTTTTTCCTCTTCTTTTGGGGCAGGAGTTGACCGACGACGTTCTTAGACAACAACAAAATAGTAAGTACCAAAAAGAAAATGTAAAAAGAAAAAGTCTTTATAGATTTCAGCTAAATTTAAAAATAATGGCCATATTTAAAGGGATTCACAACTTAAGTTTTTAAATAAAAATTCCCTAAGGCACCTCTTTATAAATTGGGGTTGTAAGACTAACTCCTACTTCAAACTAATTCAGAATGAAGAATAACTATAACTCATTAGTACCCAAATGTGTTATACTAATACTACTACAAATAACTATAAGAATGAAAAAAATATATACTTTGGACCCTTAAAATTAATTTTCTTCTAATTTATAAAGGAAGATTTTTTTAAAAGGGTTGATGTAAAAAAGTATTAAAAAAGAGATCTGTTTTATTAAACAGATATATTAACTTTTGAGGAGGTTCTGGAAATGCTATAAATCAGTAGTGTAGACTTATAAATTCTATTAAGTCTTTATCAAAAATTATGACTTTATTATAACTAATGTACAAAAAATAAACATGAGAATAGTCTAACTAGTATCAAGTATTTCCTTTAATTCTACAATGATTTTTTTTCTAGTTTTAAAAGCTATAATTCTCAACAGTTAACACTGTAAATAGTTACCTCTGCAAATACATAATGTTGTATAGTAAGTAGGGAAAATAATTACACGATTTACATAAAATTATGGAGAATTGGTATGAGCTGTCTAACGTAACACACATAAACCTTACTGTATGGCATGGATGCGCTGCTGGCAATGGAAGAAGCATCACTACACGTAGATGCAGGAGAAGGCGGAGGACCCATTTCTGTTTTGACTGGCTCCTGTTTACTTTCAGGTCTAAGGTAAGAAATATGATTCTCCTTATAATGTAGAAAATTAAATAACTCAAACTTTTCAAATAACATTATAAAAGTTTATGAGAATAAAATAATAAAATGTATTATTGAATGGCATAGTTTTAAAATTCTGCATTACTGAAAATGGTACTCTGTGGATGCTTTCATGAATATTTTAATAGAGGAAAGAAAAATGAATCATACAAAGTTAAATAACTTGAAAGCATGACTCAGGTAAGCTTACTGTAGGAGAAATAATAAAAACGAATGTCGAGAATTGTATTTAACCATAATAACTATACCATATTTTATAGATAGGTTTTATTTATTGTGGAGTCAAACTGGTTGTTCATTAATAGGATCTTAAAGACCTTCTCTATTTAATAAAAGTGGGGGGGGGATACACACACAAACACACATACTCATACCTCTATCTTGTAACATATTTAAATAGGATGTGTCTTCATCTTAATCCTTACCTATTACCCTCACCAGAAATTTCGCCTAAATTTAGAAATGTTAAGCAATATTATTCTCAACAACCTAATGTGCCCACCCAGGAAAATAGGCGAGACTGTCTTCACCTGAAATGAAGGTGCTTCAGTGACGAGCAAAAAGTGTTGCTCATATAGGAAATGACTGTATTCTTAATGTTTAGTTTCATTTAATTCATTTAAAATTTCACTAATAATATAAAAGATCTTGAAAATTTTTACTGAGTTTCAGGGTTAAATACCATATTCTCTCCTATTCATCTTGTTAATAAATACTTTTATCTTTTAAATATTCAGATATCACTATGTACCCCTAGTTACCCTAGAACTCCCTATGTAGATCTGTCTGGTCATGAACTTGGGGCAATCCTCTTGTCTCTGCCTCCCATGGATTAAAGTTGTACACTTGCACCACCCAAATCAAATGTAGTTTGTATTTATGCATAGGTGCCTGGGGTATGTAGCTCATGGCACAGTACTTGCCTAGCATATCAAAGCCTTGGTCTCAACCGCCAGCATGGCAATTAAAAAAAAAAAAAGACGAAAAAAAGTCTTTACAAAGCTCATAAAATAATGAAAAGATCATCTGTAGTTTCTACTTCTAGAGGGAAAAATAAACAGACTAACTATCCACACATTTCTGTAAGAAAGATAATGAACTTGAGATGGCTCAGGGATTAAATTCTGCCTCACAAGAAGGTCCTGAATTCAGATCCACAGCAGTGGCCTGTACTCTGACCCTGGCTGGCAGAGCCTGGGAAATCCCAGAATGAAGCAAAAAAGAGGTAGAAGCAATCCAGAATGATTCCCAAAGTCACCCTTGGTCCTCCACAGGGACACACAGCCCTCTGACACACACATACACACACACACACACACACACACAAATAAATTTAAAGAAAACTTTTCAGTTTCAATTTTCAGTTTGCATTTTTAACATTAGGTAAAATAAAGCTAATAAATTTATAATGATTATGAAAATAAATGGAAAGCACAGTCAAAATTTGTATTTCAGAACCTTAAATGGCTATATAAAGTATAACACAATCTTTTAATGTTATACCAGTATATTTAGGAAAAGAAAATTAAGCATTTAAAATGATGTATCTGAAATATACTCATCCCTGCTGTAATGGTGGTAACAATTTTCAAGGACTAAAAGTTATATAAAAATTTTATTTAAGTATTTTTAATAAAATCCATGAGCCAACCAAATAATAGAACACTTATTTTTAAAGATTAATAACTCTCTTTAAATAAAGCCCAGATACTAAGGCTGTAACTGGGGCTGCAGAAATGGCTCAGGGGTTAAGCCTGTGCCTCTAAAGCAAAGGTTGAGTTCACACCCAGAACCCACATAAAACCAGAGTGTGGAAATGGCAGCAGCCTGCAACTCTGGCCCTGGAGGTCAAAGCATGGATGACTCAAGAGCAACACAATAAGGAGGTAGAAGAATGCAGGTGCCAATGACACCCTTGGGCCTCCACAGGCACATTCGGTGCCCTCTTCTATACCTACACTACCCACCCATGCCCCCACCCCCTCAAAAAACACTGTAATTTTCTTCTAAACAATTAGAAGCAGTCTTTCCACCCAATATATTAACATATAAAACCCTTCCCACAGTGAATATACAGGTCAAATACTAGATGAAATACAGATGAAGAGGATAATGGCAAGGGCATAGAACACCTGCAAAGAACACAGGCTAAAAACAAAGGATGGGAGGACACCAACACTAAAACAATACCATGTCATTCTGATTACCAAGAACTGTTGTTTATAATCATTAACAAGTTACAAACAGCAAAATTTAGTAATTCCTGATTTCTTTATCCAAATCTCTATTAAATACCCCTAAGATTCATAAAGCAAGAAAACCCCAAGAGCAGAGGGTATAGAACTTACTTAGTTTCAGTAGTTTTGCTAGCTTTTTCCATGCTTTTCAGACTCTCAGGAGATCTAAGTTGAAATCTACAACTATCATTCATATTCCAAACTGACTCCATTAAGACACCAACTTTTGGGACGCCAGCACTAATTGAAAATGCAACCGCTCCAGCATGATACAGAGGGTTATTTCTTAAGCACACCTAGCAAGCAAAAGAAAACTACCATCAGCATAATGTAACTTTTAATAAGCATTTTTCAAATGCATGAAAATGTAGTATGTAATAGTTTCTCTTACAAACAGGCGGAAAAGTATTAACTTCAAGTTTTCGGCAAAGAAATTGTTCCTAGAACTAATGAACAAGAGTAATAATAACATGGTTGCTAGAAATTTATCACTCTTTTAAAAATTCATGCAACGAATACCAACCATTTTATTAAAAGCAGGAAAAGTAGAAGAAACTAAAAGGAATTATCATTTTGAAATATGAAGAAAACCACCTTTTCTTTATTTCATATGATCTGAAAATATTTCCTTTCTTAATCAAAGATGCTACATATGATCTAATATTTCATCTCTATGGGTATTCTCAGAAAACTTCTATTTGTACTAGCTGAATTTGAATGGGACCTGTGGCTTTTCCAGAGAGAGAGAGAGAGAGAGAGAGAGAGAGAGAGAGAGAGAGAGAGAGAGAGAGAGAGAGAGAGAGAAAATCTATATTCTCTACTCACAAAGCTAAGTTGGAAGGAATGCTGTGAATATAAGGCCAGTCTGGGAATATCTAGTGAGACGTCTGCTGAAATAATGGCATTGGTTTTAAGAATTTAACAAGTTTAAGTGTAAATATTGCTATTAGTAAATAGCAAATAAACTTAACTTATATGCTGAAAATCAATGGCATGTAAAGTAACTGTAATGGCATGTAAAGTTCATGTAAAGTGAACATAGTTACATACTACCAGTAGTTCCATCTGATAAGGTCTTTATCTCTGGAGCTCACAATAGGTATTTTTTAAAAAGCCAATCTTACTGACATTTAGTTCAGTGTCCAACGGTGCCACAAATGAAGATCATGGATGAGAAATATAAGAAGATGGTGGTGAGCTAGAGAGGTGGCTCAGAAGTTAAGACTCTGCCTTGCAAATAGAAGGCCCTTAGTTTGGATCCCAGAGGTAAAGGCAATCCAGGATGATTTCTGAAGTCACCCTTGGCCCTCCACAGGGCCACACAGTACCCTCTAATACACACACACACACACACAGAGTAAATAAATAAAATATAAAAAGATAAAGAAGATGGTGGCACAGCTGGGAAGTATGAGAATAGCAATTTCTTAGAACTGCACCTCTAACATTGTACAGAAATTTTCATAAAACACTGGTAAAGGGGAAACCTTTCCTCACCCACATACACACTGTAGGGTATTTACCTATTGTCCTTCTCATACATGTGAACACTTGCTCTTAAGATCTATATTAAAACCTTTCCTTGAAAACTCCGAAGTTATTTCATTTTTTTAAAAAAAGCTGAAAATTTAAAGTCTGAAACAAATGCTTAATTTAAAAAGATTTTAAATAGAAGTGTGGCATGATATTAATTAAAGTTACCCTCTTATAAAATGTACTTTACAAATAAGGAGTCAATCCACATCTAACAGCAGCAGAGCATACAATATTTGGCAAATACATAATCTCAGCTGTAATTTATGAATGTAGGAGTTAGTTGGAAAACAGTCATGTCATATATTAACATATGAATGCTTTCCTTTTTCTGTTGCTGCTGTAAATCTATCTAAAGCCATAGAACAAATTCTTACTTTTCGTATGTTCACAATTTTTGGTAATTTGGTGCCAAGCTATTTGACATTTTTCTTCCTTCACAACATCTTTATTTTTCTTTCTCCCCTACAGACAGTAATGTGATACTTGCTACAGGATAGTTGCTCACATAAAAAATCTAGTTTGGGGGCTGGAGAGGTGGCTCAGGGGTTAAGCCTCTGCCTTGCAGGCAGAAGGTCCCGAGTTCGGATCCCAGATCCCATGTATAGATGCCAGGTGGAAGCAGGGGCGGCCTGCGTTTCTGGTCCTGGTAGGGCGGAGCCTGTGAATCCCGGGGCAGAGTAAACAAGGAAGAGGTGGAGGTGCGGTTCCAGAATTTGTCCGTGGTTCTACACACACAAACACCCATACACACACACACGCATACACACACGATTGAATAAATAATAAAAAAAATCTAGTTTTTATGTGAGTCCAACTGACAAGAATGTTTAGAACATCAGAAATTTGTACTTGAACAAAACAGGAAAAGAAGAGCTAATTATGGGAGAAATAGCCTACCAAAAGCCAACATATAAATAATAAAAACTGAGTAAAAATTAAAGTTCACACTAGTGGGTGATTAGTGAGAACTTTCTACCTGGAAGACCAACAAAAGTCAAAACAAGACAACCAGATGGGAGAGGAAGAAAAATGGGACAGAGCCACAAAAAGAATCAGAAGAAGCTAGATATGGAGGGAGGGGGGAAGAACAATTTAACCAGTGACTATTTTTTAAGACATGAGGAAAAAGGAGGTTAAAAACACAAATTGATGGACTCCTGCTGACAGTGTCCCCACAGGAGAGCAACTTTCAAACTGCTCAGTACTAGACTCAATTGGGCTGTCTGTCTAACACAATGATGCCTGGCCCTACCACCTGGGTAACTTCTAACATTTTTGGTAAAGGTGGCTCCAGATTCTACATCTCAATTAGTACTAAATGATTCTTGAAACCAGACAATAAAAGAACTATGCCACTGTAGGCAAGTCTACTGACATAGGGCCAGAGGCTACAAAATGTTAAACGGCTCAATGGCAATATCATGATACCTATAAATTACTGGAACGTGGTCCTTCAAATGATATTCATGCATAAAAACATTTATACACAAAGTGCTTAGAAGAAGAAGAAAGTGAGTTTTAAGAGAAATGATATCCCTTAGGTAGGCTTAATTCCAACCACTTACCTGAGTACCAACAGTGATGTTTGGCATAGAGGAAATACCAGCACTGGATTTGGGCTTTTTATTTTTTGCTCTAGCTTTCTCTAACATTTTCTTCCTTTGACTAAAAGGTACTACACCCCTAAAAAGGAAAACCATAAATTGATCAAGAAAGCAAAGAAGCCCATTAAATAAAAAAATTACACAGCTATTTTCAATATCAAGGAGATAGAAGGGAGGGGGATGAAGGGAAGCAAGGGTACGAAGTACTGAATATGCTTGCAAAACTAGAAAAATAAAATTGAATTAAGTTAAAAGTATTAAAGATTTTCCGTATGTATTTCAATATTTACTTATACTCTTTCAATGTTTTAAATATGAATACAATGATTCTACTTGCTCATCATGCTTTCTTTTCCCACTGTAAAACTTTTTCTTCCCAGTCTCCCTCCTTCTTTCATTTCTTTTTTTGTGTGTGGCTCACTGAATTTCATGTGGGTTGCCTCTAATGGTCTGTGCCTGAGCACTTTCTGTAGCATGGATCATTTATCAGTGAGTACATCACTGAGGAAAGCATCTTTCCTTCCTCCACATCCAGTATCAACCCTCAACAGTCGCTCAAGGAGACATGGGTCTTTTGAGATCCTTTTCCTTCCATGGTGAAATGTTGACTGGCCAAATCTTTTGCAAGTCGTCTGGAAGTAGACATAGTTGCAACAGCCCTGACATGTCCAGAAGATATTGTCTGACCATACCCCCGCGCCCCTTTAGGCTCTTACAATCTTACCACCCCTTCCCCTCTTCCATAAATGTTCTCTGGGATGGGGATAGGGTAGTTTAGATGTCAATTTATATTTCAGAATGATGTTAATGTGCAGTTACTCTTAGTTGTAACTTATTCATAGCTTTAATGAATGATTTTTTTTTACACGTGTAGGTATGTATTTGTGTGGCTGTGTGTAGAAGAGAGCAATTAAGTATGTATTCCTGTGCATGACCAAAGGTAACACTGGCAATCATTCTGAATTGTTCTACCTCCTTACTGTTTTGCTCTGGGGTTTTCCAGGCTCCAGGGCCAGAAGTACAGGCCACTGCCATTTCCAACTGCCATCTTTAGGGACCTTTTATTTGCAAGACAAAGGTTTTAAACCCTATGTCATCTCTCCAGAAAAACTGGACCGAATCTTATTAAGTCATTAAGTCACTGGCTTAAATTATATAGAAAACTCAATTAAAAAATTTCTTGTAAATAATTTGGAGAGTTTTCTATTACTTTCTATTACACACGTGTATGCATGTGTATGTGTATGTGTGTGTGTGTGTAGAACCACGGGAGAATTTGGAACCACCATGGAAGCCTCCACCTCCTCATTTACTCTGCCCGGGGATTCACAGGCTCTGCCCTACCAGGACCAGAAACGCAGGCCGCCCCCGTTTCCGCCTGGCGTCTATGCGTGGGGTCTAGGATCCGAATTCAGGACCTTCTGCCTACAAGGCAGAGGCTTAACCCCTGAGCCACCTCTCCAGCCCCCAGAGTTTTCTATTACTTTTGATGACGCAAATTTATAGGTAACTTCTTAAAATACAAAGAATAAATTTAGATACCTCCTAACAATAAGACTATAGTTAAATAATAGAAAAAAAAGGCTCATGTAAAAACTACCTTACTTCCCATAATTTCCATGTATATGTAAGAAAGATATAAGGGGAAATTAAAAAAACCCAAAATGTTAATAGTATTTATCTTTGTATATAATAGGATTCAGTATCATTTATTCTACTTAGCACTCTCATAAAATTACTAATATGGTTGCTAAATATAATTACTCACATAAACTTATTATAAGATTTTAAATGTAACTGCTTTAAAGTGAAATTTCCCTCTTCACAAAGCAATCATTTTTTTAAATTTATTCATTCATTTAGTGTGTGTGTGTGTGTGTGGTGTGCGTGTGTGTGTGTGTGTGTGTGGTGTGCGTGTGTGTGTGTGTGTCTGTGTATCAGAAGGCACATGTGTCCCTGTGGAGGGCCAAGGTGACTTCAGGAATCATCCTGAATTGCTTCTACCTCCTCCTTGCTTCGCTCTGGGATTTCCAGGCTCCGCCCACCAGGGCCTAAAGTGCAGGCCGCAGCCATTTCTGCCTGGTTTTTTTACTTGAGACCTGGGATCTGAACTCAGGATCTTCTGCTTGCAAAGCAGAGTCTTAATTCCTGAGCCATCTCTCCAGCCCCAAAGCAATCTTTTAACTGACTTCACTTTAGTGGCCTGAGCCATCTCTCCAGCCTCAAAGCAATCTTTTAACTGATTTCACTTTAGTGTTCTACTCTTTAAAACAGCTTTCTACACACACTAAAACATTCAGTGAGGAAATTCTTCCTCTCTATTGACTTACCACCAATATAAATTATTCTCCAGCTGGGCACAAGTATAAAGGGCACAACAATGTAAAGAAACTATCCGTTCTCCTTGAAGTTCAGAATAAGTCTGTGCAGTGTGCTCTAATTTAGAAGCCACGGAACTTAATGTTTCGTCCACCCATGTAGCAACCTAAAAAAACATAAATTAATAGAGGTTTAAAAAAAACAAGTACTCTTTCAGAAAGAACTGTGGTCAAAACTAAGGTAAGGCATGTATCATTCTACTGACTCAAATTCTCCAATGCTTTGAGGTAAATACTATAAAAATAGGCATTTCAGGAAGGATTCCCAATAAGACTAGAAACAAACAAGCTTTCTTCAATGTAATTCAAATGGCAACTAACTGAATGAATGTCAATAGTCTTTTAAGGCACTAATGAAAACTAAACATTTGCTCTTCTGACAGAAGTGGGGAAGACAGGGTCTAAGTTCAGCTCAGGCTGCTTCGATGTTGCTATTCTTCTGCCTCATTTTCACAAGTGCTAGGAATACAGAGAGGTATTACCAAGCCTGACTTATTTCAACAATTTTTGTGAAGGTTTAGTTCATCCTTTGAGAAAGTATTTCTCTTACAACACATTTCCTTTCTTTCACTTTCTTGGTGATTTTTTGAAAAAGTATCTCTTGAAACACATTTTCTTTCTTTCACTTTTTTGGTGATTTTTTCCTTTTCTTAACAGCAGAAAGCTACTTTAAAAGTTGAATTATGCTATAAACTAGCCAACATGAGAGAGAGAGAAAGAAAGAAGACTAAGACTTAAAAAACTTATACTTATGAATCTAGGTTAGACAGAAAGCTAGAAATGAGAAGATGAAAGGGTTGGCAAGGAGAGAAGAAGCCAAGAATTTAGCATGAAATGTTCATCAATGCAAAGTGATTCCTACCTTGTTATTTTCTGTAGCTACAGTTGCTCTTATGCTATTTGCAGACAGGAGGACTATCTTTTCATTGGTTAACCCCAAAAATGTTGCTCGTGGATGATGTAATGAAGGATTCTTTGAAAGCATAAGAAAAATGATTACTATTTTTATGTTGATATGTTGAGCTATTTATCAAAGGATTTAATGTAATAAAATACCTGGGCATTTCTGTAAGGCTCAGATTCACTCCACTTCCACTGATAAAGTTCTCCTTTACTGCTGACAGCTAGCAATTCAGAATACAGTGCTCCAATACAGGTAAACTTTGTTCCATCCTATGAAGTAAAAATTGAAACAAAATTATAAGCACAAAAATGACCAAATCCACTGGTTTGGACACTGATTTTTTTTTATTATCGTGTGTGTGCGTGTGCGTGTGCGTGTGCGTGTGTGTAGGTGTATGTGTGTCTAAATCAGAGGACACTATGACCCAAGAAGGCCCAAGAATGACTTCAGGAATCACCCTGGATTGTTTCTAATTATAGTTTCCCACCAATTTCCACCTGGCATTTTTATTTGGGACCTGGGATCTGAACTTAAGACCTTCTGCTTGCAAGGCAAAGACTTAGGCCCTGAGCCATCTCTACAGCACGGAACACTGATTTTAATCATTACAAAATCTAAACTACTTAGGTGAGCACATAACCAGTTATCTATTATCTTTATCACAAGCTACAAAATGCTTAGAAATCCTTGGTTTCCTATCATGAACCCATCCTCCTTCAGTCACATTGGTTTGCTTCCTGTTCCCAGAATCACATACAATCAGAAACCTTTGCTAGGATCACTGTTCTTTCTGTTCTCTCTGGCTGCATCACTAATTCTTGGTTAATTCATTTCTTCTCCATAGTCAAATCTACTCAAACAAGACTTTCTCAGACCAAGATTCCTATAAAACTACCAACTTTCACATCTAGCATTTATCTTTTACAGCCTCACACTACTTCACAGACGATTACATTTACTTGTCTATATCACGAAACTATTTGCTAGTAACATATCTTCAGAACAACTCACAATATGATCAAAAATATATTCAATAAATGTGAAACAAAAACAAAGATTCCTTCCCTGTAAGTACTTCTAGATTGCTAAAATAAGTATCCCTAATTTTTAATCATCATCATTGTTACTGGTGAAGAGGCAGGTGTGACGAACAGGTGAGTGACTATGGGCATGAGCGTGAGTGTGGAGGTCACAGAACAACTTTATGAGATAGTTATCTTCATCTACTTTTACATGACTTCCAGGAATCAAATAGGCAGTCATTAGGCCAGTACAGAAAACACTTTTTCCCAACCCATTTTCTCTTGTAAGATGAAAAACACTCAATAAATTGAATACTATATTTTAGAAAGCTTGAATAATAAATGTTAATAATAAAAATGATAAATTTTTTAATGTAAGACCAATGACTGAATCATGAAATTACCCAGAAATTTCACAGTAATACATGCCATAATAAAACCCTATTTGGGCTATACTGCTTGTGTAACACTTTCAATGTGTATTAAGATTTGAAAACAACTTATGCCTCAGATTTGTACAGAAAGGACATCTTGCTTTATCTGGACCCTACTCTAAAGTAACTTCTCTGAGGGAGATGACAAAAACACTTAATGTGAAATTCTTCATATTATCAATCCCATCTTCACCATATTTATTTGAAACCACAGTGTACTTTGTGACAGCAGAATCAAACTTTACTATCTCTTTCTCTTCAAAAATCTTAGTTAAAAATCAAAAAAAATGGGACCTAGTATATCCAAAAGCTGGATTCGACATTTTTTAGTGACTTCAGATAAATTAAGAACCCATTGCAAAGAATACAGCAGTCTCATATAAAATAAAGGATTAATCAAATTCAGTCATGATTATGCTGCATTCATTTTACAGTCTAGAAAACAACTGATCTCACATATAACCTTTCTAAATATACCTACCTCTTTATTTACATAATGAAAGTATTTAACAAAAGCACCATTCTAACCTCTTTACCCAGTATATGAAGAGAAGACTTCTTACTTCATTGTTTAAAAATGACCTCTATCCTCTCTCTGTGTTTTAAGCAGCATCTCTAACAGTCATTTCCTGCCAAGCTTATCCGTGCGTAGTCCCTCCCCACCACCATGGGTAATGTCCAACACACCCTGTAATAGAACAGCTAGGAAACTGGAGCTCTTATTTCTCATTTTCTTCCATCAACCCAATGATTAGCTCTGTACTTATCAAATTCCTCTCAGGCTCTTCCTTCCTCTGCCCCCAGTATCCCTACTTTGGTTAAGATCCTTACAATTTCTCTAACAATCCTTTCATATTCACAACTCTACAGCTCAAAGACTAACTATATGAAATGGTAACAGGGATGTTAATTAGCAATACTGATTTGTTGGATCATTTCTGCTTATCACCTGTCTACCAGACAAATACCACCAAGATCTTCCTGGAAATGAAGAAAGTGATCAGTCTTTAAATTGAAACTGGCTTTTGTTATAAGGCACAAAAGAAAGATTTTTGTTGACTAAATTTATAGATTTCTGTGTGATCTATAATGTACCTTCAAAATATAAAACATAATATACTATGAAGCACAATAAAATGACTACTATAACACAGCAGAGTAACACATTATCACATAGTAATTTTGTGGTAAAGACAGCTAAAACTTATTTAACAAAATCCTCATTAAAATTACATAAACTGGGGGCTGGAGAGGTGACTCAGGGGTTAAGCCTCTGTCTTACAGGTGGAAGGTCCTGAGTTCGGATCTAGACCCCACGTATAGACGTGGGGTGGAAGCAGGGGTGGCCTGCATTTCTGGTCCTGGTAGGGCGGAGCCTGTGAATCCCGGGGCAGAGTAAATGAGGTGGTGGTGGAGGCGTCCATGGTAGTTCCCAAATTTGCCCGTGGTGCTACACACACACACACACAAGCGTGCCTACAGATGCACAATTGAATAAAAAACAATAAAAAAATTACATAAACTGTCTTACATTTAAATTAGATTTGTGTAAATTAGAGTTCTAGGTGTGTTTATTCTTATATTTGTACACATGCAGCTTTGAACTCTAACTTTATTCCATTTCCTATACCATATATCGTAACCAGTTCTATTCACTGTCTCAGTAACTTGGCTGTTTATTTTTACTTTTTTTTAAAAAAAATATGGAACACTTCACGAATTTGCATCTCCTTCTTGTGCAGGGGCTATGTTAACCTTCTCTGTATTGTTCCAATGTTAGTACATGGGCTGCAAAAGCAAGCAGAGCTGTGCTGTTGAAGATGCACCTAAGTGAGATCAGATTTTTGCTTCTTTTCCAACTTCTTTCACTTAGTATAATGTCTTCAGCGTCAATTCTTTTATAGTAAACAGTAATATATCTTGTTGAACTATTTAGGGGTATCACATATTTTCTTTATTCATTCAACCATTAACAGAGACTATGTCCATAGCTTTGCTACTATCAATAATATTGCAATGACCGTGGAAATAAACATACCTTGCCAAGACATCAATTTAATCCCCTAAAGTTATATATTTAAGAGAGAATGTTGGGGGGAGAGAGAGAGATTATTGGACCAAACAATGGGTGAAAATGTTCATTAGGGTGCTGGAGAAATGGCTTACGGGTTAAGCCTCTTCATAGCAAGCAGACAATCTTGAGTTCGGATTCCAGGTTCCATGTAAAAATGTCAGGCAGAAAAGGAGGTGGGGGCCTGCACTTCTGGCAATGATAGGGATAGCCTGGGAAATTCCAGAGCAAAACAAAAAGGAGACAGAAGCAATCCAGGATGATTTCCAAAGTTATCCTTGGTCCTCTACAGGGATATACAGTACCCTCTGATACACAAACACACACACACACACTTACTTTGAAAATGTTCACTAGGGACTGCTGAGATGACTCAAGGGTTAAAGCCTTACTACCCAAACAAAAAGACCTGACTTCAGAGCTCCAGTGAGCACGCATGCACACTTACAAATGCTCATTATGAGTCTCCATACTGTCTACCTTAAATATTTATATTAATCTATCTTTCCATCAATGATGCAATAGGGTCCCTTTCTCTACACCTTGTCAGTGTTTTGCTGTTGCATTTTTGGTTCTGAATGGTATGAGGTGATGTAATTTGCAAACTCCTAGTATTAATAAAGGTTATTACCTTTTTGTATATTTGTTGGTCTTTTTTTTGGTGGGTGGGTACACAGGTTTATGTTTAGAAGAGGCGTGTATGTCTGTGAAAGCCCAAGGGTGACTTCCAGGATCATCCTGGATTGCTCTCTTTATTCCTTTATCTGGAATTTCCCAGGCTCCATCTTTCAGGTCAGGAAGGGTAGGCCAAGGCTATTTCCACCTGGGATCTGGAATCCGAACTCAGGGCCTTTTGCTTGTGAGGCAAAGTCTTAATCCCTCAGACATTTCTTCAGCCATTATTGGCAATTTTTTTATAAACATCTCTGAAAAAATATCTAGCCGGGTACGTAATCCATCCTTTGAGTTATTTGTTTCTACTATTTACTTGCAAGAGTCCAGTACAGTTTTACTAGAACCATTTGTTGAAGAGCCAAAAGTAAAAAGTTTGTTACCCAGATTTATATCATATTTATGCTTACATAACCACTACATTCTGTTCCACTAATCTGTTTTATTAGCAATGTCACACTATTTTGAATACTATAGTTTTGTGATATAATCTTAAATCAGGAAGTATGATGTCTCTTTTTCTTTTATAATACTATGCTGAATATTTGGATTTGTGATTTCATAATAATTTGGAGGTTGCTTATTATATTTTCTGAAGAACACCACTGGGATTTTAATAGAGATTACATGAACTCTCATTTGGGTTATACAGGATTTTAACATTATGATTTTTAACTCATTAACACAGGAAGTCTCTCCATTTATATGTTTTCAATTTCTTTCAACAGTGTTTTATAATTTTTCATGTTCACATGTTACCTCATTACTGAAAATTACCCTGATGCTTTTAATATTACTATCAATAAATGGGTTGGGTAGATTTATTTTTAATCAAAGCTGTTATATATATGCATGGTTTTTGGGTTAGATGATTTATATCCTGTAACTACTAAATTATTACTTGTAACAATTTTTTATAGGATCTTTCAGATTCTCTATGTATATGGCCATGTTGTCAGCATAAGAGATAACTTTATTTTTTCCTCTGGATCTTGAAGTTAAAAATTGATCACTTTTTCCTTTGTTTTTTGTCATTTGTTCTTGCTACTACTTTTAGTACTGTTTCAGTAAAAGCAATAAGACAGGATATTTCTGCTTTAAGCCAAATCTTGGAGGGGAGGGGATGACTTCAAACTGTCCCACATTAATTACAACATTAAATGTGGGCTTTTCATAAATGGCCTTAATTATGTTTAGGAATTTCTATGCCACTTTTTAACAAGAAATTACACCAAATTTTGTCAAGTTCTTTTTCTCTTTCATTCCATTACTGTGTTATAGCACATGGACTGACTTGCACATGTTAAACCTTCCTTGTCTACTCAGTGAATCCCACTTAAGCATGATGTACCTTTTCATTGTTATCCTTATATTGAGGATTTCCATAGTAATATTCACAAAACTGTTGGCCAGTAGCTCTTTTTATGTCTATAGTGTCTTTGTGAAATATATTCCATTAAAATTCTTGTTAGAAGTAGGTCAGGAGAAGTACATGTAAAGGTGCAACTAATGACATTTAAAAATTTCGACACAGAAAAATTCTCATTTTAGAAAAATAAACTACAAAAAAAAAAAAAAAACTACTGCTAAAGGCACCAAGATCTTTGGAGGCAAGGGATTGGCAGCCACAGCAGTGTTCCTATACCTAAGGGGAACACGGGAAAGGGTTAGGAAAAGGCCACTGGGTCCTTGTACGTCATCGGAGAGGAGGGCCCAGAGGAAAATCAGGCATGCACAAGAAAGGACTCTTTGGGAATTGGGGCGGGAGGCACTGGGGGATGGGAAGGGAGGGGGGTGGGGAGGAGGAGCAGGGGGTTCGGGGGAGGAGGAGGGAGGGAGGGAACTGGTGTACCTATTAAGTTTGTATGAGCTGAAATAATAATAAAAAAATGTATTAATAAAAAATAAATAAATAAAAACTAGAGTGAAGCCATGTTAGATAACAAGACAATTGAAAGATTACCTCTTCTCATCAAAGTAGCCAAGCTATTTCTATCACAATGTAATGAGCAGTGGTGTAAGCCAGAAAAATGCACATGGTTGAATGGATCAAGAGAGAAAACTGAGGGAAAACCATAGTAGAGTTCAGGGAAAGAAAGAGAAAGGAATAATGAAAGGAAAAGGGGAGAAAGGAAGAAGGTAGGGTGAAGTGGGAGGAGCAGTATGACAAGAATGTCCCCAGATAAGAGTCTTCAGAAGCTTGAATGAGCTAGTTAAAGCAAAGTTAAGTCTTCCCTCTTCTCACATTGGTACATACAGAATGCGAATCAACTTCCTAAATTCTTTCATATGATGTATTCTAATTCAATCAGACAGAGAGACCATCTTCTCCTTTCTGCTTCACTAATAGGGGTCCTGATACAAAATAGATTACTAAATGAGTCTTAACCATGGGTCTCTCTCACCCTCCTCCATTCCATACATTAACCCTTTTAAATTCTTATGACACTCCAGTGAGGTGGAATACATTACTATCCTCGTAACAGAAAAACAAGATGTTAAACAAGTGACAGAAACAAGTGACTCAGAAAGTGACAGGAGGAGGATGTGTAATCTAGCAGCTTAACTCCACAATCTATTCATGGTCAGCTCTATGTAGTCCTATAAGCTTCCCAACATCCCTTTTCTGGCGTTACTGCTATCGTGACATTTTGTCAAAAGGATTCACAATATTTTTCTTCCTACAAAACTCTGACCTAACATCTAGAAAAAGATCAAACATATACTATCAAGGCTCTCATATTAAAATTGATTGGATGAATTCTGCCTATCTTTAAAGAACTTGCAGCATCTCAAAAAGTGAGGGTGGCACCAGTGAGATGGCTCATTGCCGAACCCACTGCTGCAGACATGGTAGCTAAGTGTGATCCCACCCAGCAAGTCTACACTGTCAAAGAAGACTGTCTCCCAAAAACTGTCACTGCTCTACATGCACACCACAGTATGCATACTGCCACTCTTAAATATAAAAAAAAAAACTGTCAATGAATCTATATTTCTACAGGTATATTTATATGAATTCTAACATTTAACTCAGTAATTTTGTAAACCATTGATAGCTATAATTGCCTCAAATATTGAAAATTTTTCACGAGATTATAAAAGCTTAAAGAGAATGTGACAGTCTTAAATGATTTTTTTTAGCCTACAAGATGGTAGAATTTGAAAGAACTGCCTCTTCCTAAGCACATAATGAGAGAAAGGTACAAATCCAGTTCATTTAAAGCCATTTTTCATGTACCCTAACAAAAGGCAAAACAGGAAATAACAGATGTCAGCTTCACTAAAAATAAAAGAATGTTGGATTAGGCAAAAGCTGAAATTAAGAATATATCGGACCTCAAAAGAGAGTGATTCTACTTTTATAGACCTAGTGACATGATCTTGATCCTGGGAAGCCTGCATTGTGGAAGGAGAACTTCTTCCCAAAATTGTTACTGACCTCTGCATATATACCACAGTGTGCATGAATCCTCCCCTCCTCCCCTGCCCAGCTCTCTCTTTCTCATGGTCTCTCTCAAATAAATAAATATCAAAAAAACTTTCAACAAACATATAAGTAAGCTTCCTGTCATTAGCAAGCCACACGAACATAGATATGAACCTTTCTCATCTATCAAAAATAAATAGAGGATGGAGAGATGGCTCAGAGGTTAGGAATTGGCCTCATAAGTAGAATGTCCTAAGTTCTGATCCCAGGACTCATGTAAAAACCCCAAGCAAAAATAGAAGTGGCCTTTACTTCTGGGCCTGGTAAGCAGAGCCTGGGAAATACCAGAGCTATGCAAAAAGGAAGTAGAAGCAATCCAGGAGGATTTCTGAAGTCACCCTTGGTCCTCCACAGGGACACACATACACGTGGCACACACACACACAAAATAAATACAGTTTAAAAACAAAGAATAAATGGACCAGGTGCAAGTTATACAACTTATTTCAGTTATGAAATTCCAATATATTGTATATAAAATTAAGACTATCTTTTCATATCCTGAAAGGCTACAAATTTAGAAATACCCTATTTTATTAAAATACAAAAGCTACCAAGTTAATTTTAAAAAACAGCCTAAGATAAAAGAACTTCACGATCAATACAATCCTACTATTAAGCAGAGCCAACAGGCCTTTAGCAGAAATCAGTCAACAAATCCTACAAAATGGAGAACAACGAATGATGGGTGTATGCTCCATATTATTGAGATATAATGCTCAAATTATCATCAGCTCCTTTAGACTTTCTTAGAACACCAGACTCTACATGTTCAGTACTTCCAGAGGTACATCCTAATCCTTTATTTCCCAACAACTTCTTTAACTCCTACCAAGACTTATTCTCAAAACTTCCACTCCTCAACCAATTTTGGAAAACCAATACAGACTCCCATATACTGGTTATCTATCTATTCTGTATCTTTATACAATAAATTTTCATGCGGTCCTAAAACAACCTAAAGGCCAGCTCTCTTTTCCTTTTAATAGTTTTATACATTCATTCTGAGTGTATCATTAAGCCCTGCATACAAGCACCTAGCTAATGGTAGGTATCTATAAGTGACTATGATAATACCTAATAGCTTAATCTGACTTAAATTTTTCTTACCAGAGTTGAAACTTATGATGTTTACATTTCAATCAAGATACTGGAATTGTTTTTCAAAGATGTTTAAATTAAATGTTTAATAGAAAAAAGGGCAGTGATCGGATTATTTACTTTTTGGCATACTTTTATTTATGCCTTTAATGTCTAAAAAAATTAAGGAAAAAAGAAAAATATCTCTGAAAAATACACCTAAAAATATGCCCATGAGTTAAGGATAATGAAAGGCTGGCTAAATCTCAAAGGCTGACTAAATGATAACTAATGATTTTCAACCATGGAAAGAGGATGTAGTTCAACAGTAGAGTGTTTGCCTTGCATACATGAGGCTCTGGATTCAATCCCACAGCATGCCCCCATCACTCAACACCAAAAAAAACCCTTTCAAAACCTCTTTTATGACCTAAAAATGATACTTGGCAAAACTAATAATACAGACTATTCTATTATTCCTGGGACCTGTTATTACCTTCCTGCCAATATGGAACAGAGTTCTAATATGACCTTGGCAAGAAAATGGAAAACAGAACCATATTACCTCACCCTACCACAAACAAAAAAAGAAATCAAGGCTCAATAGTTTAAATCAAATCACTCTCTAACACATGAAATAACTAGTTGAATTTGGATATTTCCGATTTTATAGAAGTGACTAAAAGAATGAATTCAGGTAAATTCAGCAGCTAACAACAAAAACATGAAATTTTTATTAAAATTCATGTTCTTTCTTGAACTGAAGCTTTTTACATGAGCTGCCCAAAAGAAAATAATAACTATATCAATATTCACTATGGAAAAATAAATTTGGTAATTTAAATAATATTCTTCCAAATTTGAGTTCAAAGATAAAGTTGGGAAGACAGTTCATCAGTCTTGTCGCTCGTCACACAACCAAAAGGACATGAGTTCAGGGTATTGAAAGCAGTCTATAATTCCAATCTCAAAAGGTTGGTGACTACTAGACTAGCCTTATAGATAAGCTCTGGGTTTGATTATAGATCCTGTCTCAAAAGAATAAGATAGAAGATAATTTCCAGTATCAACTTCTATATGTATCTACATATAGGTGCATCCACACAGGTGACCATTTATTTATATGTGCACTCATACTTACACACACATGAAAAGTAAAAGAAAAAAAATCTAGACAGAGCTCTCCTTATCCTCCACTTTCCCATGGTTTTCTTTGCTGTTGTTGGTTTTTGCTTTTTAACCCATGCAGTCCCGGCACACCTACAATTTACTAGGTAGTCAGGACTGACCTTGTCTACCACAGCACATCAAAGCAAAGGATCAGTCAGAACTCATTGTCATAAATAGAATAGCTAACTAACCAAAGAAACACAGATCCTTTGCCATACCTATTTAGTGATTAAAACTTGTTCTGCAAAAATCAGGGCCTACACTTAAACCATTTCAATTTTTGGTCAAAAAAAAAAGTTTTTAAATTATTTTTTCCTTGGGAAAAAAAAAGCTTTTCTGAAGAACATAACAATTATTGAAACAACTTTTACTACAAAATGAAGTCATGGAGCCGACTATTAATTATCACCCTATTTCTGATTAAGTTCATCTAGTATAAAGAAAAATATCGCTATTAAACACATCCTAGCACTGGAGAGATGGCTCAAGGGTTAAACCTCTGCCTTAAAAGCAGAAGGTCCTGAGTCCAGATCCTAGATCCCACATAAAAATGTCAAGCCTCCTGCACTTCTGGCCCTAATAGGCAGAGCCTGAGAAATCCCAGAACAAAACATGAGGGTGGTAGAAGCAATCCAGGATGATTCCTGAAGTCACCCTTGGTCCTCCAAAGGATACACAGTACCCTCTAACATACACACATACACACACACACACACACACATTTTAAAAAATAAACCATCCAAGATAATTCAGGCTATACCAAATAAAGATGTACCAATCAAAGGAAAATCATGTTTGTTTCCCTTTCTGGGCAGCCCAACAACAAAAACCTGAATAAATAAAACATAAACCCTTTAATGGAGAGGGAAAAAGATTTATGAGTAATCTGTTTAAATGAAAAGGGTGTGAATTCTTTTCAAATACCTTATCAGGCCACCACTGCAAATCTTCTCCTAGAGAAACTGGACTTTGAACTGGTGTATTCTTCTTATCCAGGTTTGGCTCTCCTTCTTTGCTGGTAGAGCCCCTTTCATTATCAAATGAGGCTCCATCAAGCCACCTTCTTTCACGTAAACGTAAAACGGATTCACGTTCACGCAACAGCTCAGAGTCTCTCTCTAAGGGAAGAAGGAGAACTGGTATGCAATTGGGTCACACCAGTGGGATAAAAGTAAGCCACTCTCTAGTAAATACCCTTCAGGTTGCAACTAACAGCAGTTTATCTACTCACAAAAAGTTAGAGAAATGTTTACCTAATAAGGCTGACATGCAACATTCAAAATATAAATCCTTTTCAAGGGAACAGATGCAAATTATAAACTAGTATTTTTTAGAATTATGTTAAGAGGCATTCTTATACTTTTAGAGCAGAAGTACTTTTTTAAGTTTGATTTGAATTTTTTAAATGGACTTAAAAATTGTGGTACAGTGCTTAATGTAAGTTTCTTTTATTTATAAATTAGTAAAAGTGCATAGAGAAGATATTTTACAGTGACAGATACATATAAGCAAACCAAAAGGTGTTTTGTTAGAAAACTTCAAGATTGTTTACTTGCTTATAAAAAAAAGAGGGAAAACTTCAATAGATGAAACTACAAATACTAACGTAAACTATATATAAAAATTTTCACAAGTCCTTGTTTAGAATACCTAATGTTTAAACTTTAAATTTTTTAACAAAGGTGGGAGGAAAGGGAGGGAAAGAGGAAGGGAGAGAGGGAGGGAGGAAGGGAAGGAATCTTTACAGAAAAGACTTCTAGCCAAAATGCTTCCCTGGCAACTAACTTAAAATTATCTAAAATCACAGACACATTTTTTTTCAGTCTGTTCATACATATGTTTTGAAATAATCAAAATAAACTTTCCAAGGTTTAGGTAAGAAGGATTGAAAAGAATATTTAGTTAAACCTATTTAGCTGCCACATTTGAAGCCAGGGATATAGCTCAAAATTAACATCTTGCTAGCATGTGTGGGGCTTGGTTTCAATCTCCCCAAATTATTGAAATTAAAAAATAACTTCCATATATTCAGATGAGAAAGAGTCCCAGTACCTAAACTAAAAGTAATGCCTACACAGAATGTTAGATAATACATATTTAAATATTCAAAATTTGATACATTTAAGGAAGTAAAAAGTAAAAATGTCTACCTTAAGATTTTTAATCTAATACATAATATGGTCAGTATGTTAAAAGATCACATATAGATTTATCTTAAATATTTTACTTTTAATACAATGTACAAGGCCCTCATACAACATGGCATCTTTTCCACGTTATTAATGAACTGTAAACACAGCTTTTTTTGATCTGTTATTTGGATCAAGCAGTTTTCATTTCTGGAATATTCACTTTAAATTATAATACAAGCTAAAGCTTACATAAGCATACCACAGAGGCTGATCTATTGTTTCAGAATCTGCTAAGACCTACCTATGTGACAAATAGTGTTTTAGTAAGCCAAGCTTGTCTATACATTTAATAGTGGCTAACTACATTCTTTACAGTTTTCACATTTCATACTTCCAGCTAACTAAAATTTAAACCAAACAGAATAATGAGATTGTTTTGATCAAGTCAACCTAAGGAGACTTGTTTTCTGAATGCTGCATGTCACTGTAAAGTAGAATTCTGCTTTTAGTTCAAAATCTATATTCCTAATTAAAAATAGGTGAGTCGCAATCCTTGATACATATTACACAATATAAAAAAGCAATCTCTGAAAAACTGTTGTGGCTTTCAAAAACACTGATAAGCAATGATTTAATCTACTGTAATATTCCAAGTTCAAATACAGTTGAGTCTATCACTAACTTTCCAAATGACCAGCCCAAAATCAAAAAGAAAAAAAATGCAAAATTACCTCGAGATGAGCCTAGCCTGGAAAGTGATGAACGACGAAAAGAAGGGTAACCAAAATAGCTAATATCTTCAGAAAACATAGCATCTGCATCAATAATGACACTTGGGTGGGCAGAATGAATGTCAGCATCAAGAAGAGACATAAGATCTTCTACAAATGAAAACAAGCAAATAAAAATGAAAGTTAAAAATAGTGCATCTCTGAACACTAAAAGATCTCTGAAAATTAGAATTCATTAAAATAAGGGGCTATAACCTGAGTAAGAAAAGCAAAATAAAATTAATATTCAACATACAGCGTAAGAACCATCAGATGAATAATTGCTACAGACTCTCGCACAGACCAACATAAAATGTACTTATGACACCATAGCAATAATATGGTCAAACTCTAAATGCAGTTCACTAACACAAACATCATCATAGAGTCATCTATCAATCAAGAGATAAATTATATTCGCATACAACTGCCTTTATTCAAATCTAATACAAGCCCATGGAGCAGATATTTTCCCATCTTTCTTTAAGGGAACTTTACAAACAAACCAAAATACTCTGTAGAGAAATACCCACCACTTTTCAAACTATAGTTGCATTTTAAATATCAGCTGCATCTTAAAACTCCATTCTTGAGTCACAAAAGCATCCCGGAAAGGAGAAATACTGAAATGGTGATCTACCAACCTCCAGGCAAATAAGATTCACTGGCTGTATCATCACCATCATCTCCATCTTCATCATCCCGACTTAGTAAATTATTTACAGCAAGATTTACATCAAGATTTGTTCGCTGAAGTTCTCGAATGATGACACTTCTGGATTTCCCTTGTAAAACAACTTGGGCCTGAAATAAGCAAAGGATAGTGCTATATTTATTATTATTATTGTTGTTGTTGTTGTTATTCTTATTTGCTGGTCAGCCTTCGAGATCAACATAAGCTAAAAAAAAGAAAAAAGGCCTTATATCTGTGTGTAGGGGCACATGGCACTCCTGAGCACTGACTAGGTCCCACCACTCCCAGTTAAGTCTCAGCTTATCTTGTCTCTAGTTAAGTCTCAGTTTATCTTGTCTCTATGTGACATGTTCAGAAGGACCACACCTGTGAAATCAGCTCCTCAGGAATGACAGATGCTGGAATAACTGGTTGGGGCTGACTGCCCAGAAGACCAGATCCTCTATCCCGTCCTGTCCGAATGACTCTAGTCTGTCGCCGGGAATCTCGAGCTCCAGCGGATGACCTTCCAGAGGATCCTCCTCCACTTCCACCCACCCCAGAACTCCAGCGGCTTCTAAATATTGGAAAATTTGCAAAAATTAGCATTTTAAAATAATCCATCCTTTTTCAATATTTTATTTATTTACCTTTATTTATTAAGAAAACACACAAAAATGCTATGGTGCACAGTTGGAGGTCAGAGGATAACTTTTGCAAGTCAATTTTCTCCTTCCACTACATGACCTTCTTAGGTCACTTAAACTTTACAAACAGTTGCCTTAAAGCTGAGTTATCTCTCCAGCTCCTAAACAATCCACTCTTCAAAGGTCATGTACATCTCATTCTTTTAATGACATGAACTTCAAAGTACTTGTCCAATTTTACAATTCTTAAGTATAAACTTACTTTTGAAAGATAAATAACACACTTTTAATAACATCTTTTAAAATAATTTGCAAAACATCTGCACACAAGTATGTGCTTGCTACATGATTATAGTACACCTCTGTAATTCCAATATTTAACAGGTTAAGGCAGGAGAGAATCACAAGATCAAGTCCAGTTTGGGTGACAAAGCAAGCACCTTTCAAGAAAAAAAAAAAAGGCACAAGAACCAAATTTGATCCCTGTCATCCATCCATGTACAAAAGCTAGGTGTGGGAATACTATTTGTAATCCCAGTGCTGGGAATGTGAAAAGATCTTTGGAACACAATGACAACCTTTAGTCTGTGAGCTCCAGGTTCCAGTAAGAACTTACTTTAAAAACCAAGGTGGAGAGCTTGTGAGGAATGACATCTAAAGTTGACCTCTGACTTCCACACATGCACTCATACACATGTGCACAGACAAATATTTAGGAATAACTCTGACTCTAACCAAATCAATGACATGTACACTAAAAAGTACAAAAAACTGTTGAAAACAAAGACACAGGAAAGATGTCCTACATTCATAAATTTAAATATTTAATATTCAACAGTATTTTTAAATCAGAGCACAGAAAATTTTACCTAACAATTCATATAAAACATCAGAGTAGCTCCAAAAACAAGGATATGTATCTTTGATTTTCACATGTAACAAAACTACAATAATCAAAAAGTGATTGGTATTAACAGACCAATGAAACAGAACTTTAAAAAACAAACTCATGAGCATACAACTAATCTTAGACAAGGTGCTAAGATTACTCAATGGAAAAGAGCAGTGTCTTCAACAACTAGAAAATAAGGTATCTACATACAATTGAGTGAAATTAGATCCTTATCTGATAACATGTACAAAAATTAACTTCAAATGAATCAAAAACTTAAACTCACAACTGTAAAGCCCTTAGTACAAAACACAGGAGAACCTAGAAAGCAGGATAGGACATCTATACATCATTATCAATGCTTACGTCAATATCCCAGAATCCATAAAGTTTTCCTATAAAACTAAAATAACTTCATTTTAAAAATGGGCAAAAGAACTAAATATACATTTATCCAAATGTGATATACAAATGACCAATAAGCAACTCAGCACCAAAGTTAAAAGCACAATGAGTCATACTCTGATGCCTATTAGGAAAACTTCTATGGAAAAATACAAATGTTATGCAGCTATGTCAAAATTGCCCTGTGCATTGCAGAATTATAATGTGGTACAACTTTTAAAGCAAACAGTGTGGAAGTTCCACAACAGTAAAAATAGAACTAACATGCGATCCTGCAATAACAATTTTGGATATACTCCAAAAAGAATTGAAAACAGGATCTCAAAGAAGATATTTATATATTTAGGTACATAACACCACCATTTCTACTAGCCAAGTGGTATAAGCAAACCAAATGTCCACCAAAGGGAAAAAAAAAAAGGACAAAATGTAGTGTATATATACAAAGGGTTAGTATTCAACCTTTAAAAGAGAGGAAGGGAATCCTTATACAAGATATAATATTAATGAACTTTGATAACATATTAACTGAAATAAACCAGTCACAAAAAGACAACTGACACATATTCCATATATAGAGTAGTCTAATTCACATAAACAAAAGTAGAAAGGAGAATGGTGGCAGCCAGGAGACTAGGGAAAGGCAGAAAAGGAATAGAATTTCAAAGAGTTTCCTATCTAAAAGATGAAAAATAAGCTTCACAAAAGATATACTTAACATTACTGAACTATATAGATGAAAAGATGACAAATTTTACATTATGTCTTTACTTTGATTTTAAAATTGTAAATTGTAGAATTTATTTTAAATGGATTCATATAACAATTAAAAGCATTATTCTAGCTAATTCCCTTTGAGTTCTATATAACAACTATGTAACAAAATAAGAACAGAGTACATTAGATATTCAAATCAACTGTTAAATGGAAGTTTTTATTTCATAATTTATTGTAAGTTGTAAAAACTAAATCTTTTGGACATCACAATTTTTCTGGAACTCTTAAGCATTTGGAAGCTAAACATTATTTCAACCTCAAATGAGGGCTGGAAAGATGGCCCAACTAGTAATGTACTTGCCACACAAGTTACGCAGTTTCTCCTATCAGAATTCAAACCAAATACCTGTCCCTATACCTCAACTCTCCTAAGTATTTCTCTTACCAGCTCGTTCTTTAGATAAAAGATTAGAATATTAAACTAAGCACATAGTAGTGACAGAAGTTTACTAGTAGGTAACAAAAGACAGTATTAAATGAGTCGTTTCTTTTATCCATAATAAAGTAAGCTACAAAATTTTTAGTATTCAACTAAAAAAAAAAACAGGAAACCAGACTCTTATTTTCAGTAGTTTGATTACCAAATTAATCTTACAAGTCTGATCCTACCAAATAGTATTCAAGATACACAAAATGATTCAAACTTAACAAAGTATATTTAACATTGACATGAGCCCACAACTTGCAAACTATGGACCAAACCTAGTCCACATACTTCATTAACTGGTTACATAAAAAAGGCACATAAGTAGTCCAAAAAAACAAAACATGAAAAAATGTCCCAATCAAGGGAAAGGGATGAAGAAACAATAGTTAAATGCCAGGAAATCCCAAGTAGAATGAAAGTAGCATTAATGATAAACGTGCGGACTACTCGTTATAACAAAGGTGCTCTACTAATCAAAAGTGTTACCAACAGTGGAAACTAGGTATTGGGGAATATAGGAAACAGATGTTGTCAATCTAACCTGTCCTAAAATGTTTTGAAATACGCATATATATGCATGCAAGAGCACATATAACTAATTCATAAAACTATATACATGAATATATAAAAATGCACATATCCATAATAACTTTTAACATTAAAATCAGAATTCAAATAAAAATGCAGATTTGCAAGTTAAAAAAAAATACAATTATTTTCCTATAGCACTTATCAGTTGCCACCTTTAAAAATGAGGAATCAAGTTTGTCAGAGTCCTACTAGCTGTCTACCATCTTACCCACATGAATAGCCTCAACAATTCCCAAGTGCATACTTTGCTTTCACATTTCAAAATCACAAACTGGTGAGATAACTCAGAAACTTAGTGACCTGAAATAGATTTCCAGAAGCCACCATAGTGGGATGAGAGAGCTGGCTTCGAAGCCTTCACTAGATTATCAGCTCAGAATTAAAGGACTATGGAACCCAAAGCAATGACAAGTAGTTTATACATTTATCACATATCCAAGATAATGATGAATAGAAACTTTGATAGTAATAATGCCTTCTTCGTATTAATTTAATAACAAACACAAATCCCTCTTCTTCCCCCAAATAAATGTGGTGCTCTTAGTTTAAAATGAACTTAACATCAATGAGTGGGAGGGAGAGAAGGAAAGTTACAGTGAAGACTTTGGATTCCACAGGTACAGGTTAGAGGGAAGAATAATTAGAGAAAATGGCTGGTGGGACAATAAGGGGATGGGGTATGGGAGGGCCTGAGAGATTAACAGAAAAACCCTAAGAATGATGGATACAACTAGATGGAAACTCTTAGTATTACTAGCAAGTCGAAAAAATTTCAGTTTTTGAAACAAGAACAAAATTCTCTATTCAGAGAAGCACAAAGAAAGGAAGACAAAACAAAAGAAAAAATGCAGTGGCTGGAAAGAGGGAAAAGGACGCTTGAGTGTCCCTGTGACCACCAACACATGGATTAAATCTTGGGGCAGTGTCTTAGTGATTGGGCTCTTGCCTAGCATACATGGTCATTGGTTCAATTCCCAATTCAGAAAAAAAAGAACAAAGACTTGGAAATGAAAAAAGGAAGTCCAGTCATTGACTACTGAGTGAATAACATTTAAATAATGGCCATGTGCGCATGGTTGTTATTTTTAAGGAAATACCTATTTTTGTTTACAGAGTAAAATGCAAATATATAAATACTGATGTAATGCTGCAGTGAACAGAGGATGCAGGAAGTACATGGTTGTGTCCTTGTAGAGTAGGAAGTTGATAAATCTGTTGTGAATGGAAAAGACCATTTTATTACTTGTGACAGTCACAAAGTTTCTTAGACTTACTAACCAAACTAAATGGCAAGCATGAAGAGAACAGAAAATGTTCAGCAATGAAGTGTTCAGGAGGGATGTCTCGAAGAAAAAAAGTACTTATGTATGTGAATGTTTACTAGAGGCATTATAAAGTGGGTAATTTCAGATTTCATTAAATCAAAACTGAGGTCATTGTACACCCATGAAAAATAAAATATCCAAAAACTATATTAAAAAAAAAAGTTCTGGGAAATGCTCCAAGTAAAACCCAGAGGCAATTAAAATTAAAAAAAATTCTAGAAGTAACAAGTATGTGATACTTCCTGTAAGTTGTTGGTTAATGAAGCCTCAAAGGTCCCCAAATAATATAAGTTTTGGCCATTACTGAAGATGCAATGCATATGGATAACAGGACATGAACAAACACTCCAGCTGGAACTAGTCTGGAAGCTTACTTCTTGCTAGACAGCTATCATAGTACCAAAAAAGTACGATGAAAGCTACTAGAAGAGAAAAGCAATCAATTTGTAAAAGCCACAAGTTGCAAAAACGATCATCCTGATCAACAATAGCTGCTGTTCATGTCAGGGCTGTGGTACCCAAGAACTCAATGCAAGTGTCTACTTCCACTAGACCTCTCCAATAGTTGGCCTCAACACTTTGCAATGAAACAAAGAAGGTCGCATCTGACATGATGGTATCCTGAGAGACTGTATGGGACTGTCGCTAGACAAAAGAGAGGGGGAGCTCTATATTCTATAGTCAGCACACGGGTGAGACCATTTGCATCTTGACAGGTGCCCAAGCACGAACTAGTGCAGGCATCCTACAGGTAACCCAGGTGCACATGTAAGGAGAAGAAGGAAAACTGGTGGGGAGGAAGAAGAAAACAGAAAGGGTGGGAAAGGATATGGTAAGTAACTAATAAAAACATAAATTCATGGTTAAAACAATTTAAAAATTAGAAAAAAAAGAATGAATTTGACAAAAACATGCAAAAGAATTTTGAAATATCACTCAGAATAAAGATGGATTTTTTCTTTTTTATTGTTTTATTCACGTGTGTCTTTGTGTGTGTGTGTGGTGTGTTGTGGTGTGTGTGTGCTGTGTGTGTCAGAGAGCACTATGTGTCCCTGTGGAGGACCAGTGGAGACTTTGGGAATCATCTTGGATTGCCGCTATCTCCTCCTTGCTTCGCTCTGGGATTTCCCAGACTACACCCACCAGGACTGGAAGTGCAGGCTACCTGGAGTTTTCTCTGTGAGACTTGGGATCCAAACTCAGGAACTTCTGCTTGTGAGGCAGAGTCTTAATCCCTGAGCCCTCTCTCCAGCACAAGATGGATTATTAAAGGGAAAAAACTACTAGAAATCTCGAGCCCACAGAACAGCCAATTAGCAAAAACATCAAAAGAAAAAATATTAAAAAGACTGCTATACAGTCTTAAGAATGATCGGTGAGACATACCAACTGGCCCCATAGACTATAGAGGAACAAGAGATTTAAGAACATACAATGGAAATCTTAGGGACTAAAGTTGTATGAGTGAAAGGAAATGCTCCTATCGGTGGGGTGGCCCAAAGAAGGCAACTTTGTATGCCACAAGAGGTCTAATTCCCCCACCACAAGAGTAGACAAACCAGAGGGAATCCTGGGGTCCCTATAAGAAGACAGACAGGAGGTAGAAAGGCGTAGGAAGGATTCATGAAGGGAAGGGAGGGAAATGAGAGGAAAGGGGATGGAGGGAAATAGAGATGCATGTTCAATTTGCTTATAAAATTAGAAAAATAAAGTAATTTAAAAAAAGAAAAAACAGGGCTGGAGCGGTGGCTCAGGGGTTAAGCCTCCGCCTCGCAGGCGGAAGGTCCTGAGTTCGGATCCCAGATCCCACGTATAGACGCCAGGCGGAAGCGGGGGCAGCCTGCGTTTCTGGTCCTGGTGGGGCGGAGCCTGTGAATCCCGGGGCAGAAGGAGGTGGAGGCGTCCATGGTGGTTCGCGAATTCGTCCGTGGTTCTACACATACACAGACACACACACACACACAGACACACGCGTGCGCACACATACACACGCACATGTGCACAGTTGAATAAATAATAATTAAAAAAAAAAAAGAAAAAACAGGGGCTGGAGAGGTAGCTCAGGGGTTAAGCCTCTGCCTTGCAGGCAGAAGTTCCTGAGTTTGGATCCTAGATCCCACGTATAGACGCCAGACAGAAGCGGGGGTGGCCTGCATTTCTGGTCCTGGTAGGGCGGAGCCTGTGAATCCCAGGGCAGAGTAAGTAAGGAGGAGGTGGAGGCCTCCATGGTGGTTCCTGAATTGGCCCGTGGTTCTACACACACACACACACACACACACACACAATTGAATAAAATAAATTAAAAAAGTATTTAATCTTTTACAGTATTTAATCTTGTATTAATGTTAATGTAGAATCATAAAAGAAATAAAAATCAAAACTACAGTCTTAGAACTACAAAAAAAAGAATGATCAGTGAAAATACGTAATTACCTTTCAATTATCCATGCTGATGAAAAAAGAAAAATAGTACCTATTATCCCAAATCTTTCAAATGCAGTTCTCAGAGATGACTCACTCCTAAACTCCTAACTCTACAGAAAAAAGGAATAGGAATGAAGGTTTATGGCACCTTTGGGGACCAAAAATTTACCTATTCTAAATTCTCTGATACATGTCAAAATTTTTCTCCCTTATTTAAAGTTTCTTATAATTAATATGAAATTTGAAAAGCACAAATCAATACCTCTGACTCTATTTTTTTAAATTGTGTGTGTGTGTGTGTGTGTGTGTGTTTGTTGTGTGTGTGTGTGAGAGGGCACTGTGTGTCCCGGTGGAGGACCAAGGATGATTCTGGTAATCATCCTGAATTGCTTCTACCTCCTTTTTGCTTTGTTCTGGGATTTTTCAGGCTCAACCAACCAGGGCAACTGTGGTTTTTACTTGGACCTGAAATCCAAACTCAGGACCTTCTGTTTTTGAATCTTAACCCCTGAGCCATCTCATAAATACCTCTAAAATTTCTTAATTTGTTAAGTAGCTTAATCACAATTTCACAATCAACAAAATAGGAATTTTCATAGCTCTGAAGAAAAACAACTCTTTGAATGTTTACATTTAATGGTTATCTCCAAGCAAATGCAAAATTTAACAAGAGCCTAACATGAGTTGATAATGAGATGTGACTTTTTAATATTGCAGTTCATACAGCCAACGATTAAAAAAAATTTTTTTGCAGAGTCTGCTCTGGTATGTATTTGGTAAGAATAGAAAAGTGGGCAGGACAGAATGAAGGAAACAGTCAAGTGTGGGAAGTTAGCTGAAAACAATGATTTTTCTCTACATTTTAAAGTTTTAAATTAGACTAATCTTTGAGTAGATCAAGGGGGGGACATTAAAGTTCAGGTACACTAGTTTCATATCTGTTTCATACTTTATTAATCAATTCATAAAACTCTTAATGTTCTATTCAGTCATTCTGTCATACATTCTATTTTAACTGGTACTATACAAGGTAAAAACTAATTCACCTACACACAAAAAAAATTAATAGTTGCTTAAATAACACACAGGATAGTTGCATGCTTCACAAAATACATACCGAAGCTAAAGGAAGATGTACTTTGTAGTGATAAAACCTGGCAAATTCTACTTTAATTGAATAATCAAAGATAATCTCATCCTAAGTAATGAGATACATCAATACCATGTGCCACCTGACAACCTGACACGATATACTAAAGGGTCTATCACCACTTCTGCCAAAAATGATGACTACTATGGACTACTCAGTTGAGCTACTCAGTTGTACCACAAAAGCAGCTGCAGGAAGTGAGTAAAACTTGGGAGTGTGGGGCTTGATTTCATCTGTAGATTGTACTTTGCTGATCTCCAATTAAACAAAGAAATGCTTGAGGAAAGTGTTATTTGACATATTACTACAAACAATACCTTCTCAAATAATATTTTTCCCCATGTTTGTCAAATGTTACTTTCAGAATCATTTAATATACAGTGTGTGCAAAGCAATATAGATGAAGGTTAAAAGCAAAGGCTTGCCAAGACTCCACAAGGTCATGGGTTCAATCCCTAGCACCACAAAATAATAGAATGTAGAATGTTTTGGTAAAGATCTGGATTCTATTTCCTATTGATGAGCTAAAGACACACCATGACTAAATGAATTTAACGAAATGAACTTCCTCACATCTCATAACAAATATACTTCAGCACAAAAACACATAAGCAAAGAAAGTAATAAGCATTTCGAAATCCTAACTTTCAAGTCTTTTTCTTATAAACTTCACCAACCAATTCACAGTGCAAATAAAAATTTTCATCCTCTCCTTAATTAAACAATTTTAACAGCTTCTAGTCATCTTTATCAGCCTTTGAATAACATTTAACTGAACTGGCATTAACAAATCATTAAATATTTTAAGAAACCCTGGCCATAAAATAAGTGATAACATGGCTTATAATTCAGGTAAGATTTCTTTAGCTTGATAATATGCAAACTTTACATAAAATGGTAGACTTTAAGAACTGAAACCACCCCACATTTGGATACCAGAAGTAAAATGTTAGATTTTTTTTCCAAGACAATTCACATATTTGACCAAATAAGAAATCATTTACATTTTTAAATGATACAAGCAGTGGCCTGCAAGTGCATGTAAATATTACACTGTCTAAAAGGTCAAGAACCAAGGCTAGTTGGAATCTGTCTGTATAGACTGTTTTCATGATGGTGGCAACAGGGGCTCTAGGTGCGTGGAGCACAGGCCAACACTCTCTCCATCGCTAGAGTATTGATTTGATTGGTCCGTGACAACTGTCACACAACAATGGCACAGAGAAGCGGAGGCCTCCCTCTAGCCACAGCTTACCCCAGAGTGTTGCCTGCCAGCCTGCCCAGAGTCTCAGAACCTGAAAGAAACCATGGGGAATCACTTGTTCTACCAGGCCTTGAAGTCCTCCCTGTCCCGGAGTTGCTGCTCAACTTTGACCTACAAGAAAGTAAAAGACAAATAATCACAAAATAGTCCCAGCCGCTCAGAAAAAAACCTCCATATACTACAGTTCTGCACTACAGTAAAATCAACATAAGCCTAACAATTCTCTAATCATTCTTACTGAAATTTGCACATCAAAGAACAAACTTGGGGCCAGTGAGATAGCCCAATGGTAAAAAGCCTACTTGCAAACCTAGCAACCTGAGTTCAATAACCGGAAGCCCACATGATACCTCTCCCTCTCCCTCTCTCCCTCTCTCCCTGTCCCGGAGTTGCTGCTCAACTTTGATCTACAAGAAAGTAAAAGACAAATAATCACAAAATAGTCCCAGCCGCTCAGAAAAAACCTCCATATACTACAGCTCTGCACTACAGTAAAATCAATATAAGCCTAACAATTCTCTAATCATTCTTACTGAAATCACACATCAAAGAACAAACTTGGGGCCAGTGAGATAGCCCTCCCTCCATCTCTCTCTCCCTTCCTTCCTCTTCTCCCTCTCTCTCCCTCCCTCTCCCTGTCTCCCTCTTTCTCTCTCTCGTCTCCCTCCTTCTCTCTCTCTTGTCTCCCTCCCCTTCTCTCTCTCTTCTCTCTCTCCCTTCTTAGATAAAATCAATAAAATATTACAAAAGAAAAAGAAAACCTTAGGCTGATAGATAAAAGTGCTTGCAAGCCTTATAAGCTGAGTTGTAGCCCCAGAACCCAAACAGATAGCTGAGGAGAACCAATTCCACAAAGATAACTTCCTTCCGCACAAGCACTTCAAACATGCACCTGTACTGACACATCGTACATCCACACAAGATTTTACTTTAAAAAGTAAAATCAAACTGTAAATTATTTCACTGTATTTTAAACATACAAATTTTCTGTGGCGATTTTTTTCATTTGATGGTAACCAAGATAAAAACGTAAGTTCTATACAACAGCTTTCAAGAGCTAAATACATAATAGTGTTAAATAGAAAATGCACAATAGCATATAATTTAGAGATACGACACATGCACCATGCACTGTTTTTGATCCCAAACACCATAAAAGTATATTTGCACACATGCACACACATGTGCATACACGCAGACACACAAACAAATATACAGAGAGCTATGCCTTACCCATCATTATTATCAGGTTTACCCAATTCCAGTCTGTCTGGTTGCACTGAAAAACCAATTCTGCAAACTCTGCCATCCTAAAAGCGAATAGACAAAATGTTTAAAGATTACAATAAAATTATAATTTGTTCAATGCCCAGAGTCTGTCTATTACTATCAATTCAGAAGACAACAAGTAAAGTTTCGGATAATGCCCACACCTAGGTTGGGGAATGAGAGATACATATATAGCCAAGAAATTAGCACAAAGTAAAATATCACAATCTGACAGAATTCCAAGCAAGAAAATAACTAGTTATTAACTAATTTGAAGCCTTAGTAAATTATTTAAGCCTTCACTGGGACATATTATTTACAGGAGGAAAAGAACTGGGAAAGTACCTTTTCTAAGTATTTACTATATTCCTTGGTTAAAAAGGAGAAGTGGTACACAGCTGCATTTTAATGATTTGTTTTTTCTTAGAGTGAATAATTTACCTCCAGAAGAAACGCAGCATGATTTGGTCCCACAACACACTGTTTAATAGTAGCCTGCTCCAATACATTCAAAGGGGGGTGGCTAGGGAACAAAAAAGACCAAGGATGTAAGTAAAATCATTTTTTAAATTAAAAATACATTTTAGGAATACTTTAAATACATTTTTGAAAACAAATCAAGAGATGACAAAACTTATTTTTAAAAGTTAGCACTGGGCTGGAGAGATGGCTTGAGTTTGGATCCCAGATCTTATGGAAAACCGCCAGGCGGAAATGGCAGCTGCCTGTACTTCAGCTCTGGTGGGCAGAGCCTGGAACATCACAGAGCAAAGCAAGGAGGTAGAAGCAATCCAGGATGATTCCCAAAGTCGCCCTTGTTCCTCCACAGGGACACACAGTGCCCTCTGATATATATACATGCACATTACATATATACATAAAGTTTTAAAAATATCAGTATGAATAGAAACTATAATCTTAATGACTCCAACATATAACAAACTTGATAGATTAAAAAATTTTATTTTTAATTCTGTATACATGTGTGTCCGCACGTGTTAATGTGTGTATTTGTATACAGGTGCACCTGTGCCACAGCATGTGTGAAGGTCAGGTGATAACCTTAAGCCAGTCTTCTATCTTGTTTGAAGCAAAATCTCTTACTATTTGTATGTGGCAGCCTGGCTTCTCACAAACTCCAGGGGATTATTTCTATGCACATCTGACTGGAGAAGGACTGGCATTACAATTTACATGGATTCAAAAGATTCAAACTTGAGTGTCATTCCTACACAGCATCTCCTAACTCCCTAAAATTCTTAATCTAATGAAAATCATATTAATTTTAATCATTTCAGTCAGTGGCCTAACTATGAATTCTTTTAATAAGAAAGTGCTCTGTTCTCAAAATGGAGGTAAAACTGCCACCCAGTTGCCCCCAGCCTGATTCTAGTCACCCTAGAGGGAGGAGGGTAAGGGAAGGGCATGATCCAAAGGAACCAGAGCAGTTGAGGAAGCTGCTTATTGGTAGTTTGAGCTTTGAAACTACAGATAATAGCATAAGAAAACACTTTTGAGAATTGTGATACATTTATAGATTAAGTAGTAATGAGAGACCCCTACCAAAAACATTCCAGGAGCTTTGGTTTTATGACTCACTCTTGTGCTGAAAAAGGATGCAGAAATGTGTCCTGGACAACACAAGTGTGATGGTTGTGTAGTGGCCTGTAATGTGTGTTTCTAGAGATTTCTGTAAAGCCTGGTGCCCATTTAGCAGTAAGAAAACTTTTGAGGTGGTATTGAAGACACAGAAGAATGTTAACTTGAGAGACTACTTTGTTAAGTATGGCAAACTGAAGCCTTATACGTTATGGGTGACAGATAGAGTGCAAAAGAAGATCTGCTTTTGTAATTTTTGATGATCATGTTACAGTTGCTAAATTGTTCAGAAATACCACACTATTAATGGGCATAACTGTAATGTAAAAAAGGCCCTTTCTAACAAGAAATGCTGTCTACTAGATCACGAAGAGCTCATGAAGGTGGATCTGGCAACTTCATGGGTCGTGAAGGAAACTTTAGAGGTGGTGGTGATTTTAGCCATGGTGGAAACTTTGGTGGGAGAGGAGACTATGGTAGAGGTGGTGGCAGCCAAGGTCATTATGAATGGCTAAAAAGGATCTAGAGGTGACAGTAGAAACTACAGTGTTGGTCTTGGTTATAGTAGTAGAGGAGTCTACGGTGGTAGAGGGTCAGAATATGGAAACCAAGGTGATGGATATGGTGGTGGTGGTAGGTAAAATGATTACAATGAAGAAGGAAATTTTGGTAGAGGTAACTATGGTGGTGGTGGGAACTATAATGACTTTGAAAATTATAGTAGACTTATGAGGGAGGCGGTTTTGGTGGAAGAAACTCTGGAAGTACCTATGGTAGTAATTATGGATCTGGTGGTAGAAGTGGTGGTTATGGCAGCAAAAGCCTTTGCAAACCGTATGAAAGGGCTACAGTTCTTAGCAGGACAGAAAGCAAGGAGTTATCAGAAAAGTTTCAATTTACTTGGAGATGATTATCACAAAAGCATTAGGGAATTGTAAAAATCTGCCACAGAAGAACCATGATCCATACCAAGAAAAGTTTCTACAGCTTAAACAAGCCCTCCATGTTTGGGACTGTCATAACCACAATTTGCAAAAAAATGTAGCTGTTGATTAATGTAATACAGTGTCAATTAGATATACATTCCTGGGGTCTTTCATTTGTTGTAACTTTTTTTTTTCTTCATTACAACAGGTATATTGTTCTGTAAATTACAGTAGAGGTGCCAGGAATTAAAAAAAAAAAAAAAAAAAAAGGAAATTTAACTAAAAAAAAAAGAAAGCAAAGACTATATAAATCAATGGTTGAGCATTTTGTTCAATGGCCTGAGTACAAACCCCAACCTCACAAATTCTAAATTGAAAATATCTTAAAAGTCTAACCTGTTCAAATTGTACTTGTTCAGTTTCTCTGAAACTTCTCGTAACCTTAAAAAACAAAAAGCAAAACATTAATAAACTCACGTACAAATCCTTCATAAACAAGATAGCTCTAATAGGTACTACCAACTTCTATGGCAAGGATTTTTTTTTTTTTTTTTTTGTATTTCACTTTCATTCCAAAGGGATCACAAGCAAAGTATGCAATTAATTCCCTTTCCTTTTCCCAACTTTTCCCCCAAGCAACTTCAGTAATAATGTTAATCCCATTTTATAGATTAAGAAACTGGGGCTTCTACAGTATAACAAACAGTTGCAGTTGAGCCTGGTACATGAACAAATGCCCAATGGAAAGCTCATTTAAAAAAAAAAAAAAAAAACTGCTAGAAAAATCCCAAAAATCTAACCAATTTAACACATAATCTGGAGTTCTTGAAAGGTTAATGACATGAAACTGAAGAGGTACAATGTCCTCTTAAAAAAATTTTGTACATGCTTAGAAAAAGCTCACAGAGCAACAGAACAAATAGTAACTTGTATTATCCATTAAGATTTTTCCATTTCTGTTAAGGAAACAATCCTGAATTAATATAAAATATTGCAATATTCAGTTTAGTCACATTAGGCATTTTGTCAACCTAAGAAAATATAAGATATTACCATATAAATTGTTCAATTCTTTAGTCACATAAACTACCTATTTTTAAAATGTATACAAGTAAACTGAGAATTTTAGAAAGCAATATGGAAAAAAATTAAAGCACTAAATTAATAAAAAATAAAGGAAATTTATTCTGTGGTAAGTGATAAAACAAACAAAATGAAATTTTAACCATTTGTACCAAGTCAGTATTTAAGTAAATCATATAATTCACAGGCAAATAATTTAATCATTTTAGTAAGTTCTACAAGGAGTCAGGTATCCTTTGATTTTATCCTACAAATTATATCCTCCTCTGTTCACTACTGGGGCCATTTTTTCTCCCAAATATGCATAGTAAACTTCAAATTATGCCATATGGATATTTACTGGTAACTCTATTCTCACTATAAAAGTAGCAGGTATAATTTGGCCCCTACTAAATTAATAGATTTTCATTTTTCTAAAGCAATATTACATTTACTTTCATGAACAAAACAATTCGTTCCTGGCAAGCCGGAATTTTCCATCAAACTCCAATTTACTCTTAGATTCATTTCTGTGTTACAAACCAAGATTAGACATCATAAAAATAATCCATTCCAGAATTCATGAGATCTGAGAGAAGACCAACTAGAAAATGAATAGAAAAGAAATAGACTCTACTTTAGAGTAACAGCAGTCTTCAGAAACTCTGGCTGTTTTCAACCCATATTTACTCTAAGTAACTTACAAAACTTTTCACTAGCTTAGAGCCATAGCGTGAGGACAGGCTATGGTTTACTTTCCAAAAAACACCAGTAAGAGACTTGCTCATCAGCACACAAAACTAACACTATTCATTCCCATGTCCTTATTAGGCCAAAATAGTCTCTAGGGTTTTCGTGAAGTACACAAATTGAGGAGAGGGTAAGGTCAAAAGCATTTTTCAAAGCAGGACAGCAATTAAGAATTAAATTTTGTTTCCTTAGAATCAAATAGCATTTGAGATTGATATTTATGGATATCAAAATGCAATGAAATAATTTAGTAACTCACAAACTCAAGAGCAAATTACAGTTTACTAAGGAGATACAACATGCTTCCTATTACCAATTAACTGATTTTTTTAATTTTAAAAATCATATAGGAGAAGATGGAGGATAATTAACACTAAGGATCTATATGTAATAGAGCAGTATGGAAATCTACTGTTTCATAAGGGGAGTAAATGACAACTATCTTGAGATGCTCTTCTTAGAAGCCACTGGAGCAGTACCAGGAGTTTCAAACTGTCAGTCAGGGAGGTTCCAAAGGCTCCCCCCAACAATATAAGCCATTGTCATTGTTCTTACTGCCCACTAGAACAAGACCCTGCTGCCAAAGACACCACACGATTTTGCCACAGGACATGGAGAAATCAAGCTGGAACTGACTTGGAAGCTTCCTCCCTGTTGGCCAGCTTTCATAGTAGCAGATGGTGCTATGCAGGCTACTAGGGGAGAAAATCGGCAGTTTTGCCAGTTGTGAAACCTGCTAGCTACAATTAGTAACCAGCCTGGCAAGATGTGCCCACTGTGCAACAGTGGCATGAATGTTATAGGAGTAACCACCTGATTGGATTTAAGAGAACTAACTCCAGCCTGGTACCATAAACCTGGCCAAGAACTTCCAAAAAAAACATATTTTCATATATCCATATCCATATGGAGGTTGTGAGGTCTGGTGCAAACTTATTACTGTTTTGTCAACTGGACATGGTACCAAACTATATTCTAAATAGTATCTTTAAACCCAAAAGTTAGTGCAACACCCAGCTTTTCATCCAAGAAGCTTCTTTTTGCAATGATTGACATTTAATCACAACTGAGCAAAGTGCCAAGATTAAGTGACTTGACTCTTGAACTTTTGTAAAGAGAAAACTCATGCCAGCCTTGTGAATTACTACTTGCTTTAGCTGTAAGAAGATGACAAATACCAGAACATGACATGTTTTCTACTTTAAACAAGATACAGGATATTCACTTTTCAGATGAATTCAAGACACAAAGTTATTAAATAAATGCTCTATATTTATAAAATGATCGTTTTTAAATTTTATTTATTTTGTGGCATGTGCACATGTGTGTGTGTGCATGTGTGTGCGTGTATATATCAGAGTGTTGTGTCCCTGTAAAGAACTAAGAGTGACTGTGGGAATCATCCTGGATTGTTCTACCTCCTTCTTGCTTCACTCTGGGATTTCCCAGGCTCCACCCACCAGGGCTGAAGAGTTGGCCACCGCCATTTGTGTCTGGTGTTTTGTGTGTGTGTGGGGGGGGGTACCTAGGATCCAAACTCAGGACCTTCTGCTTGTGAGGCAGAGTCTTAACCCCTGAGCCATCTCTCTAGCCCTGATAATCATTTTCAATGTGACTTTCTTTAGTGCATGGATGTTTGTGTTTAGTGCATTTGTTTGAATGTGAATACACATGTACAGTCGTACAAGTGTAAAATTCAGAAGATAATCTTGGTTATTAGTCTTTATCTTCAACCTTGTTTGAAACAGATTCTGTTGTTTTTCTGCTACATAGACCAGGGAAGTTGGCCTCAAGCTTCCAAGGATTCTATTGTCTCTCATCTTCCCAATAGAAGTGCTAGGATTGATTACAAATGCTCTTACTATTATGCATCTTACTTTATATTATACACAGGTTCTGAATGTTAAACTCGGATCCTCAACACTTACACAACAAAAACTTTTACTCACCAGGCCATTGCCCCAGCCCCAATCCTGAAACTTTTTAATCTACTAACTCTAAAATAGCTTTCAGTGAAAAAGATTTCTATTAACTAAAATGGCAAATTTTGGGTTATAGAAACCCACTGCAAACCCTAGACAAATCTTATCTTACACCTTCAAATATTTCTTCTCCTAATCTTAAATATATCAATTGTGAGAAATTTCTATAGTGCTAAGAATAACATTTTTCATGATAAAATAAAAGGAGACCAAACCCCTACCACTGTGCCATTTGAAAGATAAACGTATCTCTGGGAAACTCAATATCAAATGTTGAGTCATCTTCCTTTAAAGCAAAAATCAACCACCTTATTTCAGTGCCATTCAAAACAGGAAAAGAGAAAGAATGCACATGGCAAATGGACAGGAAGAAATTTGGTAGGAAAAGATCAAAGATATGGTCCTTTATAAGGTCATGAGTCCTAAAGTCTCATTTAATCTCACTTTTTCACAGCAAAATCATACATGCAAACATTCATTAAGCTGTGTTAAAAAGATAAGATGACTTCCTTAGAGCTCCCATCCAAAAAAGGGCAGCACTCAGCAAAAATTTCAAGAGAAAACATTTGACTTCCTTTGCACTTAGGCCATATCCACAATCTCAACACCTGCAACTTCATTCATACTTCTGTCAAATGCAGATAATATATTCAAATCATTACAAATCCAGTTTTAATTCTACTTATAATAAAATCTCACAAGATCCATTTCACAGTAAAAACACTTCAATCCTTGACATAATTGTAAAGTGAAATAAAATACCCATAATGAAATCTGATTTTCAATACAGGCAAGGCCACAAGGATCTTGACACCATTTCATTCTAAAGAACTGTGCTCAACAAGAGTTGCCAGGCTGGCTCCTTGTTATCTTTTTATTAGCATCAAAGATACGACAGCAACATTTCTGCTTTTGAAATGATTATTTCATATCCTGGCTACTAACTTGCCACATCAAGAGCCAGTCACATGCTCTACCTTTTTTTCTTTTTTACACATTGTGTGTATGTGTCACTCACACATGTGAAAGTTAGAGAACACCTTACATATGTCTGTTTACTCCTTTCAGCATTTGGGTCTAGGAGACTGAGCTAAGCGACCGGTCTTGGCAGCAAGCACCTTTACCCATCAGGCCACCTTGATGCACTCTTGTGAGGGACAGTATAGTGAATGGAAAGACACTGCATCATTATGTCAAACAACACTGGGTATATAGGTAGACCTATATCAACTGGCTCTGTAATTTTAGTTTGCTTTAACCTTGCAGAGCATGAAAGGTGTCTTAATCTGTTAAATGAAATTGTAGCCATTTGTCTTATAAAGTTACTTATGTAAGAATGAGAAGTAATTTTACAATGTATCTTGGAAAAATGCTCAATAAACATGTAAATGCTCAATAAATAGTAGCCATTATCAATGTTATTGAACTGCATTTTTCATCCCTGGATTACATGCTACATGGAAGCTTCAAATCTGCAAACTCTGACTTGAACTGGCTACCAGGCTAAATGTGGTCCAATTTGAATCTTAACATCTGGTAATATATCAGAGGATGCAGGGAATGACCAGTAAGTCTAGGAATCCTCATTAAAAGAAAAATGTTTAAGAACACTGTAACCCTTTGTCCATATGGATGAGATTTCTTTTTTTAGACACTACATAGTTAAAACTCTGCCTTGCAAGCAGAAGGTCTTGAGTTCGGATCCCAGGTCCCACACAAAATGGCAGGTGGAAATGGCAGAAGCCTGGACTTCCTGCCCTGCTGGGCGGAATTTGAGAAATCCCAGAGCAAAGCAAGGAAGTAGAAGCAAACCAGGATGATTCCCAAAGTCACCCTTGGTCCTCCACAGGGACACACAGTGCTCTCTGAGACACACACACACACACACACAAAATAAAATATATTTAAAAAAAAAAACAGAAAGTACATAAATGCTGTACTATATCAATATTCTAAAGACTACATTTAATTCAAAGCCAAAAGAATATCATCCTGCAAAATAATCACCCTACAGGTAACACTCTAATTCATCTGGTGTTGCAATAGCCATGAGGAAGTTTTGAAATGCCTTAGTTAATTAGCCTCCAAAAGAGTTGACCAACTAGACAAGACAGTATGTTGTGGTCACAAGGAGACTCGTTCAGTCTCCAGTCTCCTCCACTCAGAAGAGTCTTTTCTTTCCCTCCCTTTCCTTAATCTGGGATGGTAATGGTAGAGAAGTTCCTTCTGCTGAAGGAACACAGCAGAAGACAGAGGTTGAGGGAGGGAGCACTCATCAGGAAGCAAACTCAAAGATAAAAGCCCATTTTGTACATAGCCTGTCTGCCTAAGTGTCTTAAGCTGACAGTAAGAGTCTAACTGGCAAAGTGCCTTAAATGTAAACTACATAAAGTTCAATCACTAGACAACATCTGTTGCCAAGAAATACAGGAAAATATTCTAATATCTAAGCTGAGCCAAACTAAAAGTATTTACATGCAAATACATGCATTAAAATATGTTGATTTGGGGCTGGAGAGATGGCTCAGGGGTTAAAACTCGGCCTCCCAAGCAGAAGGTCCTATCCTAGTCCCAGGTAAAAAACGCCAGGTGGAAATGGCGGAGTCCTGAACCTTCAGCCCTTGTGAGTGGAGCCTGGGAAATCCCAAAGTGAAGCAAGGAGATAGAAACAATCCAGGATGATTCCAAAAGTCACCCTTGATCCTCCACAGGGACATACAGTGCCCTCTAACACACACACACAAATAAATAAATGAATGAATGAATAAATAAATAAATAAATATTTTTAAAATCTGTTGATTTGGCATGGCCAATCATCGTAATTTCTATTTAAAAAAAATAGGTGCTCACTTCAGCAGCACATATACTAAAATTGGAACAATACAGAGAAGATTAGCATGGCCCCTGCACAAAGATGACACACAAATTTATAAAGCATTCTATACTTTTTTAAAAAAAGAAAAAAAAAAAACTGGTGCCAACATGGTCCCACCTAAACACCTAAAGAAACCCTGGATTTTCCTTTCTGTGAAGCACTAACCTTGAGTAGGTTTCCATTTCTCCCCAAAATGATGGTTTGATTATCACAAAGTTTCATGAAGTTTCATAAATAGTAACACAGTGAAAGCGACAGGCCAATCGAGAATAACAGTGCTGAGTGCCTGGCTGGTCATCAAAAACTCTGGGACACATTTAAAGCACTCCAGGCCACACACAGGACTTACTAATCACAATTTTCCTAAAGGAGAGGAGAAAGTTTTAATAACTGGTGTTTTAACTAAACTAATTTTGAAGCTTTGGTACACCCATGAAATATCTCTGGAAGTAATTACCTTGGTATGTATGGAAAAGTGAAAAAGAAAGCCAAGGGATGAACAGAGAAGATAACCACTACATGCCACTTTATACTAGGAATTTTAAGCTACATGAATATACTATTAACTCAAAATTTTAAGCACCCAAAGCAATTCTATCAGCTAGGTCTAGAACTGACCAAATCACCAATTCACATTAAGAATTATCTAAAATATTCATGACTTTAGTAGTCCATTTAGAAAGACAGTAAATAAAAATATTTCAAGTTTGAAAACTGGTTTAGGATACTCCTCTCAGAAATTCAGCTCACCAATCTTGTTAAGAGTTTCTGGTAAGTCCTCCGCTATAGAAATCTGTGTGATTCTGCAGAATCTTCTGCTTCTCAAATTAAAACCTAGAGGTCTGAGCTCCCCAAAATAGACTCTTATCCATCTCTCTATCCCAGTATTAGACTATCTAGACCATGGAAACCTTCAAACCACCTGAAAGTTTTGTTTTTTACTGAAAGAAATAGGCTTACATTTAGGACAGATCAGAATTAACAGTGAGTGTCTAATGCACAAAGCTTTCTTTCAGGTATAATGCCCCAAACCATAAAACCACCGCAATCAAATGTAAGGGCTCTATCAGATTTCTTTGTTCTATCACTACGAAGCAAGAATGCACACAAATTTCTGTGTGGTAATACACTACCACAGCAAAGGCTTATCTTTCCACATTCACACAACAGATGTTTCATGGTCTTTATCCCATGACAATGATCTATACTGATTCAAAAGCCAATACCCAATTTAAGGACTTACACTATGGATTAGCCTTTGGCATCATTTTCAAACCACCTTAAGCAAAAATTCAACAATGGGGCTTTTTAGACAATGTATAAGTGCAATTGAAATGTTAGCTTGTAATTTGTAATTGAAGGAATATAAGCAACTTCTGTCTGTCTCCCCAAACAGCTGGTTTTTTTCCACATGCTTTTGTTTGTCCAATTTTGTTTGTTCAATTCCTAGAAATTGCTTATTAAAAAAATAAACCCCATGTTCTCTAGAAGCACCTTATAATGCCAACACTGTGAGGGGGGGAATATATATATATCTCCAGGACAGCAGCTACCAGGTGGGGTATATGCAGACACTAACTTGATCTCCAGCCAGGTTCTCTTTGTAATTACCATACACTCATATCTGCCCCAGCAATCCAGACATGCCTACAAAGCCCAGCACCATGAGAGCCACAACACGTGGCTAGCCCTTCAGTTTCTCATAAAATAATTGCTACCTGTATTCGCTCCCCGGTGCTTGTAAAGCTAAGCTGGAAAACCTCACAAAATGAAATCAGCCTTGCCAGAATGCTATTAGTAAATACTGTCAATTGGTCCAGGATCTTACAGTAGATTTATCCAAAACTCAGTTTTATCTAATCTACTTCTTGTAATACTCTATTAGTCTGATGTCGGTAACATCATTCGATAGTTACTGATGGTGCTATGAGTTCTTCTCTCATTCCAAACTGAAATAGGGGAAGTAAAAATAAAAGAAACAGAAGGAAAACATGAAATGACCATCAAATTCAATAGCAAATGCATCTGAACGTTTTTTGCAGATACACAAACCAGGAGGAGAGTAGGTAAACAGGTGATACAGTGAGTTTACTTGGGAAATCTCTCTTACCCTACATATGTAGCTATGAAAGACAACTGTTAAAAACAAAATAATAATACACAAAAGACAAAGCTGAGATTTAAACTCAATACAAGAGAGAAATGGAATTAAGAGACTGAGTAGTTGAGTTGACTTTACCCTGGAAGCAGGATCTGGATTTTAGAAAACGTGGAGGCCTGTACTTCTATCTTGGTGTGCAGAGCCTGGGAAAACCCAGAGTGAAGCAAAAAGGAGGTGGAAGCAATCCAGGATGATTCCTGAAGTCACCTTAGTCCTCTACAGGGACACACAATAAATAAAGCATGTTATCTACAACTTCTGAATTTAATGAGATGAATAAAACTTCCTTCAATCTGTAAAGGCAGACATACATAAAGCTGGCAACTTTCCATTTGCCAACTAAGATTTGGAAAATACAAATACCAATAATAATATTTTATAAAGAGGTTTTTGTTATCAATTAAGTAGAACTAAAATATTTTTCCTCTATAAATAATGAGCTATGGAAACTATCTTAGAAAACGGCATCAACCAAAACTGTTAAAGCTCTTCTTTTGATCTCAGGAAAACAGTATGTCCACATCATTTTGAATCCTCATGCATTTTGCATTTGAGGAAATAGGATAACGAGTAAGAGGTAAGTGCTTTAGTTCTAACTCTTGATGAAGAGGGATGAAGACTGAGACAGAACATTCTCTCTTCAAGGGCATTATGCCACACCTGCCACAGATTCCAATCAGCAGATGCCTCCTGAATGTCCTGAAATGTATGGGGCCTTGTGTTAGGTTTATAAGCAACAGAATGCACTGTAGGGGCTGGGCCAACCCAGCATTTCATCTCTGGAAGCCACACGGTAGGACAAACAGAAAAAATTCCTTTAAGGTTACCTCTGACCTTCACACAGCCACATGTACACCAATTAGCACAGGCAGAGAGAGAGAGAGAGAAATAACTAAATAGAATACATTGGAAAACTCAATGGAGAAGGGAAAACTGTAACCGAATCTCCCTCGGGAGAGGGGTCCACACTTGGGAATGCCTCCCTTCATCAAGAATGATGAGGACAGTAGAATAAATTTACTCTGGGAGAGCCTAAGGCAAAAAGGAGAGTTAGGAGACACCACTGGTTCAACACATATTTAAACTAGTTAACAATCTACTCATGAAAACAAAGTATACATACAGGAAGGCAAAAAAGCAAAACTGTGCAGTCCTACAAGAGAAATTTACTGAGAGGTAGAATTCATTTGGAATTAAGAGTGTCACTCTTTAAGAAATATGGCTTCGGAGGTAGGCATCCAAGTTTTGAAATGAGTTATTACTATTCATCATCTCAGAAAACGAGATCTAAGTGAAAACCACCACAAGAAAATAAGACAATGACCGCAAGGTTCAGACTGTAGTTCAGTTTGTACAGAACTTGTCCAATACACAGAAAGTCCTGAGTTTAATCCTCAGCATTAAGTAAATGCTGGCAGGGCCTACAATCACAGCACTAGGAAAGTAGAATCAAAAGGATCTGAAGTTCAAGGTTATCCTAGATATACAGCAATTTTGTTTGATGCTGACCTGGACTACATAAGGCCCTATCTCAAAAAATTTTATTCTTTTTTTTTTTCTAATTTCCTCATGTATTTAATGCATTTTATTTATTTATTCTTTTTTTTTTTTTTTTTGGAAAGAGAGAAAGAAGACGCATACATTCATGCCATGGCACATGCATGGAGGTCAGAGGGCAACTTTTGAAAGTCAGTAGTCAGTTCTCTCACCATGTGAGGTTCCAGGTCACTAGGTGTGAGAGCAACTAACTTCCTTACTTGCTGAGCTATCTCACTGGCACAAAAGATTGCTTATGAAAACAACTGAAAAAATTAATATTCTCCAAAACCCCTTAGAACACCAAAGGAGAGTTTACTTAATGTTTAAGAAATCTAAACAGTGCCAGAGTTGCAGAAATACTTCAATAAAGATAATCAACCAACCATCTTCCTGTAATCAAATAATTACTCTTCTAAATAAAACTCTTGAAGTAAGGCTGAACAAGTGAATCTAAAATGGAGGCAGCTGAAAGAAACACCAGTATGTTTCACAGACACCAGTAACGTCACCAGACAGGCAAAAAGCAAAGGAAGGAGGGGTCAGCACCGCCTCTACTTTGATACCTAGATCTGAAATCACAAAAAATAATGATTGTCATGGTTAGAAAAAAACCTGACAGCTGAGGGTTTGCATTCTGGGCACATTTGTGGAGAACTGACTTAAGCCCAGAGCAAAGCTGCAGCAGACTGTCTAGTGGATGGGGAAGGTGCAGCCCATGGTGAGCAGGACTAGTCCCAGGGCAGGTGAATAAAACAGAGAGAAATGTTTGAGAAAGTGGGCATTCTTCTGTACTTCTGTACACTTGGCCAGACATGCTGGTCTGGCAAGTAAGGATTGTTCCTCTCTCAGCCATTATGTGGAAATGGTGTGGCCAGTCCCCTGGGCTCTGGTGTTGGTGCGAGTTCTCCTGCCAAGCTGTACAAACAACTGTAACCAGGAATCCTAAGAGGAAATAAACTCCTTGTTCCCTTAAGCTGTTTGATGGTGATTTTATCAGCAACCATGCACGGAAACTGCTACAATGATCTTACTATGGTAAGAACTTGAATGCTTGGAAGAGAATCTTAACAGATGGTAAAACATGTAAAACCTCTGTCTCTACTCCAGATAAAGAAGAAAAATGAGGGAAATATTTCAAGAAAGGGATTAGAAGAAACATAAGCCTTGACTGCAGTGAGTGTTGGAAGAAATTAAAGCCTAAAGGCAAAGAGAGCCCTCAACCATGAGTAAGAATTGAGTGCATTTTGAAAAGCCACTAGTCCTTTGCATGCTGAGATATTCATTTCAGAAGGAAAATGAAGAGTTATTGGGTATTCATGACTGCCAAGAAGCTCCCAGCCTCGCCTGATTCAAAATCATGGCCAAGAACCAAACAGATACATAACAGAAATAAATAATAATAATAATAATAATGCTGAAGCTGAAACAAGTCATGTTTATTTAATTCACACTAGATATGGAAAGCTGGTTGAATTTGTAGAAAACAAGTTTCATCCTCAGGACTTCAAACCCACTAAAATGAAAACAAATGAATTTTAAAGTTACAAGGACAAAAAGAAAGGTACGAGACTAGAACGCTCAGGCAAGAGATGCCAAAAAATTTTGGAGACAGCAAAGTAGACAGACCAGTGGTGAATCCCCCTGCCTTTTTAGACTATTCGTCTTCAGAGTAATGACTGCATCCTTATCTACAAAGTAATAGGAAAACCAGATAGTATTGCTTAAAATGTACATATACTGTTGGTGCAGCAAAATTGAAGACCTCCTGAGCTACAAAGAAAGACGGCTCAAAAAAAATTATATTCAGCTTTAAACATCTTCAACTATTGATAAACATCAAAGAAATCCACAACAGTATAGCTCAATCAATACACATAGAAAGCCTATTGTTATACGATCAGTGGAGTTCAGGGACTCAGAAGTCCCAGATCTTGTCAGCAAAAAGAGGAAGACAACACACAAATACAATACACAGAATCCTCCAATGAAAGAGATGGGTAAAATGAGATGATACAGGGAGATGAGGTAAAGACGCATGAGGAACAAAGACCAAAACCCACACGTGCATGTGCATGCGCACACGCATGCACACATCTCTTTAAAGACTACAGGAACTATGCTGACCTTGCAAAGGCGCTCCCTGCAAGTTCAACTGGAAACCAACAAGTCTGAAGCGCATCCTTGGCTTACGGCAGTTATTGGCTTGACCAAAGCCTTTAAAGTAGACAAGACAGACACACTAACCACAACAATCAGGACCTTTAAACTGAATAACAAATTTTGATCTGAATACTCAGAAAGGGTTTTTAAGTCCCACCTCATATACCAAGAAATAATTTAGAACATAAATCACTTTTATTATGGCAAAGTTACTTAGACATCAGAACCAAAGGGAATTGTAACACTTTCTAGAAAGTCTGGTACAACACAGTGTTAGTTAACTACTCTTGCTATGTCTACTTTATCACTTCTTACTGACACAGAAAAGGGAATTGGCTATAGAGAAATGAAAAGAAAACTGCTTTTATTTATGGGCAGTACGACTCTGGGTGAAGAAAACATTGATTCTAAATATCTGCCTTGTATACCACTGAAAGGTATTTGAAACAGATTTCATAATTAACATTTAACATACCAAGAATCAACTGAATCTCATATAGATTAATTTTATTTAAATACGAAATAACTGAGTGGGAGCCTAGGAAGATAGCTCAGTGCATCAGAGCCCTGCTTGCAAGCTTGAAGTACTGAGTTTGATCTCTGAAAGGCCACATGGTGAAAGCTGGCCTCTAGTTTCCACCGTGTTTCATCGCATACACACATTCTGATTCTCATTCTCTCTGCTTTTCCTCAAAAATATTAAAAATAAACTTGAACTATTAAAAATACAATAATAATTCAGTATGACACATCCACAGCCCATCATGTGATATCCTAGCATTTCAGGATAAAGAATTTCCTAATTAAGTAACAGCATGCTGCCTTCATCAATGAACAATGGTCTTATTTCAACAGTCCATTGACCATGAAAACTGCTATTTTATACATGGCCTCCTGTCCACAAGAAACCTCAGGAAGAAATGAAACACATGATGATGAGCTTGTCCTCAACAAACATCAAAATTGTAAAGCAATTTTAAAAATGTCTACATGTAGACATGCTATAAGCTAATGTACTACTCTCGGTGGCAAAAGCATAGTCCTTAGGTGTGACATTTTTAACCTCCAGAACACACAAGAATAACCATGAGCCTGTTAATATGATGCAATGATTAAGGGTCAATGCTGCAAAACTCTCCTCTCCACAGCCTTACTGCCTAGGAAAAACGCCTGCTTTCTTCCTTTCAAATTCCTCCCCAAGGATGCCAGCAGGATTTCAATGAAAGAGTATCTGGGAAAGTTCACAAATGATAAGACATCACAATGCTAAATATGTTTTAAAATGAGCAACCCTTAAGCTGGGCATGACGGCACACTCCTCTGATCCTAGTGCAGGGGAAGCAAGAGGCAAGAGACCACAATGTCCAAGTTAATCTGGACTACACAGCACTATTCCGATTTAAAAAAAAAAAAAAAAAAAAACCTCCTCTAAACATTATATATTTCTAGCTCAAAAAATTACACTCCTCAATCCCCATGAAAGGGGATCACTACAACACAAGATGTTTTCTAACAGCAGTTTTTAATCAATGCTCAGTAGTCACATAAAATCTCTCTATATTGATTAGAACTCGTCCTCTGGTTTTAAATATCTCTAATGTAAAAAAAAAATTACTTCAAATATATAAATAAAGAAAAAGGCTTCTATGATACAAAAAAAAAGCATTGTAATTATTTAGCCATTGTTTACTTTGGGTTCAAAGTTTAAAAGACAAATATATGCATATTTCCTACCATCTTTGCCATCCAACATTTCTGCACTTTCTTTCTCTTTTGACTGTGAGGTCTTTAGAGACTACCTGTTCTCCTACATCTTCATCTTACAATGGCAAGAGTAAGTCCTTACTCTATTTCTTCTACATGAAATAAATGAGACACAAAACAACAAAGTGTGCTACGCACACAAAATAAAGGACCTGTCTTTTCAGTCACAAAATACTTTAACTACAGCTTCACTACACAATCCACTAAGTTAAAAATGGCAGAAACACCTAGAAAAATGGTACATATGACTAAAACCACATGGTATTAAATTGGACCACATGTCATGTGAGAACATGCAGTAACAATAAGGTCAATTTCTAGTAAACTTGCTGTTTTGGTGGTGCTGGGGATTAAAGATAAGACCTCACACATGCTGGGCAAATACTTTAACCACTCAGCTGTATCTCAATCTTTTTTCTAATGAAATGTACATGCTAATAGATGCCTTCTTCGTGTTTACAATACTGGCAAGCAACATTTATTTACACAGCAACATCCTTACTCAGTAACTTTCCTGAGTCTTTCTTTTTAAATTGCATTTATTTCGTGAACACATGTGCGTGCACGTGCAATGGCAGCAAGCATGTGGATATCAGAAGACAAGCTTTTCACTGGCAGGTTCTTTCCTTCCACTTTATGTGTTTCAGGGATCAAACTCAGGTCACCAGACTCGTGGGCCAAGTGCCTTTTACCTGCCAAGCCAACTCACCCGTTTCTGAAAAGTCACTGGAAAGTCTGGTGTACAGTGGGTTGCAAATGAATAAAGACCTGAACGTAGTAGCAGCAAAGCCACCTTTTCACATCAATGCATCTTTGAAAACAGAAACTGTTCAGTCCTAAAGCTTACTACTCAAATGGGTGATGAAATCAAGTAGTTTATCCAGAAAAATGTTTTTCACAGGAACCTCCCCCCAGGCTGAGCAGTCAAGTCAACCTACACAAGTTTCACATTTCCTAAACAAGGGACCTGATCAACAACCTGACTCCGTGAATAAGAATACCAGAATGTCAAAGTGACGCGTTTACACTGGCTTCCTGTCATGCTGACTAGATGCTTTTTTGGGCCTCAGTGACATTCCACTATCAAGTTCACTATTTCTGTCTAGAAATATCTTCATCATAAATCACACCTTCACAAAATTGCATTATGATGCCCAACACCTTCAGTGCTTCTACTTTCAAATACATAGTTCCCATTTTTAAATGGCACCCAATTTTTTCTGAATAGTAATAGTTTACTCACTATTACTGCTTTAAAGATTTTTTTAAAACTGCTATTTATTAGTGTGTGTATGAATATATATGATGGGCCATGTGTCAGCAATACATGTGGAAGCTGGTTCTCTCTACCCATCTTCAAATGGATTCTAGAAACAAACTCAGGTGGGAAGATTTTTACCCACTGAGCCACCTGGTCTGGTCTAACACCTTTCTTAATGGTGACTTAAAAATCATGAACTGAAATCTGACTACTCTCCCGTGGACTATGTGCTAGACTTAGGACTTGCTAATCAAAAACAAGCCTGAAGCAGAAACAGACACTGCAGGACTTCTAAGGCTAAGACATCAGAAGTATTCTAGCCTAGATCTTCCTAGTGCCTTGGAACCACACAAGTTGCCACATATATTGTTATATATTTGTGCCACACAAGTCTAGGCACCTTGAAGCCTCCATGCTGAGAATACTGATAAATGAAGATGTTTAAGGGGCAGTTCCAGGCCCAGCTGTGAGTCATCAAGAACCCATCTGGATTACCTCAGATACCATATATAAATGCAACTTTTTATGTATATTTTATACATATATAAAATAAATATATGTAAACTGAAATATGAACCATCTAGCTGAGCAAATCTGCAAAAGTCAGCAAATCCCTAAACTAGAAAGCTAAGCTAATAATAACAAGTGGTATATGCCGTTTTACTCATTGGTTTGGGGTAGTTTATTGCCCAGCAATAAAAATGAGGATGATCAAAGAAAATATCAACACTTCCTTCGGCTTTGGTGCCACTGTGTATGAATGAAGTCTCGGTTTTCCTGCTTCTTTGATATCTTCCTTACTAGGCTTCCTTTAATTATTCTACACTAAGGAGAAGTCAGCTTTTTGCTGCAAGCAGTCTGCAGCTCTCAGCTTCTAAGATGTCTGCAGTGACTTAGCTTCCTCCAGCTTTGGCCAGCCAGCCAGCCATGCCACCTCTGCTTTGAGAGACTGTGCCTTCCCTCTGGAACCGTAAGCTGAATAAACCTCCCTTTCTCCCTAAAGTTGATTGACTTTGAGTGCTCTCTCACAGCAATAGTTAAGAGTAACCTTTACAGAAATTGGTACCGGGTAGTGGGATATTGCTGTGAGATTAAGAACAGCTAGTACAACAATGTGAAGTTGTTTGTGAAGCTGAGAGAAGTTGGTACCCAGAAGTATGGCCAGTGCTGTGATGTGACTAGTGTGCCTTTGGAACTATTTGTTGGGAGAAATATGGAGAACTTTGGGACTTTGTGCTGGGAAAGTCTTTGCATCTGGGCGAGGGGGCCAAATGGGCCTTTCTCATGAGAGCTCCGAGGAGAGCAATGCTGTGAGAGATGCAGGCAGTGGAAGCCCAGCTTGTGATGGTCCAGAGGGGAACAGAGATTGTTCCCCTGGACGAGTAACACATGGAGCCATGTGTTGGCCAAGAGTTTAGTGAAGTTTTGCCCTCGTCCTGAAAGTTTGCCTGAAATTAAGCTGGAGTGCTTGGCAGAGGAAATTTCAAAGCAATGGAATCTTGACAATGTGATATGGCTACTTTTTAGTTGTCTTCAGAGTTATGAAAAGGAGCAAACAATCAGGCAGGAAGAAGCAAAAACTGTAAGATCCAATGATGAAAAATACAATGGCAAACTTAAAGAGTTGAACCAGGAAAAATCAGAGAACAAAATGGCTGGTGAAGAGATTAGCTCCATTTGTAAATCAAAGCCTGCTCTCAATTTGAATAATAGGAGAGGCCCTAGCTTGAGGGCAAGATCCTCAGGGAAGTCTCCCACTCATAAGAATGCAAATCCTTTCAGAAGACTTGAGCTAAAGGGTGGAATTCCAAAACAAGAGTTGGTTTCTCTTACCAAGCAACTGCCCAGGAGTGAAAGAGATGGTCAACATAGAGAAGCAGAATCAGCTGTGATCCAAGGGGGCCAGTCTTGGCAAAGTTGTCCACGTGGTTCTGGTTTTAGAGGCATCAGTGATGCAAGAGGGAGAAGATCATGGAGTCCTCCTCCAAGATTTCAAAAATTGGCAGAATCCAGGCATCATGAGGCAAGAAGCCTGCAGTTTAGAGGCCCAAGAAGGGCAGTTTGTGCTGTGGAGCTAAAGCCTGGTTTGCCATTGAGAAGTAAAGATGTTAGAGATTCTAGACACAACGTGGGACACCTGCCAAGGAGAGCTGTATACCCTGGGAGGAGTCAGCTCAAGAGACCAACGTATTCTATGGGCAGCTGCATTGGAGGGGTGGAACCAAAGCCGGTTGGAACTGAGATGATTTCAACAAGAGGCTCACCTGTTGGACTTGGAGCTACAAGATTTGGAGTTTGTCCTGCTGGTTTTCGGTCTTGTTATGGACCAATCTTTCCTGGATATGCACCCATTCCTTCCTTTTGGAATGGGAATGTTTATTCTGTGCCATTGTATGTTGGAAGTATGTAACTTGTCTTTTGATTTTACAGGAGGCTTTGGATTTTGGACTTTTGTGACTACTGATGTAGTCTATGAAGACTTTTAAAGTTGGGCTGAGTATGGTTTATATAATGAGATGACAATGAGCCTGTGGGGGCCAGGGGTGGAATGTCATGGTTTGAAATGTGTCCCCCACAGTCTCATGTGTTTGGCAAGGTCATGGTACCTTGAGAGGTGGAGCCTTGCTGGAGAAAGGCAGTCACAAGGGGTGGGCCTTGAGGTGGATTAGTCCCACCCTACCTCCAGAAGAAGTCTGCTTTTTCTGCAAGCGGTCTGCAGCTCTCAGCTTCCAAGATGTCTGCGGTGACTTAGCCTCCTCCAGCTTTGGCCAACCAGCCATGCTACCTCTGCTTTGAGAGACTGTACCTTCCCTCTGGAACCATAAGCTGAATAAACCTCTCTTTCTCCCTTAAATTGATTGACTTTGGGTGCTCTCTCACAGCAATAGTTAAGAGTAACTGTTACAAGATGAATCCAGGATTCTGCAGATGATATTTGTGTGGCAAGCTTAGAAAGCAATAGGACCATTATTAAAGGGGACAGCAGTAACCTCTAAAAGAAAAAAAAAAAAATTATTCTACACTAAAAAAAAGGAAGGGGGGGAAAGGATGTAGTACAGTGCTTGCTTAGGAATACAGTGCTAACCTAGCATTCAAGAGACCCTGCCAAAGGTAGGAATGGAGACACACCTCGTTATGTATGTCTTTCAAATGTCTTCTTTATATATCCATTTACTCATAAACTTATCGAAAGAGTAAAAGTTCACCCAAATTAAAAAAAAACTTTCTTATATAACATTAACAAAATGCAACTCTCACATTTGCTTAGCCACTAACACAATGCTGACAGGCAAATTCAACAATCAAATCCAGAAACTGAGAGAATATCCTCATTTCTTTATTCTAATGGGAAGCTGCAAAAAGAAACAAGCAGACAGGACCAAAATCCTAACCAACTATTACCAATCTGTTAGAAAAAAGGAGCTCCAAACATACCTGAAAGCCTAGCACACAAAATAAAAACTGAAACTATTCATACAAACACAGACTAATTAAAAATAAATGGGTTGGCGAAAGGACACCAGTGTAATCCCCCTGCGCTAGGAAAGCTAAGAAAGATCTTTCTGAGCTAAGGAGTTTAAGATCAGCCTACACAACACAGTGAAACTCAATCTTATTTTTAAAAGGGAGGTTGGGGGAGGGGGTTCTGAAGAGATGGCTCAAAGATTGTATTTGCCTTGCAAGCAAAGGGACCTGAGGTTCAGATTCCAGATTCCATTAAAAAATAAATAAATAAAACACCAGCAGTATGAAATGGAAGTGGCCTGTGCTTCTAGCCCTGGAAGGTGGAACCTGGGGAACCACAGAGCAAAACAAAAAGCAGGCAGAGCAATCCATGATGATTTCTGATGATGCCCTTGGGCTTCCACAGGGACACACTAAGTGTTCTCTTCTACACATCCGCACAAATGCAAAGAGGAAAAAAAGTTTCTAAGACACTCGCGTGTGTGCTTTGTATTTGTGTTCTTGTGTGTATAGATGCATGTGTGTGTGGAAGTCAGGGGCCCTTCCTCAGGCTCCAGAGAATTTTGAAACAGGGTACCTCTCATAGGGACCTGGGTTCACTGATTCATCTAGTTTGATTGACCAGCTCCGGGGATTTGCCTATACCCACCTTCTGAGCACTAGTATTACAAAACACCCACCCCCTAGACTGGCTTTTTACATTTGAGTGCTGGGGATCAAAGTCAGCTCTAGTGGCTTAAAATAAGAGGAAACAAAGCAATACAGACGAGTAGGGCTGCTTTTTAAAAGCTCTCTTCCATCTGCCAAACTCTATGCCCTCCCTTTCTGGTGAGATCATACCCCGTCAGACACAAGTGACCAGTAAGGAGAGTCTGCGATAGAAGGTAACCATCCTACAAATGGGAGACTGACCCTCCCAATTACCGTGGTCTCCTACTCTTATTCCATCTACCTTTGAATCTACTCTTATAATAAGACTATTTTAAAAGCATTTTATCTCTGGCCAGGGGGTGATATCCAATACCCATCAGGATGGAGCCAAGGGCGGTGCAGGAGCAGCAAAACTGAAAAAAAAAAAAATCAACAAACCATAATTCAGAAAATCAGAGACTCTACATCAACCACCTGGAACCAGGCCAGCCTAATCTCTCCCCATCCTAAAGCTCAGGGAAATTTGCAGAAGAGGGGGCGGTAAGATTGTAAGAGCCTAAAGATGGGGAGAAGCAATGATATGCAAGATACTCCATACAAGTTAGGGCCAAAGTAATCATAATAGGACTTTGCATGACCTGCGCAATGACGAACATATCACTGAACCCCCAAAGTCTAGCATGGCTCACAGGCACTACAATCCTTAGAGGCAAGGGATTAACAGCCACAATAGTGTTCCTATACTAAAGGGGAACACAAAAAAAGAGCTCTAGGCAATGCCACCAAGTCCTTACTCCTCATCAGAGAGGAGGACCCAGAGGGAAGTTTGACATGCACACTACGGGATGCTCCAGGAATGGGGGGGGGGGGAGGAAAGGGAAAAGAGGGAAGGGAGCAAGGGGATCCAGGAAGGAGTGGAGGGAGGGAGGGGAATGGGGTACTTATCAACTTTGTATGAGTGAAAATAAAAAATAAGCTCTCTTCCAAATGAATTAAGGTGGAAAGGGCTTAGAATGCTATGCTCTATGTTAACCATTGAATGTCTATGAGAATAAGTATAAAATGGCTGAAAAGCTTGTCTGAAGCGGAGCACAGAAGGAAAAAAACAAAAACAAACTTCCACCAGCAGAGCTAGTTAACATGCATCAAACAGCATCAACACCCCAGGAGGGAGAAGAGAGGGAGAGATGGGGAGAGATGTCTGCACATGCGCCTCCAGTGTTCCTGTGGAGGTCAGAGGACAATTTCTGAGTCAGTTCTGTCCCTTCACTGTGCTGTGGGGCCTCTCTTCTTTCTGCTACTCTGTGCACATCTTGCCCCGGGAACACAGAGCTATGGTTGCAAGCCAACAGCCAGTTTCGGGGACCAAACAGGTCATCAGCCTTGCATGTAAGGTGCCTTTTCTCGCTGAGCCACATTTCTGGCCCCTACATGGGAACTACAGCACCTTTGCAACCTTTTTTTTTTTAAGTTTTTTTTTTTTTTTATTCAATTGTGTGTGTGTATGATGTGTGTGCGCGCACGCATGTGTCTGTGTGTGTAGAACCACAGACGAATTCGGGAACCACCATGGACGGCTCCACCTCCTTCTGCCCCAGGATTCACAGGCTCCGCCCCACCAGGACCAGAAGCGCAGGCCACCCCCGCTTCCGCCTGGCGTCTATATGTGGGATCTGGGATCTGAACTCAGGACCTTCTGCCTGCGAAGCAGAGGCTTAACCCCTGAGCCACTTCTCCAGCCCCAGAAAAACAACTCTTAAAGCCACTTCAAGAACCCATTTCTTCTATAAGAAGAAATTTACATGTCTCTAAAGTTTCTCAAGAATCAGCAAAGGTTCCACATACTTCTCTACCCAAAGTTCAAGAAAAAGTAGGCACAGTAAGGAAACATGCTGGAGCACGTCTGCAGAGAGAGGCACAGCACTTACAGAACATGGAAACTAATCCACACTGTCCTTAAACTGTGTGCAGGCAACAGCACAGCAAATATTTACACAGGCCACAGGCTCTTTACCAGTCTTCCACACTTTGCCACTCTGTGGACCAGCTTCCTTCCCCAACCAAAAAGAGCCTTTAAACTGACAAGGCTTTATTTTAAACTTCCCTTTAAGGGTCTTAAAATTTCAGGTATGTGTATGCAAGTATGTGTATACTTTGCCGTGAATTTCTTTTTTATTTTATAGTAAAATCAAACAGGTAAAGAACTACAAATAATTACTTGGATTCTGGTTTAGCAGTGAATATGTTCGTTCTCCTGTGCCTTCCTTTTTCCCAAACCCCTCTCAAACACACACACACACACACACACACACACACACACACACACACACACACAAAGAAAAAGAGCATAAAAATACACTGCTCTCAAAACAGACTGCTAAGAACTAAAGTACAGAGGGAAGGAAAACTCAGAACAGGAAAGAACTGGCAATTTTGGTCCTACTTGCTGTCAGCAATTTGTTTTCTTTTTTTCAATACCAATGATGGGCCCAGAGCCTGTGCACAAGGGCAAGTGCTCCATCATTGAGCTATATTCCTGACTCCTGTCAATTCATTTTAAGACAGGGATGGCTAAGAGCCTTTCAAGTGGTGATCCATTTAGACACTATGAGAAGCACTGAATTAAATCAAGAAAGTTACTTAGAAAAAACCACCAGAACAAAATGACTTATTGAAATTTGACTAGGGTGTAACTCTTACAGACTATTCTTATCAGAAAGAAACTTTTTATTAAAAAAAAAACATCAAGGACTGAAAGCATAGCTCAGTAACAGAGAACATTCTCAACGGTGGTTTGAATATGAGTCTGCCTCCCCCTCAGGCTCATGTGTTTGAATCCTTACCTGGGGTTAAGGTTTGGAAAGATGGTGGCACCTTTAAAGAGACGCAGAGCCTTGCTGGAGGAAGACAGGTCACAGGGGGCAGGCTTTAAGGTTTGGTAACCCAACCCTGCTTCCTCCCTCTCTCTTGCTTTCTCAACTTCCTAAGGGTTTCCGTCACCGGAAACAACCTCCTGCTTCTGTCACCAGCCATGGTGCTGTGATTCTTGCCATAATGGACTAGAGCCCCTTTCAAGTTATAAGTCAAATAAATACTTTTCTCACGTAAGTTGCTTGAGTTTGAATATTTTCTCACAGCAAAAAGAAAAGCGAGTGCAAGTAAGTGCAATACTTAGCAAGCACAAGACCCTCTGTTCCATCCCCAGGACCAAACAAGCAAGCAAACCTTACACTCCTGCATGCCACCACACACAAAAATTATTGCCTTTCAAGTCTGGAGAGTGGTTAGTTAGGGCCATCCTGGGCTACATAGCAAGACCCAGTCTCAAACAACAAAAACTAAGGACTGAAGCTTCGTGGCAACTGCTAAGCTTTTCTCATCTCCAGAGTCCTCTGAAGAGTACTCACAAGAAAAGGCAGTACCAACTAACTACCTGGACTGCCTGCCACGCAAGAGGTTTCAGAAAACAGACATTTGGATATATGCTGGCTGCTAGCCACCTGAGCCCCAGCTCTGGATGTAAATGTTCTCTCCAGCTCCTCAGAAGCTCCTCGGAAGTCACAGAAGATGAACAGCTGCCAACAGAATCAGCCTGGCATTATTTCCAGCCCCAGAGAAGACACACTCCTGGCTGTTCACATCCTTGGCAGTGACAGAATCCGCCCAGGGATTCTGAGGAGCCTGTGGCAGCAATCTCAATCCATCGTCCCGCCACTACGGGAGGCAAAGAGAAGCTCCTAAGATTTTCCAAAGAACCAAACAGGTGACTGTCCACAACACCAAAATATCCTTTCCCTCCCAATTATTCTCTAATTGACATGAATTAATTAATTAGAATCCATGATAGAAGAACACAACCACTTAGGAAGGAAGGGAAAAAAAAAAATCAATGGATTGCATTAAGACCTAAACACCACAAGAAATATAAGCATATTAAAAGAATGATAGGCAACTGTGTATTTAGCATGTGCAAGACCCTAGATTTCCTATAAGAAGGAAGAGAGTAAAGGACCATTTAAACCTAGCTTGCCCACGATTAAGAAAAATCACTTAATGCTTCTTTAAAGCCTTATGTAGGACTTTAGATGCAGGTGATGATGACCAGCAACACTACTGAATGGCTATGTATTCCAGATTGATCTGGAAATCATAATCCTCATACCTCAACTTCACTAGTGTTAAGATTACAGGCCTGGGGGCTGGAGAGATGGTTCAACGAGTTAAGCTTTTCCCTCACAAGCAGAAGAATCCTGAGTTTGGATTCTGGGTCCCATATAAAAATGCCAGGCAGAAATGGTAATGGCCTGCCCTTCTGGCTCTGGAAGGCAGAACCTGGGAAATCCCAGAGCAAAGCAAAAAGAAGACAGAGCAATCCTTGAGTCACCCTTGGTTCTTCGGCGGGACATACTGTCTCTTATACAATATATCCTGCTTTTCATCATTTAGGTATTAAAATAGCCTAAATATTATCTATTCTTTCTTAACCCTCTTCATCAAACTAACTTCGTAACCTCAAATTTGATTTCCTAAGGCTTACAGAACCTGCACTTCTCCCAACACAGCAAGCAGGCTGCCACAGAAAAAGAACCACACACATGAATGTCTACCATGCTTCTGAATAAGCATCTCAAAGGCTAAGGCCAAGCTATCTTGGGCACTCCAACTTGCCTATGAGGAGATTGGGGTTTTGTTTTGGTTTATTTCACTGTTTGGTGTTCTGTATGCTTTTGAGATGGGATCTGACTCACTAACCCAGAACAGCTAGAGCTCGCTCACTATGTAGCCCGAAGTCACCACAAACAACAGCAACTTCCGCTGCCTCAACCCCCTATGCAAGGCTACAAGTATGGCAAGTCACTATGCCCACCTCAGACCTGGTGTTTGAATTTAGGTGAAGACCTGGAGTAGCGCACCACCATACTTCTCCAAACTACAGATTCACACTAGAACACAGCTAGGCTTCCGATACTTAATCCTATATAACAAATGCAATATACCCCAAACTCATGAGGAATAAAATAATCCATTGATCCATTTATTTTTAACTGATAATCTACAATACAATCAATACACTCAATGGGATTCTTTCACATAATATCTTTATACAAATTCATAATTTTAACATAAAAATTGCTGTCAAATATGTAATCTTTTCAAAATGTCAATTCATATGAAAAGTACAGTAACAAATTAAAATCATGAAAAATGTAAGATTGTCCATACAGAATTATATAAAAACAAAACAAAAACATCCATATACAGAAAAATAAAGACAACATACATGAAGTCTTAGTTTGATCCCAGCACTAAAAAAGAGAAAGATGGGGAGAAAGGGAGACCATCAACATGTTGATAGAAAGCTGGGATGACCACTCAGTGGTTAAGGCCCTGATATCCTCCCCACCCCTGTCCTGCCACTACCTCCCCTAGCCAACAGATGTGAGAACCTGAATTCTGATCCTAAGGACACAAGGGAGTTTTGTTTTGTTTTGTTTTTAGACAGATGACCTACTGTCCCAGCCCTAGGGATGCAAAGACAGGGAATCTCCAGGCAGGCTGGCTAGCTGTAGCCTAGCTGACTGGTAAGCTCTGGATTCAACTGCCTTAATTATAAAAGTGGGAATAAAGCAAAGAAGATATCTGATATCAACTCTGGACCTACACATGCACATATATGGTCATGATTTGAAATGTAAGTTGTCACCCACAGGATCATGTGTTTGAATCTTTACTTGTTTGGGAAGGTTATGGCACCTTTAAGAAGTGGAGTCTTATTAGAGGAAGGTAGTTACATAGAGTGAAACTTGAGGTTGATTAGCTCCATCCTACTTCCAGGAGAGTACTCTTGCATTTGGCAGTTTTGCAGCTCTCAGCTTCCTTAACTGAGGTGACTTAAGCTGCCTCCAGCTTCTGCCAGTCATGTCTTTCCCACCATGAAGGACTGAATTTCCCTCATGGATCCATAAGCTAAACAAATCTACCTTTCTCCCTGAAGTTGCTTGCATTTGAGTGGTGTCTCACAGCAACAGGAAAGAATAACTCTCACACACACACACACACACACACACACACACACACACACATACACACACACATATAAAAAGTTAACAGTGAGAACATAGATTTCCTGATTTTGTTAGAATGTTTTATATAACAAGTATATTTTGAAGAAAATTAAAAAGGGAACCCTCAGAAACAGAAAATAATCCAAATTTAGAGAACAGACTATGATATCATGGTATATCCATGTAACAAATACCACTGCCTGGATGTTAGCATGAAAGTCCCTACCCATACTACAACACAACACATTATAAAAACACTGCAAAACAAAGATTTCATGATTCTACTCTATAATGCACCACAAAAAAAGAAAGTGGAAGGGCAGCTGCTATGGACAGAAAGGAGTAGGAAAACAGTGAAAAAGCAAAGTAGCACCAGGTAACTGTGACTCCACAACTGAATAATGTACAAAATTCGGACTATACACTTGAAATGGGTGACCTGTATTGTGTGCAAAGTACAACTCAATAAAGAAAACAAAAGTAAATATAAAACTGAAAGTTTTATTACACAAATTTTTATCAGAAACTACTGTATCTCTGCTATGTAAATCAAACTAAATTGCATTACAAGTACTAGAACATTAAATATTAGCACTTTACTGTCCTGGTAAAATGCAAACATCAGAGCTGGAGAGATGGCTCAGGGTTTAAGACTCTATCTCAGAAGCAGAAAAATGTCTGGCAGAAAAGTCAGTGGCCTGAACTTCTGGCTCAGAAAGGTAGAGCCTAGGAAATCCAGAGCAAAACAAAAAGGCAGCAGAAGCAATCCAGGATGATTCCCAAAGTCATCCTTGGACACCCGCAGACACACACAGTGCCCTTTGACACAGATACACACACACACACACACACACACACACACACACACACGCACGCAAAATACAAAAAAGTGCAAATGCTATATATCACAGTTACCAAAGAATTTATCATATTTCTTATTTGAAATAAAGTTTATTACCCCTACACTGTCAAAATAATTTGAAATCACTCATTAGAGAATAATTTCTAAAAGCCAAGTTAATTTACTCATACCTGTATATATCAACTTAGAAGACTGTTACATACTTCCAAAAGACTTGTATAATAGTTGGCTTATCAACATTTCACCATGAATGAGGGAGTATCTAAGGAAACATTACACCTCCCTGAAAAGCTATTTAAGGTGAATGCCAGCAGAAGGAGAGCTTCTTTATGCAATAATTTACCCACTAAGCTACCCATGCCCTAGCAGCAATTACTCAAGAATCCCAGGTGAAATCCAGTGGGCCACACATACAAAAAGACATTAAAATAGAAGAAAGACTGGCTGGAAAGGGAAAAATATGAAAGACAAGAGAGGATAGGACTGGATAATAAGAGATGAAAACACACAAACTCATTATAATTATGTAGGAAACTATCAAAGAATAAAAAAAATTAAATGTTAAAAACTTCACATGACAATCTAAATTCTTCAGTGTACATTCACAGAAAAATCACTTTATTTCAAGAATCTTACCATGGTTAATTATATAACAATTACAAAGTGACTGTGGATATACCTCAACATTCTGGAGGTTCTAGGTTCCACTTTACACACACCAAAAAAAAAAAAAAAAAAAGTTACAGTACTGAGTTATCAGGAACCTTAAGATCTCCAATATCCAAATAATGTGGAGGCTCATAACTGAAATCCTAGCACCTGAAAGGCTCAAAAAATTACTGTGGACCAGCCTGGACTGCAAAGATACTGTCTAAAAAAAATAATTTGCACTTGCACACACACAGAAAACCAGCTCCACCAAGTTTCCTCTGATCTCGATGTGTGTGCAATGGACTGCAAAGGAGCACATATGTATGTGTATGTACATGTACACAGAGAAAACCAGCTCCACAAAGTTGTCCTTCGACCTCCACATGTCATGGACTATGTAGGCTCACATGTACACATGCACATACAGGTACAATTATTAAAACGATTTTAATTTTTTCTAGTATGACTCTGCGCCTATACATTTTCTCTTAAGAATGTCAAGCTTTCGGCAGCAAGCTATAACAACATATCACCCTGGCAAGAGATGATAACCAGTGTAACAGTGGCATGATGGGCAAGGGACAGTCAAAAGGTTTCTGACTAGATTCAAGGTCCACTTTTCACCAGACACATTCCTAGTATTGTAAACTGAAAAGAATCTATGAAAAGATGAAGTATAGGCCCTAGGGCAAGTACAAGCTATGACTGTTTAGATATAAAGCAACTGTATACAAACAACTATCATTACACTCATAGAATGGAGGAGCACTCAACACTCAATACAGAAGTTTCCTTCTGCAATGCAAAATATTTACCACGGGAAATCGTAACTGCACAAAACGCAAAAAATAAGTGACTTCAAACTGTTAGACCTTAAACAGAACATCTAAGCCACCCTGACTCCCACTCCCAAGGCTCAGGGGACATTACAAAAGTAGGAGCAGGCACCTGCAGCAAGGCTGGGGCATTGCAAGACATTACCTTCTGGCCATGAAGGGGCTGCTGTATTCTTCAATGTATTGCAGCTAAGTATATCACCACAAGACCTGGACAGGAATTGTCCCAGCAACATTTCACCACGGAAGGGGAAAGAACTCAAGAGGCTTTACACCTCCCTGAGAGACTGATGTGGGTTATTGCTGACAGGGAGGAAACATAGATGCTTTCCTCAATGGTATTCCCACTAAGATTCATGCCTTACCAATAATCAGATGCGTTATCAAAGGCAAACCCAATGAAACCCCTATGAAAAGACTTGATAGTAAATAGTCTGGCAGGGAGAAAAAGTTGTAATGGGAAGAAGAAGAGAATGGGATTGGGAACTAAGATATGAAAATATATCCACTATATTGATGTAAAATACATAAAAATAATAAAAAAAATATTTAAAAAGATTGTTAAGCTTTCTGACATGTTAAAACAACTTTACTAAATTATCGAAACTATCAATCAATAAACATTTAAAACACTAGTATCTGAATAAAGTAGATTTTGATTCTCAGGGTTTTTGTTTGTTTTGTGTGGTGTTTTTAGATTCATTGTTAAGAAATAAATGACAATGTCTCCATTGAACTAGAGGGAAAATGAGAGGTTAAGACCAGCCATCGCACTGCAAGCTCTGAGACTGGGTGATGACGACCTGGAGTCTATTATATGCTGTGTCAACTTTTGTGTATATTGAAATTTTCCAAAGGGCTATTTAATGTTCCGGAAAAACGTTAATGCCTTGCCATTGCCATTCAAGTGACACAAACACAAAGGTGACTGGAGTTTTCTCTTCACTAGATATCCAGGAATGAGGGGAAAGACCCCAGAGCAAAACAATAAGGAAGTAGATCAATCCAGAATGATTCACCCTCAGGCCTCCGCAGGCACACATGGTGACTTCTGAGACACACACACACATACACAACACACACACACACACACACACACACACACACACACACACACACACACACGTTCACAAGCATGCAAAAAAAATGTAAAGGAAAAAAGATTTTCTGCTGTTGTAGCTCAACTGCATAGTTCTTAAGCACCAAATGTGTAATGAACTTCAAGATACCGTGTATATATATCATGTCACACTGTGTGAAAGATTGGACGCCTGCAGGACATGACTATATTGGAGACATAGCTCAGTTGGTAGAGTGCTTACTTAACATGCATAATCAAGGCTTCAAAGCCCTAGACTGAATCTCCAGCACCATAAACCAGATGTGGTGGCTTATATCTATTATCTCAGCAATTGAGACGGTAGAGGCAAGAGGATCAAAAGTTCAAGGTTATGCTCAGCGATAACCATAAGTTAGTTAAGGTCACCTTAGAATACAGAGGACACAATTTTTAAAAAAAGTTACACATGAGGCTGAGCTGGGTGTGGTTGTGGAGGCTTGGGACTCTAGTACAGGAAGCAGAGGCAAGAAAACAGCATCCAAGGCCAGCCAATGACATGACACCTATCAAACAAGCAAAAGTATACTCAGATGTCATTTGACAATCTCCAGTGTTGACTATTTCCTTCAGAGAGTATTTATAACATAACTAGTGGAATACTCCAAACTGTGCTCCTAAGAATCATGTCCTTTAGGCTGGAAAAATGGTTCAGGGATTAAGACTGCCTCACAAACAGATGGTGCTAAATTTGGATCCCAGGTTCTACATAAAAAACAATGGGAGAAATGGGGTAACCTGCATTGCCAGCCCTGGTGGGCAGAGCCTGGGAAATCCCAGGGAAGCAAAAAGGAGGCAGAAGCAATCCAGCACAATTCCCTACATCACCCTTGATCCTCCACAGGGACAGAGTGCTTTCTGATACACACATACACATGCAAATAAAGGAATAATAAAATATTAAAAAGAACCATGTCATTTCTTTCACAGGTCTTTACATCTAGGTCCATGATTTAGCAAATGACTTCACTTGTCAAACTGATCTGCTAACTTTGTTTTGACTTGCAGGGTTTTTTAATATTTTATTCGAAAAAAACTAAGAAAGGAGGAAAAGAGGAGAGAAGAGAGGGAAAGAGGAATGGAGGGAGGAAGAGGAGGAGGGAAGGAGGGGAGAAAAGATGGGGAGGTTACACAATGGAGATCAGAGGACAACTTTCAGAAGTCAACTCTTTCTCTTGAGACTAGAGAGGTGGCTCATGGTTTAAGCAGAAGGATCTGAGTTCGGATCCCAGATCCCAAATAAAAATGCCAGGCAGAAATTGTGGAAGTCTGCACTTCCCTCTCTGGAAGGCAGAGCCTGGGAAACCTCAGAGCAAAACGAGGTAGAAGCAATGACTCCCAAAGTCATCCTTGGGCCTCCACAAGGACACACAGTGACCTCTGATACACACACACACACACACACACACACACACACACACACACAGTTGTCTGTCTACATTGTCACAACCAATATAGAGTAGCTACATGTGACCCATAGGCACTTGCAATGCACCCAGTCACCAAGAGATTTTCATTTTAATTTGCTTTAAACATTCTGAGTATTTCTTGAATTGTCTTTCTTAAGTTGTTTCCATTTATTTTACATCAATTTGCATGGAAGACAACCTCAGTCCAGATGTCTCACTCTGAGCACAGTGACACTTTGGATGGGGCAATTCCATGCTGTGCATACAGGAGGGTTTGAGACAGGATCTCTGGTCTCTAAGGCCCATTAGTAGCAATACTCCAGCCCCCACAAAAAAATCAAAAACCATGTCCAGGTTAGCAGTAGATCATGTTAGTATGCCTAATGCTCTGGGTTCAAACCTCAAAACTAAAATGTAAAAATAAATATATCTCCAGACACTGTCCTGGAGGGCAAAAGTGTTAACAGCTGAAAATCACAAACTTAGAAATCTGAAGTTTTTTGTTTGAGGCATACTAGCTTAGGATGAGAACTGCAAACAGACTGGCTTACAGTTTCCTAAGGCCTCACCCTCCTACTGCTAGGATTTCAGGCTGAGCCACTACCATGCCCAGATTTTTTAATACTAAGAATATTCTAGAAGGTTAGGTTACCTCAATGGTATAGCACTTATCTAGCAGTTACAAGATCCTGGGTTCAATTCCCTAGGGGGTATGGGGGTCTTTTCTAGGATTTGAGTTTAAGCCTTTCTACTTGAAAACCAAGCCGCATAACTATATTTCCACAGAACTTGAAGTACAATATTGTTGTTTTCCCATTCACTATCTCAACTGTTCCTTCCTGCCCTTAGGGTGGATACTTTGCCTACCAGGGTCAAACTGCTATCTATACTATCTTACCTTGTCCTAGCCTTATAGCACCCTAAGGGGAAAACTATTAGAAGAAAAAAAGCACTTTTGATAAGACAAGGCTGCTTATAATTGTTCAACATATTAACAAACCAAAAGGCAAAGCTCATAGCTCCACACATACTGAGAATGGGTTTGTATTGTAACCAACCTGTCTTCAGAGGAGTAATTTGGAAACAAGTCATACTATGCCTAGACACTTTTAAAAAGACCTTCCCTTATATAGTGCTGGGAAAGGTGAAGAGAGTCCCGAGCTGGAAAGCAAACTTGGGGGCATGGGAGGATGGGGCAATGGAAACTCCAGGCCACTACAACCTGGCCAATAGCTGAGGACTCCTCTAGCAATTTCCTTCTTTTAAAAATAAAACCAGGCTGGCAAGACAGCTCAGCAGGCAGGGTGCCTGTTTATAAACCTGGCAACTGAGTTTGAGCCCAGAAGCCCACACAGTGGAGGAGAGAACTGAATTCTGAAAGTTTTCTCTGACTTTGACCTGTGCATCATGAAACATGGGTCCATTTTCTCAACCCATTCTATCTCCCTCCCTTTCTCAAATAAATATAAAAAGATGAAATCAATTCAGGAAAGAAATTATGTGTGCAGAATGTAAACTGAATAAATTCCTAGTGAAGGAAAAAAAAATCCTATGATGGATGGCTGCTCTAAGGCATATCAAGATAGTCTTGAACATGGGCCACAAAGAATCCTGAGAAGGTCCTAGGAGTGGCTCGGCTGTGTGTCCAGAGCACCTGCACCCTGGATAAACAACTCTTAGGTCTGAGCTCTAGAGAGAACAGGCTACATGATGTTCCCTTTCCCGGGATTGGTGATGGCCGGTAGATGCTCTCTCCTCAGCCGTCACGATGCAGAACCATGGTCTAGGTGCAGTCCTGTTGTTTCACCAAGATGTTAAGCAGGGACAGATTAACTAAGAAATGTGCTGAGGGCTGGGAAGACAGCACGGCCTGTACAGGGCTGCTACACAAGCATGAGGACCTGAGTCACGGCCCCAGAACCCATGCAAAAAAGCAAAATAAGCCAGGCGTGGCGGTGCACAATCCTGGAGACAGACAGAGACAGCGGAATCCTGAATGGAGTGTCACTGGCCAGCCAGTCTCACCTAATCAGCAAGTCCCAGGCCAGTCAGAAACCTTGACTCAAAAGACAAGGTGACCTGGGATGGAAGCATTTGAGGTTGACCTCAGACCCACACACACACGTGCACACACAGACATGGACTTGCACGCACAGGACCATGTATACACCTGAATTTTTTTCTTAATTCGCTGAAAAGTCAAAACATCACAAAATATTTACTTGAAGAAAATGCTGTTTTCAGGCCCAAAGCTTTTTTCTTTCTTTCGTGTATATGTGAATTGTATGTGTGTGTGTATACACACATGGGAACCCTTTCTTAAGACCCTCTCTCATTTCTTCTTCTTCTCATTCAACAATTGAAGCCCTCATCTTTTACCTTGTCATCCACCTGGGTCATTCTAATTAATCTAAAAGAAAGTAATGCACTCTAAGGCAACATTTATCGTCATAACAAGAAAAACTAAAAGTCCCCTTTTAGCCAGTCATTTCCAGGCCCATTTTTTTCGTGCTTATGTGTGTATATGTGATGTATGTGCATGTGTTTGAATATAGGTAGGTGTACATGTGTCAGCAGTATATACACACATGTGCCCTTGAGTGTATGCCTATGAAGCTAAAGAAGATATCCAGAGTCATCCTCACCTTTCCACTTTTTGTGGTGAGCCTGGGTCTCTAATTAAATCCAGAGCACACCATTAGAGCTAGTCTTCCTAGTCAGTTTGCTCAGAGGAGTCCCAGGCTCCACCTCCCTGGGCTGGAATTACAGGGTGGTGAGGGAGAAGAGACACACACCCAACATTTTTAAGCCCAGCATTTTATGTGGGATCTGGGGATCCAAACTCAGGTCCCTTTGCTCTCAAGGCAAAAGGTTTTAACCACTGAGCATCTCACAGACCCCAGAATTTTTATGTTCTTCTGAGTTGTAGTTAGAACTCAAGACACCTCATGCATTCTATGCATGCAACAAATATTTACTTTTTTATTATTATTATTTATTGGGATAGAGGGACATAACACAGCATACATGTGGAGATCAGAGGAAAACTTGGGTGAGTAGGCTCTCTCCTATCATGTGGGTTCTGATAACTGAAATCAGGATCCCAAAAGTTTAACTGAACAGTTCACTTGCAGTACCATACTGCCTTTCTTTCTCTCTCTCTTTCTTTCTTGACCGTGTGTGTGTGTGTGTGTGTGTGTGTGTGTGTGATCAGAGGGAACTGTGTGTCTCTGTGGAGGCTCAAGCGTGACTTCAGGTATCAACCTGGATAGCTTCTACCTCCTATTTGCTTTTGCTCTGAAGTTTCCCAGGTTTCACCATTTCCACCTGGCGATTTCATATGCGATCCAGGACTAAACACAATACCTTCTGCTTGCTTATGAGGCAGAGGCTTAACCCCTGAGCCATCTCTCCAACCCCCCCACCCACACTGCCTTTCTAATCTTCCCCTTAGCACAAAGAACAAAGTCTAGCTATGTACATGTTTTTTTCCCAAACTGTCATTTACTATTGTGTGACTCCCACAGGCAACATCATCTCTATTACAAGAAGCCGTGGTTCTAAGCACAGTCTTTTCTTCCAAGTCCAGACTCACTAAAATTTCATGAAAAATATTCTAGGCTATTTGCATCAGTTAACCAGAGTCCCAGGGGGGGGGGGGGAATCAACCTCTTTTGGAAAAAAACTTTTCCCAAACAATAGGTTAGTCCTATTATTTTCCCACTAAGTTAAAAGGGATATTCTCTTTGGAAAGATGGACACAGAGCTTCTTTGTCACAAATCAACTTCAGATGGCCTATTCTATCTAGGCTACCTTCAATAGACCAGGAATACTAATAGCTACCACGCAAAACTGCGTGTCCCTAAAATATTAACAACTGCACTTTCCTATTTTCTCATCTTCAACCTTTTTAAATTTTATGTATTATTTTGTGTATGTGAGTGAGGGCATGCCCATGCGGAAGTCAGAGAACAACTCTGTAATCTTGATTCTTTCCTTTCTCCTTTCCATGGGTTCCAGGGATTGAACTCAGGTCATCAGGCTTGCCCAAACATCTTTTCCCACTAAGACATTTTGTCAGTCCTACCTACTACCTTAATGAAACACAGAAGTCAAATCCACTTGTCTTTTTCCCTACATCATGTAAGTGGCCCACATCTGTAATCTCAGCACGCAGTTCAAGGCCAGTCTGGGCAAAACAGAAAGACCCTGTCTCAGATGGAAGAATGGGTGAATACATAGACTGACAGACCAATCACAAAGTTACAAATACCTAATATTCTTAATATTACATACTAGCTCAAGAGGCACTAAAAACAATGCTGATTTACTTGTTTATACTAGGAGTAAAAAGAAATTGGCTTTTAAAAACATATTAATTTTTTAGCAGAAGAAAAAGGAATTCTAAAACATGAATCAAAGTACCCAGCAAGGGCTGGGGAGGTTGGTAGAATGGTTGCCTAAAATGCACAAAATCTCCACTTCCACCTAATATGGGGACATGTGCCTGTGATCCCAGCACTAGGTAGGTGGAGACAGGAAGCTGGTAAGTGCAAGGTCATCCTCTGCTACACAGCAAGTTCAGTACTGTCTGGATGAGAGGACCCGGGAGGCAGGACCACCAGATGGGACCAAACAATTGCAAAGTAGGTTTGGCATACATACTCAGTTGATTGTGTAGATTAGTCAGTCTTCTGTACATGAAGTTAGGACTAATATAATACAGAAAATATGCTCTATTTCTCTCCTGCCTGTTTGGGGTAATTTTCTAAGTTACAAGACGTTACACAACAAACAAGACCCACAAACTTCAAGTGACAGAACTAACCTCACTTCTAGCCTGGTTTTAAAACTTAAAAAAAAATCCTATGTTGAAGTCTCAAAAAAGATTTCTAATAAAATTAAAAGTGAAGATTATCTAACAAAATGTTAAATAAGTTAAGAGTGTTTCTATACTTAAAGGAAATAAAAGACAATTCTAGTATTTTAAAAAGCATTCCAAGTTTCATGAACATACATTTAAATATGGTTAAAATAAAGTTTAAAAAATTCCACACCCAATGCCAGGAACTACACTGCCAGCTCAGGATTTAAAAGCTGTCTGCCCCATATGAGTGGAAAGCCCAGGCAGGAGTTCAACGAGGTAGGTCTATTCCTTGCTCGGGAAGCGTGTGACAAACCAGGCTTCCATTAAAACTAAGTCATGTGGTCTCAGCAAAAATTACACTTGATGCCTAACTAAACTTGGGACAAGTTGGCCTTACATACTCGAAATGTGCATTCCGAGGAGGGGAAGCTTGAAACGTCCCCACTTTCTGACTTACAAACATTTGGTCCATCATTAGATCTGAGCCCTAGATTCCAAGACAAGCTTTAATGGAGGCCTCCCTGGACTCCCAAGTCCGTTTTGCAACAGCGAAGGAACTTTTCCTTCCTGCTTTATCTTAGTTCCCAGCGAGCAAGTGGCCCTGCAACTCAATATCCTAAACAGGCAGGGAACACTGGTGGAGGCCAGAAGAATCCAAATCAAAACAGCCTTATGAAATAGGGGGGGAAAAATCAAGATTCCTCCTTGCCCACAGCAAACCCAACTCAGAAATGTACAGCGTGTTAAGAAAAGCAGTATTGCAAACTGCAAACGTAAGACTTTTCCTTTGACACGCTACGCACGGTTTTCAGCTGTCAAATTACAACTCAGGAAAACACTATCATTAGAATAAAAAAGGAAACAAAAAGGCTCTCGCCACAGGGGCCGGGAACAGGAGCCCGGCAGCACCATTTCAAGGGGAAGGAGAGCAAAGGGAATCCAATCCACTTCCCCCCGCCTGACTTTACCCCCCCCCCGGGAGCCGGCCAACCTCGCGGCAGGGGTTCAAATTTAATAACAACAATAATAAGCCGGGGGAGGGCTGTCTCTCTCCCTCCCTCCCTCCCTCCCCCTCGGTATGCCGGGAATCGCCCCCAGTAGCCCTCGGGATCCCCCAGCCTCGCAGGTTCAGCCCACCCCGCGGGACACACAGCTGGCGGGAGCCGGGCCCAGTCCGACCCGGGCCCCGGATCTCCCTCCTTGGTTCTTTTTTTCCTTCCACCATCCCCCATCCACATTGTCTGTCTCAATTCAACTTTAACTAATATGGATTCCTCCGGCCTGGGCCCGGCAGAGATCGCAGGCCGCCCCGCCCGCAGCCCGAGCGCCCCCCGGCTCCGCCGACTTCAACGAGGCTCCTCGCGGGAGGGGGAAGGGCGGCTGCGCGCTCGGCCGTCTACACCGCGGGCTCCGTCTACACCGCGTCCCCCCCAATTCCTTACCCTACGCCCTCCAGGTCCCCGGGACCTGAAGTTTACCCCGGAAGGGACCTCCAGGGGGCGGTAGGGACCCCGGGGTGGACCGGCCCGCCCCGGCTCGGCCCGTGGGGGAAGGGAGAGCGGACGCCCCTCCCCCGCGGCCCGCCGCCCGCCCGGGCCCCCATTACCTGTCATTGAGCTGGTCCTCCGTGCCGGGCAGCGGGTGAACCACGAAGTGGATGGACGTCATGCTTCCCCCGCGTCCTGAGCCCGGGGACGAGCCCCTCCCGCTCTCGCCCGTCCCCCCGGGCCCCTTCCCCTCCGCGAAGCCCACGGCGGCCGCCACCTCCTCCTCTTCTTCCTCCTCCTCCTCCTCCTTCTCCTCCCAGTCCCCCAATGGAGGGACGCGAATGCGCAGCGGCCGCCGCCTCCCGGCCGAGCGTGGGTCCGCGGCCCGGCGGTCCGGCGGGGCGGGCGGGAGGGCGGATCAACGCGCCACCCGCTCGCCCGGCCACTGCGCGCAGGAGCGCGAGGCCGGCGCCGGGACTCGGGCGCGCCGCCGCCAGCGGCAGCCGGGCGTCGGGAGAGGACGGCGGGGATGGGCCGGCGAGGGCTGCGGGTCGGGGCGCGGGCGGCGGACGGGACGGACGAGGGGAGACGCGGAGCGAGATCGGCCCGCGCCGCGGGTCACTGGCGAGAAGCCGTCGCCGCCGCCGGAGCCGCCGCCGCCATCTTCACTTCTGCCCTAGTTTCTCCGTCTCGCAGGCTCCGCGCCGGGGGAGGGGCGGGCGGCGGGGAGGCGGAGGGCGGAGACCGGCGGGCGGGGGCGCGGCCGCGAGGGGCGGGGCTCCGGGAAACGGGCGGCCGGGCCCCGGCGATTGGGCGGCTTAACGTTGTCGGGCCACGGCGCTGTAAGGCGCGCGCCGATTGGCGCGCTCGGCCCCCGAGCCCAGCCCCCGGGGGCGGGGCGCTTGGTCACCAGCGTTCCGGAGAGCACGTGTTCGCACAGGAGGCGGCGCGGGGCCTGGGGGCCGGGGAGCCGGGGTCCCCGAGGGAGGACGCGTGTGTGCGTCCAGGAGGAGAGCGGAGGACGAGGGGCTGCAGCGCGCTCGGGCTCTGAATTCCCTGGCGCCGCCCTCATTACTTTGCGGACGCGGTGGGGGTTTTGTTATTGTCACTTCTCGCCTTCCTTCCGCAGCTGTGTTTAAAGTGCGAGCGCTAAGTCAGCCGAGGGAGGAGAAATGCTCGGCGCTGTAAAGCAGTTATGTAAGGGTCTTAGGGAGAGGCGAAAGGTGGGATCCCATAAGTGATTTTGTAGCAACTTCTTTTTTGTCGCTTTCCTGTTACCCCACCACTACCGTCATGCAACTTACACAGAGTATGGAAATTTCCACCCATTTCCTGATTTAATGATTCGTGGGCGGGGGATTATGACGCTTAACTGAAAGATAGTAAATCTGTTATATGACGAGATTTATGTCAAGATCGCAACCACAACTTTGTATGGATCTGTATCGTGGTGTCGTCTCCCTTCCTTTCCACTTCATTTTTTTTCTCAAAGCTTTCTCCCATCCTTTGGAAAAGTTAAATGCCTCTTTTAAGGCCAAAGCTGAAAATTTGAAGCCGCTTCTTAAGTCTGAATGTTCGTTAACTCAGGGTTGTGTAAACCGACCTCGAAGATCGCACAGCAGTTTTCCTCTGTTGATGCGTGAAAACACACTCGTTGATTTACGAAGTTTTCTTGAGCAAACTGAAAAATTATAAATCAAGCTATGTACTCTTGAGACAGGCAAGGGAAACTTTAGTAGGTCACCGGGCTTCAACATTGACCCAGATTAGTGTAGAATAAAAAGTGATTTCGAGCCCACTGGGGGATTTGATCTATAGCAATAGTCCTGGCATTACTTTTTTTTTTTTTTTTAAAAGAACGTCCGTATGAGCATTTGAGAAGCAGAGTTAATGAATGGACGCTGCTGATTATATAGAGCCTGGGTCCTTTTTCTGCTACTTAACTGAATGGCTTTAATTTTCTCCGTTATATTTTTCCCCATTTGTTAAATGTTCTATAGTGATAGCTACGCACAAGCTATCTGTGAGATCTAAATAATGTATGTGAAACAAAGCAGAAACCATATGTTAGACACACATAACAGCTCAGGTGGTGAGAAGTTTAATGTGTCACATGCTCTCTGCACTTTAATGTCTCATAGTACCAGATCATACTATGAGGTAAATAATAATATCTCAGTGTAGGCATGAGGACGCCGGCCCAAGCGCCTCTGATGAGTGTTGAAACTGACACTAAAACCTGCAGGCCTTCGGCCTAGGGTTCCATTCATTTCCCTAGATCACAGCTGCCTTCTAGCAGTGAATAAAACAGATTATACCAAAAAATTATATTGTAAATGCAATGAGACTGTTATAAAGTTAAAGGAGGAAATGGTTCCAGCCAAGAGAGTTAAGAAAAGTTATCTAAATTGAGCTTTCAAGAATATTCTAAGCAAACAGATTATTTGGTTGTTTCCTCTTTCATTCCCTGTTAAACAGATCACATCCTGCCTATACCCTAATCCCATTTCTTTCTCCCAGATTTTTTTTATTATGTTTCCTTTCTTCTTCCAGTCTAATGTACCCACTCCCAGTTTCTAAACCTGAAGTTCTGAAGATACAATAAGGAGCGTTTTCATCTGAGAAGGACAAGTAAAGGCGTGGAGCTGTAAATGTCTGTCACTTATAGGAAGAAGCCAGGTGATGGAGGTAACCAGTATTCCAACAGAAGCCCCAGGAAGTGAGTCCTACATTTGGCTGGTACCTGTACTTCCAGTAGTAAGGAGGATGAGGGTGGAGGATTGCAGTAAATTTGAGTCCATGCTAGGTTACAGTGTAAGACACTGCATCAAAGCAAAGTTAATAAAGAGGAGAACCGTTAGCATTTAACCCATACGAAGAGAAGTAATAAAGATTATTTATTCCCCAGGCAAAGGAAAATGGTTCCCTAGCGTGAGCCAGAGGCACATCAAGAAATGAAGAACAGAGGGGCTGGAGAGATGGCTCAGGGGTTAAGCCTCTGCCTTGCAGGCAGAAGGTCCTGAGTTCGGATTCTAGACCCCATCTATAGATGCTGGGTGGAAGCAGGGGCGGCCTGCGTTTCTGGTCCTGGGAGGGCTGAGCCTGTGAATCCTGGGGCAGAGTAAATGAGGAGGAGGTGGAGGAGGTCCATGGTGATTCCCGAATTCGTCTGTGGTTCTACACACATACGTACGTACACGTGCATACACGCACAATTGAATAAATAATAAAAAAATTTTTAAAAAAAGAAATGAACAGAGTCTGGCATGGGAGCATGCATCTGTGGTCTCAGTTGCTAGGGACATCAAGGCAGGCAGATCCCTTCAACCCAGAGCTTCAGGGACAGTATGAGCAACATAGAGAAATCCCATCTCTTACAACAAAGTAAATAAATAAGGAAACAAAGGGCCAAGAAGATAGCACAGGCAATAGAACCTATATGAATGTCAGGTGAGTGCAGCAGCCCTCCTGTAATTCCATCCTCAGAAAGCAGAGGTGAGATCCCTGGAACAAGCTGGCTAGCAAGACTAACCATATGGGTTTGCTTGAGAGATCCTCTATGATGACGCATCAACCTGACACCTAGCAGCCAAACCCGCCTGAAAGTTATTCTGTAGATTAAGAAGGCCTTTGTGTTCACCTATAGGAGATTCTCTTGATTGCCTAACTGATGATGTGGGAGGATCCAGCCAACTCTGGACAGGAACATTCCTAGGCAGGTGGGCTGGGACTAGATATAGATGGAGAGAGCTAGCGGAGCACAGGTAGGCGTGCAGGCATTCATTCTATTGCTTTCTGCTCTTGACTGTGGATGTGATATGACCAGTTCCCACAGCTCCAGCTACTATAACTCTCTTAACATGATGGATTGTCACCTGAAATTATGAGCTGGAATAAAACCCATTACTCCCATGAATTGTTTGGGTCAGATATTTGATTGCAGCAATGAGTAATGAAACTGAAATACCTTGCCTCAAAGATCAAAGTGGAAGAGCAGTCTAAGGATGATGATTCCTGACATCAAACTCAACCCTCCACATGCACATGCACAGGTGCAGTCCCAAATGTACACATGCATGAAAGACACAAAGAAGGCAATTGGAAAGTATGCAGACCAAAGGTCAATGAGAATCTCTATTCACCTTATTATTTATTTACATAGCTAGTTTGCTTGTTTGTGTGTGGTACATGTGTGTTTTCAGGGGGTAATTTAATTTCTGTTGGACAGTTGGTGCAGTTAGGAATGCCCAGATCGTGTGAGAACCGTGCCTATCACCTTCCTAGTCTTTACCTCACTCTCCCAATAGTCCCTGGGATACTCATTAACAATGCATGGACTATAAAAGATTGTGGCTCCACCTATCATTCTCTCTCTTCTTCCAGCTCTTATGCAGTCCTACCCTAGCCTTGTGCTCATGGCAGCTCTCTCCCTGTTCTCTCTGATGTTAAGGTATCTCCTCTGCTCTATTATTCTCTCACCTTTAGACTGTGTGCTTTCTCCTTGCCTCTCCTGGACCAAGCATCCAAGGGTTTCTTCCCTCTTCTCTCAGTTCCAATAAGATCCCCACTCGTTGTACTTCTCAACATGTTCTGGTCTCAGTCTTCAACTCTGGAACACAAGAACCCCAAGGAACAGCAATAGTGAGTGTACACATGTGCATGAAAGTGTACATACCTGTGTGTGTGTGTGTGTGTGTGTGTGTGTGTGTGTGTGTGTGTGTGTGTGTAGGCCAGAAATATGCAGTGTCTTCCTTTGATATGAGGGTCCTTCTGGAGTCCGTATGTGGCCAGGTTCTTATATTTGGAAGTCAAAGATTGAAACCAGAACACGTGTAGATTAAAACAGAGTTTATTGGAGGACAGAAAGAACGGAACTTTCTGTGAATCCATGAGGGGGCAAGAGAGCTCTGGAGAACTCATGGACTCCAGACATGGAATCCCAGGAGGGCAAGGGAACCAAAGATGGCTACCACTGTCAGGTTTATTTATAGGCTTAGGCAGAAGGGGTAAGGAAGCTGGTTTTTCCTCCTAAGTTAGCTCTAGTTTCTGCAAACCTGACTGGAGCTTTTGGTCCTTTATATCTCATTGGTCTGTTCATATTAGGGCCCAACCCAGTTGATCTTGTATTGTACCTCTTGATAGGGTTTAACTGCAATGAAGAACTAATCTTCACATCCTTTCATGAACAGAGGGTTGGGGGAAGCTGGCAGCTTTATTTCTGTAAAGAATTAGAGTCATTTCCTCCAGCTCAATAGGATGTGTTCCTTCAGAGTAATCCCAGCATGGCTGCTCTAAAGCTAACTTGATCACCCTCCACTTTATTTTTTTGAGACAGGGTTTTTCACTTAACCTGGAAAGCATAGATTCAGCAAGGCTGGCTGGCCAATAAGCGCCAGGTATTTGCCTGTCTCTACTTCTTGCTCCCCATCTATCCAGCACTGGTTACAAACATGCACAAACATAACAGGCTTTTACGTGGGTGCTGGGGATCTGAACACAGGCCCCCACGCTTGCTTGGCAAGAGGCTTTCTGACCATCCCATTCCCCTAGCCCTCCTTATTTTTTGAGATAAGATCTCCCACTTAATTTGGAACACACCCATTTAGCTAGAGATGTTAGTCAGCAAGTCCCCAAATCCTCCCACGCTCCACCCCCCCCCCCAACTAGGATTGCAGGCATTGAGATACTTAATCTTGGTGGTCAATTTGATTGGGCCTGGGATTAACCAATACATTAACTATCAGATCACTTGAAGAGATCACTTGGATTAATTTTTTATTTAAATATTTGAAATACAAGAGTCAACACCAGATGTGGGTGGGACCTTGCAGTGGCAGACCAGATAAAAGGCAGTGGAAGGAAGAAAAGCTTGACTCTCTCTTGCTCTTCTCTGGTAAACTCATTTCCCCTGCTACTACCATTCTTCAATGGCATCAGAACCCAACTTATTCCAGTGTGACTGAAATCCAGGAATCCTTTAGCCTTCAGCCTCAGACCATGACTGCTGAGATACTCAACTCCTGAACTGAGCAGCTACAAACAGCCATTGTTGGACTTCCTAGACCTTATCTCATAAAATAAGCCAACAAATTCTCTTTTTATATGCATTTATTTTACCAATTCTGTTCCTCAAGACAACATTGACTAATACAGGCATACACCATTGTACCCAGTCTATAAAATGTTGGGAATCAAACCCAGGGCTTCATGCATGCTGGACATACACTCTACCAATTGAGTTAGATCCTCAATCCTGATAATGTGAATAATTTAATTTCTATTGGACAACTAATGCAGTTAGGAATGTCTAGTTCTGTGGGAACCACGTCCACCACCCCTCCAGTCTTTAACTCACTTTCCTAGTAGCCAGACTACAAAACATTGTGGCTCTACCAGCCACCTCTCCTTCCTGCCCTTTACCTCTGCAGCCACACCTGAACACTCTGTCTTCTCCTAGCCACGTCCTTATGGTGGCTCTCCCTGTTCTCTCTGACCTTCAGCTATCACCTCTGCTCTAATGCTCTCCTACTGCCTCCCTTGTGCCCAGGGTCGAAATGTTTTTTTCTTCTCTCATTTTCAATAAAATCCCTGCTCGTACCTCTCAACTTAATCTGGCTTCATTCTTTGGCTCTGGAATACAAGAACCTCAAAGAAAGAAATTCCACAACACTGAATTCTGTAACTATTAAATCAAATCCAAATTTACTCTTTCTACAAGCAAAACTCCATAAGACATAACCATACTAATAAATTTTAAGATAAACAGAAAGAAAAAAAATGTTAAAATACCAGCTAATTCATTTCTTGAGACTAACATGCCTTTGCTATCAAAATATTTTTTAATCTTTAGATTCATTTACTTTTACACATATAGCATATCCCAAAGTATAATTTCTGGAAACAAATAAGCCCAGTTTACCATTCTGATCCCTATCCATGGTACCCACCAACATCTTTTTTAGGAGGATTTAGGAGGAAGGGAAATCACATGAAAACAAATGCAGAAAATCCTAAATGGACATTAACAAAACAAATTCACCATTATATATTAGGGACAGTAACCCATAAGTACAAGTTGGATTATTGGAACTATGAGAATCAACTTATCATATGAATAATAGTAAAGGAGAAAAACAATAGTATCTCAATAGAAGCGAAAGCAAGTTATGCAATTTTATTGTGATTCATAAATAAAAATTCTTTTGAAGTTTTAAATTATTATGTGAGTATACAGCATGCATAGGGTAAGTGTGGGCATATACATTTCACGAGGTACATGTGGAGGTCAGAAGACAAATTTATGGAGTCGGTCCTCTCCTTCTACTTGAGTTCTGGGGACCAGACTCAGGTTATGCGACGTTCATGGCACACACTTGTACCTATTGAGCCATCTAATTGGCCTGAAAAACATTCTTAGCTAATGACAATCAGAAGGGAACTTCCTTAATTTGATAAGGGGTATTTTTTGGGAGGAATATTCTATTGGAGCCAAGAATGGTGGCGCTCACCTGTAGTCCCCAGAACTAAGCCAGGAGGATCCCTTGAGCCCTGGAGTTTGAGAGCAGCCTTGATAACAAGAGCCCACGGTAAGTATCATAGTTAGGCACAGGTGTCAACTTGACTGTTGGGGCTTTGAGCTCTGGGCACATTTGTAGAGAATCAGTAGTTGAGTTGGGTCCAGAACAAACCTACAGGAGATTATCTAGCTGATGAGGAAGGCCCAGCCCATGGTGGGTGGGACTAGGCCCTGGAATAAAATACAGACATCTGGTTGACAGAGTTGGCATCCTTGTGTATACTTGGCCAGACGTGCTGGTCTGGCAAGTAAGGATCGTCCCTCTCAGCTATTACGCAGAGATGGTGTGGCCAGTTCCCTTGGCCCTGGTGTTGGTGTGTGCTCTCCTGTCAAGCTGGACTAAGAACTGTAACCAGTAATCGTATGAGAAAATAAACCTCTTGTTCCCTTATGCTGTTTGATGGTGATTTATCGGCAACCATGCAGGCAAACTACAACAGTAAGTTTTAATTGATATTATGGGGAATGTATGCGTGTGTGCATATTCATGTGAGTGCATATAACCTGTGTGCATGTGTGAAGCCAGAGGACAACATGGGGTCTTGTTCCTCAGCTACTGCTTTTGTTTTTTCAAACAGGTCTCTTTTAACCTGGAACTCACTGATTAGGTCAGGCTGCTCCAAAATCTGCCTTCCTGAAACTTACAAACTCACACATCATGACACATGGCCTTCCTCATCAGCTAGATAATTTTTATGTGGGTTCTGGGAATGGCACTGAGATCCTCATGCTTTCAAGGCAAGACATCACAGACGAGGCCATCTCCAGTCCTATGTTAATATTAAGTGGAGTTGGTAGCACTCACCACAGCCAAGTTCTAACCCTGAAGATTGGAGGGAGGAACAATGGAGAGAAACTTATTTTAGATAAAGATGTAGCTAGGCATGGCAGTGCAAGGCCACTCCAGAGACATGCCGCTTTATCTCAAAAAAAAAAAAAAAAAGGCTGGTTGTGGTGGCCTCTGTATTCCCAGCACTCAGGACAGAAGGAGGAGGATTTCTGCAAGTTCCAGGACCAGCCCATGAGTCCAGGCCAGTCAGAGCTGCACAGTGATACCCTATCTCCAATAAAACGAAACAAGCAAAATAAAATCCTACAGATGTCCATGCGCGAGGCAGAGGGTTAACCCTGAGCCATCTCTTCAGCCCCATGTAAAAGTGAAACACTGAAAGCTATTCCCATAAAATTGAAACAAGGATACCTGTGCTCATCACTCCTTTTCAACAGTATCGAGCTAATACAGGAGGATAAAAAAGGAAAATGAGCTGAACTCAGGACCATCTCTCCAGCTTTGAAATAATAAAAGTTCTTGTGCTGGAGAGATGGCTCAGGGATTAAGACTCTGCCTCACAAGCAGAAGGTCCTGAGTTCAGATCCCAGGTCCCACATAAAAACGCCAGACCTGCACTTCTCGCCCTGATGGGCAGAATCTGGGAAATTCCAGAACAAAGCAAAAAGGAGGTAGAAGCAATCCAGGATGATTCCTGAAGTCACCCTTGGGCCTCTACAGGCACACACAGTGCCCTCTGATACACAGACACACATGAATATACACATAAAACAAATAAACAAAGAAAACAGAATTTTGCTATTTATTTAGAAAACAGAACTTTAAAACATCAGAATTAATTTTCTGAGTCAGACTTGGTGGAAGAGATCTTGGTGTTCTGTGGTTAAAACTTCTAGACTGCCTAGTGGTCAGAGAGGCCAAACAGGTACTGCCTGGTCAGTAAGTACTGGTCATATGTTATAAGCAGTTAATATTTCTGATAAGTTCCATGGAGATTTGGCCTTCCTAGGTCATGTTCCCTGGCCTGTCTTCCAGAGGATTCTGCAAGGGATGCTGTTCACAAGATCAAGCTTGGCCGGATCACCTTTGCAGCACTTTAAGGAATTTCTCTAAACACAAACAACAATAACAGGAAAATCATTTCTGCTCTAATTTGTGTATGTGAGGTGGGTGTGGTGATGCAGCCTGTAATTGCAGCCCTAGGGTGACTCAGGCAGGCAGATTATGACTTTAAGGTTATCCTAGGCTGCATAGTGAGTTTTAAGACAGCCTGGGCTACAGAGTGAGACCCCATCTCAGAACACCAAGAACAACACCAGAAATTATTTGAACTAAGAAATTTGCTCATGTGAGATACACAGTTTGTAGGACCAGCATTATAGAGGAAGAGGGTGTTATGGATCAAGTCTGAATGTCTCCCATCAGCACACTTGGTCTCCAGCTGGGGATGCTGTTTTAAGAGTTTCTGAAAATGTCAGGAGGTGGGGTCTAACTGGAGAAAGTAGATAACTGGGAACAGATCTTTGGGGAGTGGGGTCTTCTGTGGTGGGAGAAGTCCTGAGCACTAGTTTCCAGTTGCCATAAGGTTCTGCTTAAGGATAGGAGTCCAAGAAACTAGTGAACGTTCTAGAACTGGGAACCAAAACAAACCATTCCTCTTTCCACCTGTTTATTGCTGGTATTTTTGTCACAGAGATGCAAAAGTAATGAATACAGAGGGATCGAGTCCAGCTTTATAATAGGAGAGACAGATGTCGTATGTCACTCCTCTGCAGGCCGGCAGGATGGCTCACAAGCAGATCTACTACTCGGACGAGTACTTGGAGGAGCACTACAAGTACAGGCATGTCATGTTACCCAGAGAATTTTTCAAGCAAGTCCTAAAACTCATCTGATGTCTGAAGAGGAGGGGAGGAGACTTGGTGTCCAACAAAGTCTGGGCTGGGTTCATTACATGATTCATGAGCAAGAGCCACATATTCTTCTCTTTAGACAGCTTCTTCCAAAAGAACAACAAAAATGAAGAACATCTAGGATCATCAAATCTTCTTCAGATTTAATGTATATGTGTACATAAGATAGTATTCAGTGAATATTTGAAAAATGTACAAACCATTCATCCACATCTGTGCATGAGCTGTATTCTTCATAGCAACAGAGCTCAGTTAAATGCAACTGCAAGGCTATTTTAAGGTGTTTAAGATAAATTTCCTTCTAGTCAGTTTTTTTCTTAATATGAGTGCCTATTTGACTTTTTCCTGTTACCTTTGATAAAGTTTGTACATTGCATTAAAAAAAAGATTTATAACGGGGAATTAGTTCACATAGCCCAACATAATTGATAATCAAGTTTAACAAAATAGAAATAAGGTTGATATCTAATATATATATACACACATTATATAGTTTTAAAAATGATTTTTTTCCATGTAATGCTGGGTTTACCCAGGGCCAAATATTGAATATGCTAGGTAAGTGCTTTACTGATACATTATATCATACCTCTTACATTTTTGGGGGAAAAAAACTTATTTAATGCTATTTCAAATAATATGAGAAACTATCAAATATCTAATATCTAAGAATAAATCCAACAAAAGATGTATAAAACCTGTATACAGAGAGCTTTAAAACTTTTTGAGAAAAAGCAAGAATGCTCTACATACATAAAGGAACACAGCATGTCCATGGATAAGAAGACTTAATACTGTAGAATTCTTTAGATTCCTTCAACTGATCTATAAATCCTATCCAACATGTCTTTATCACAACAGAATTTCACTAGTTGTTTCTGAAACTTAAATGGATATGTAGTGAGATAAAGACAGCTATGAAATAGAATAAAGGCACAAGTATAGCTGAAAGCTTAAAGAATACATGGCATTATGACAGCATGATAAGATAGACTTCATGTAAGTTTGGAAAGCAAAGTACAATAAATTATATAGGATGATTGGTTATCATCTTTTTTAGTTTTATTTACTGTGTGTGTGTGTGTGTGTGTGTGTGTGTACATGTATCAGAGGGCATTGTGTATCCCTGTGGAGGACCAAGGATAACTTCAGGAATCATCCTAGATTGCTTCTCCCTCTTTCTTCAGACACTCTGGAATTTTACAGGCTCCCACCAGGGCCAGAAGTACACACTGCTACCATTTCCACCCAGCATTTTTACATAAAACCTGGGATCCAAACTCAGGACCTTCTGTTTGGGAGACAGCTTTCTTAACCCCTGAGCCATCTCTCCAGCCTCATCTTTTACTCTAAATATTACTTACCATATGTGTGTATGATGGAGGTAAGGCACATGGATACCATTGTAGACCTGTGGAGGTCAGAGAACAACTTTGTGGAGTCAGTTCTCTCCATTCACCTTCATGTTGTAGCAGGATACTTGCAAAGGGAAGGCAGGACCCCAAAGCTGTTCTAGGAAGTAGTTTTATTTTGCTAATGCAAGGCTCTATGGGTTCTTACCCAAAAGATGGAGAACCCTAAATAATGGCCCAAAGAAAAGTACAACAGTTATGCCATTTATACACTTTGCTACCTTTGGTCACAGTTCAGTTTCATTGTTTCCCATATATAAGACTATGTATTCCACAAGTTGTGATAAGGTTACACCTATACATTAACCATGTCAAAGAGCTGACCTGGTCATGTAACTTTGCTAAGGTTACAAGCGCCTACATTATGTGGCCTTTGTTTTGTTCTGAAAGGGTCATTGCCACAACAATGTGAGCTCTGGGGATTGAACTCAGGTCATCAGGCTTGGCTGCAAATGCCTTTATCCACCAAATCATCTCGCTGGTTCATTAGCATTTTGGTTTTGCATTTATTTTTGTTTTCTAACTTTTATTTGCACTTATTGCATAAAAAACTTCCTCCTGTGTCATATGTTTATCTTCTGGAACAGCCTGTTTTCTGTGGGACCTTCTGGCTTAGGAACAGTTTGTTTCTTCTTATCTCCACATGTCAAGGAAAGGGCTGAGGGATCCTCTAACCATGAGCTCGGGAAGCAAGTGGCACATTATGGGCACTTTGTTCCCTGGAGATGCTCAAAGACCAGAGATTCTCTGCTGAAAGTCTTAAGACTCTGCGCTTTTAAGCATGGGCATCAAAAATTCAGCTCTTTTTTTAGGTCAGCTGTCACAGTTAGATATAGGTGTCAACTTGATGGTTGAAGGTTCAAGCTCTGGATACATTTGGACATAACTTATAGTAGATTGAAGCCCAGAATGAAGTTGCAGGAGATTGTCCACTTTGATGGGAAAGGTCCAGCCCCTGGTGTCCCTGGGCAGATGAATAAGAAGGAGGGAACTGGTTGAGAAAGTGGGCATCTTCTGTATACCTGGCCAGACATGCTGGTCTGGGAAGTAAACAATGTTCCTTTCTCAGCTGTTACATAGCTATAGTGTGTCCAGTTCCCTCAGCTTTTAGTGTTGGTGTTGGTGCACCTGCTAAACTACATTAGGAACTGTAACCAGACGATTGTAAGAGAAAATAAAAACCCCTTGTTCCTGTCTAAGCTCTTTGGTACTAAATTCATAAGCAATCATGCAGATGAACTCCAACAGCCACTGACTCTATGTACATCCCACTGTTTGACCTGTGTGCACCTAGCAACTCCACTACTATACAATCAGAATGACATAGTGCTTCTTTGAAGTGACACTTTTCAGATACTTCATAGCTTTGTGAATATGCCTACTTCTGATGTCTTGGAAGTTCTACAGGTAATTTAAATGAACATTTGAATCTTTTGATTTGCATGCTTTTGTAGGTTTTTTTTTTTAGGTTAAGAGAGTAGGAAACCATTTTCTTTTTTTATTCTTTGAAGCTTTCATATACAGATATAATGAGTTTATGTTTTCATCCCCTCTTGCCATCCCCCACCTCTCCCATCTTACCCCACTCCTTTCCACCTAGTCTCTCTCCCACTCCATCTCCCAGCATGTGTGATCCATTGGACCTGATCCAGGATGTCTAGCAAACCATTTAAACAGGTGTCCCAGCCACTTAAAATAAGAGCTCTTTTAAGTTTGTCTTTTTCTTTCCTTCTTTGTCTTATTTTTAAATTTTATATTATTATTTTCTCTCTCTCTGTGTGTGTGTGTGTGTGTGTGTGTGTGTCAGAGGGCACTGTGTGCATTGGTGGAGGACCAAGGGTGACTTCGGGAATCATCCTAGATTGCTTTTACCACCTTTTTGCTTTGTTTTGGGATTTCCCAGGCTCTGCCCACCAGGGCCAGAAGTGCAGGCAACCACCTGCTTCCACCTGGAGTGTTTTTGTTTGTTTTTTTTTTTTTAACGAGAAAATTGAGATCCAAACTCATGATCATCTGCTTGCAAGGCAGTCTTAACCCCTGAGCCATCTCTCCATATTTTATTTTTGACAGGGTCTTGCTATGTAGCCCAGGCCTGCCTTGAATACATCATCCCTCCTCCCCTAGTCTCCCACATGCTGGGATTTTAAGCAGCACAGTCATGCCTTGTTCTTGGTATCATGTTTTTAAGACCTAAACATGATCCTTACCTATACCATGAATGAGATTCCAGATAGACTGTAAATTTAAATGTAAAAAGCAAGCAATAAAATCTCTAAGATAGTAATAGAAAAATGTATCTATTTGACCTTTGGAAATGGAAAGATGGCTAACTGGACATAAAAGATCCATGAATAAGAATTTCCATTCATCAAAAACACATCATTATGACCTTTAAAAATAACCCAGGGAATGGAAGGAGATATTTGCAATACATATTACTGTCAAACATCTCATACTCCAGATTATATTCTTACATTTTTAGAAATTACAAAGAAAATGGAAATACAAAATTTAATGAGCAAAAGACTACTAGAATATCCACTCCACCAAAATGCAGACAAATGTTTTGAAGGAGATTAACCACATTATTCACCAGGGAAAAGCAAATTGAAAGCACAGTGAGATATTCCTCTAGGAAGACTATAATTAAACAGACGGATGATAACAAACACCAGAGAGGGTACAGAACAGGAACTCATTACATTTAAGAAGTTAGACTGATACACGAACACCTGCACACACAAACACACACCAAACTGACATCATCGCTTTGGAAAAAGAATGTTTGCAATTTTCTATTTATTTGACAGAGAGAGAGAGAGAGGAGGAAGAGAACGAGAAGGAGACGAAGAAGAAGAAAAAGAAGAAGAGGAGGAGGAGGAGGAGGAGAATACATGTGCATACAAGCTTTATAGTATGCATGGAAACCAGAGTTCAGAGTTCAACTTTCCGAAGGCAGTTCCCTCTTCCATCATTTAGGCTGCAGGGATCAAACTGAGGTCTCTGGATTTGCATGCAGACACCTTTATCCTGAGCCATTTCACAGGCCCCAAGTTTATATTTTTTCTACTAAAGTGAAGGTATAATATCCAACAATTCTACTCCAAGATTACAACAAAGAGATGTGCACATGCTATGTACCAAGAGACAGGAAGAAGAACATTCACAACAATTTGCAAAAAAAAATGACCACCCTCTTCATCAATGTCCCCCAAAAGACAGAGCCAATAGGATATGCACACAGATACTTGTAAGGAGGCTTATTAGGAGGATCAGCTCATTTTGTCCTGGCACTGAGAAGTCCCATGCAGGCAGTCTGCAAGCAGGAGACCCTGAAATGCCAGTGGCATTGCTCAGTTCAAGTCCAAAGACCTCAGAACTGAAGAAAATGTTGTGTAACCCTAAACTAAAGCCCAAGCTGGTGATTCCGGTGTCCACTGCATAAATCTAAAGGCTGAGGAGCCCACAATTCTAATGTCCACGGGTTGCAGAAGAGTATATGTTAGCATTCAGGAAAGTGCATGCCATGATTCACATAAGTCAGAGGACAACTTCAGGAGTCAGTCTCTGCTTCCACCATGCACGTGACTTCGGGTCGCCAGATTTGAAGACAGGTGGTTTCACTGCTGAGCTATCTTGCTGACACTGAATATGTGTGTGTGGGGGGGCGGGGGTTATGGGTGATAAACCTTGTGTTAGTCAGTGTACTGGTTATGTTACTGTTTTCTGTTGCTGTGAGACACCACTAAAAGTCAAGCAACTTATGGAAGAAAAGGGAGATTTATTATGGTTCCAGAGGGGAGATATAGATACAATCCTTCATGGCAGGGAAAGGCATGACTGGCTAGCAGAAGCTGGAGGTCGCTTAAGTTACACCCATCATGGAGGCTGAGAGCTGCAAAACTGTAAGAGCAGACCTCTCGCAGAAGCAGGGTGGAGCTAATCGACCTCAAGGCCTGTGACTGCCTTCCTCCAGCAAGGCTCTATCTCTTAAAGGTGCCACAACCTTCCCAAACAGTAAAGATTCAAACACATGAGCCTGTGGGGGTCAACTCACATATAAAACCAAGACAGTCGGCTTTCCATTCATGGCAAAATAACTGAGAGAATCAACCTAAAAGGAGGAAAGTTTTCGGTGGTTTGGGTCCTGAGTCACTGTTGCTCTGCGCAGCTGGCCCATCAAGGCAGGAGTGCACGGTGGAGGATTGGTCAACCCATGGTGACCAGCAAGCAAAGAGAAACCAGGAGGGGGCTGGAATCCTAATACCCCTTCCAAGGCTGGCCTCCACTGACCTAATTTCAGTCCACTGGACCCCACCTCTAAAGGTTACGGGGCCTCCCCACAGAGTCAGGAACCTTGTCTTTAACTTGTAGGCCTTTGGAGGACACTTTTATCTAGACCATTGCAAAAACATTCTAGAATTAGCTAGAGGTGGCGGCTGAATATACTCTAAGCTAACTGTACTCTAATCACTGAATTCTATACTTTAAAGTGGCTAATTTCATGGCATGTGAATTATAGCTTGATGGATTTGTTATTTAAGAGGAGAAGGAAAATAGCTGTATGATTCTATTACTCCCAGTGGCAATGTATTGAGTTCAGATTGACATAAACAATTTTTAATTAACTGAGCTAGTATATTAATCAGGGCTCTCTAGAGGAGCAGAATCAATAGAATGAATATATGTTAAAAAGGGAATTTATCGGATTGGCTTATAGGAATCAGTAGTCTAGAATCTAAGTGGTCCAACAATGTCTCCCTTCACATGGAGAAGCTGAGAAACTGATAGTGGTAAGAGATGGTCGCAGACACTTTGACCTTAAAAGTTTAAGTCCATGCCTAAAGTCACACAGCAACAAGTAGAGTTTGCAGGAAAAGGTCAGGATAAGAAGGGAAAGTAACCTCCCAAGGCAGGAAAAAAAAACATTATGATGATGACTTGGTCATTTCCTTTATTTAAATTTGAGAATAAAGGACAAAGCACCTAGAGGCAGGGTTTGCTTGGAGTAATGTCTCTGAGGAGAATTGGGGGGAAGGAAAAGTAGGAAAAAAGAGACAGAAAGAGACTTTCATTTCACAGTAATTCTTCATATTTCTCCCTATTCTGGCTGCTTTGGAATACAGCTATTTACAGACCTAACATTCTTCACTATTTAATGCATTTACTTATGGAAAGGGCTGAGTTGGTCCAGCAAGAAAGCTCAGTGGGTACATAGTGGAAGGAGAGAATTGACTTCTGAAAGCTGCCCTTTAACTCACGCCTGTGTGCACCATAGCTCCAGAGCATGCATGTTCTCTCCCTCTCCTTTCAGATACACAATAAAAAAATTTAAATAAAGGAAATGGCCAAGTCATCATCACCATGTGTTTTTTTCCAGTGTGCTGCTGTCACTCACACTGGTTCAACAGACTCTTTTCAAATGAATAAATGACTCCATCAACATATTTTTCCTATGTCTATGTGATGCTGTAACAAATTGTCCTAAGTAAAAAATAATAATAATAATAAAGAGATTGAAGTCCAGGTTACATCTGGGGTGACTCAGCTCTCCAAATGTGGTCTCAATCCCATGGTCCCTCTTAGCTCCTTTCACAAAGATGACACTCGCAAGTGCTCAACGCAGCTGGCCTCCCAGCCCTCCAGCAGGAGCCCGAGGGGTCTCTGTATGCAAAGCCGTGTGTGTCACACCAGCTCATGACCTGGCTTTGGTCTGCCCCAGGCCTCTGTTATACATAGGAGGGTCCAACAGACCCTCCCATGGCCCCTGGTAAGTCCCATTCTCCGTGGAAGTGGCTCCCATCTGTGCTAGCTTTCCCAGAGTCACCTGGGAGGCCTTGGAAGTTGTCGGGTGTCCTCTGATGGACCTTTTCCTGAAGGGGACGTAAGTCCTTTAGCTTCCTTCAGAGCCCCATTTTCCAGCTAAGGAAATGGCCACAAGGGTGGTTACGTTGGGCCCAGCCAAGCCGTTTCCGTGTGATTTAGCAACTGATGACTTCAGGACACCAATTTCTCCCCACCCACTCCCAGCTCCTTTTCTTTCTCTCACTGCTTCTACTGCTTCCGTGTGCAGATATTTTATCACACAGCACCGTCTCCCTCCCTCCGTGTCTGAGCAGAATACTAATACTTTACATCTGTCTAGTGCTTTGCCATCTCTACAAAATGACATTACATCTACAAACTTAGTTGAACCTCCTAAAAGTCCTTCAGAGTAAATTTCATTATTCCTTGTTTCCAGCTAAGCCAATGATAAATGACTTGCCCATGATCACATAATCAGAAAATGTAACAGTTGGGCCTGCAAGCTGACTTCCCATTCCCAGTCCCAGGTTGTCACTATGAAGCCCTTGGGGGAATACAAATTCCTGACTTTGCTACCCATGAGAAGTCCTAAGCAAAGCTGTTTGGGACTGTGGTTTCCAGTTACGGTATGCTTTCATTTTTCCAGCCTCAATGGCTAGAACATTCCAGCCTGGTAGCCTTGGGTGGCCCATAGCATCAACGTACTAGATATCCTTTCTGCTGCTTTTGAAGTGAGAGAATATATCCTGTCCATTGGTCATGGTGTGCTGACCACCCTAAGAAACAGGCCACAGTTAGCACCTGTGTTGTACTTTACAACCTGCAAAAGCATTTCAAGTTGGGTGTGGTGGTATGCTCCTGTCATTCCAACACTAAGGAGAAGCAGGGTTCAGGAATTCAAGCCCAGCCCAGGCTACTGGAGACACTGTTATCATGAAACAAATCCACAAAGCAATCCATAAGTCCTGGAGTCACACACAGAAGCCAACTAAAGTCCTGCAGGCATAGGTGTGTACGTGTGTGGGTGTGAAAGAGGACATGTCTGTAAAGGCCCAAGAGTGACTTCAGGAATCATCCTGGATTGCTCTACCTCCTTATTGCTTTACTCTGGGGTTTCACAGGCTTCCGCCCTCCAGGGCCAGAAGTATAGGCATTCACCATTTCCATCTGGCATTTTTACATGGAATCTGAGATGCGAACTCAGGTCCTTTTGCTTGTAAGGCAAGCCATCTCTCCAGGCCAAACTAATGCTCTTAATACCCCCACTTTACAGATGAGAAGAACATTCTCAGAGAGCTGCTCTGAAGGTCGCACAGTGCCAGCCAGAGCTGCCAGAGGCCTCTCCTATTCCAAACCTTTCCAGCAAGACCAGATCTGCAGTATCTGTATGCAATAATATTTAACACATGTAGTAAACATTAGTTCATTGAATCTTCCCTGGCTCCTATAGCAGAGCCTGTTTATTATAAGCAATTCTAGCACTGCATTGAAACTCTCAGCCATATTATTGCTAAGCCCTTTTGCCTTGGGGGAACTTTGGTTGTTTATCGGACAGATGTTCCTGTGCACTTCTGTGTAAGAGCCTGTGCTCCTTACTTCGGTCAGAGCTGATGACTTCTACACCCGGGATTTTCCTGGCTCGGGGAGATACCAGAATAGGCGTCCTATATCCGTGAATGGCTGACAAGGACAAGGGCAGTTACACTAAGCTGCTACTTTCTGATCAGGAATGAGACAAAGGCTACAGTTGGGAAATGACCTACCACAGAGCAAACCCGGCAGGTTGGCAAATGGCAGCAGATGCTTCAATTAGTGACTATTTCCACCGACTAGAAAATAGATTTTATAGTGCTGTCTGAAAAGGAGCATTAGCCGAGCCCTGAACACATACAGACACCAATCATTATGAGTAATGCTGTTTCCAAATGCAGAGGACAATATTACAGGGCTGTGGCTATTGAATCAACAGATGATTAAAGGTCAGCTCGGCGCCCTCCTTTGACTGTGTTCAAGTTCCCCAGGTCTCAGGCACAGGGAAATCAGCTGGGCATGAGTAAGGCAGGAAAAAAAAAAAGGCTCCAAGCTCAGCTTTCCTTCACCTCGCCTGTCTCCTCCTAGCTTTCCTGAACGATTGAGTAGAGTCCAGGAAACTACATGCAGAGGGGAGAGCAGGCGGGGTGCTGGGCAGAGATAGGATTCCCTCAGGCAAGGCTACTGCGGCTCTGCGTTAACTCTGACATTCTGACCCATATGAGAACAACTCACTCTTCCTGTGGCTCAATGCCATTTTTCCTGCCACTGGAAGAGGAACAGTGGGTCAGGGAATTGGCTTGGGTTTTGTTTCTTTTCCAAGAGAGGTCTATTTGGGAGCGTGTGGGGATAGGGAGACTAGTCAACAGTTTCTGTTTGCTTGGCTCCCCCCATCTCACCCTACTTTTATGTAGCATGTGTGTGGTACAAACATGAATGCAGGTGCCTGTGAAATCCAAAGGTGCTATAAGAAATCATCCTCAATTGCTCACCTACATCATTCAATTGAGGCTGGGTCACTAAACCACGCCCAGGGCTAATCTGACTAGCCAATTTGCTCTGAGGGCTCCTTCTGAGACTAGGATTACAGGTAGGCCACTGCAGCTGCCCAGCATTGATGTGAGATCTGGAAATTCAAACTCTGGCCCCTTCGCTTTAACCCCAGAGTCATTGCCCTATCCTGCATTTACATTCTCTGAAAACCATCAGCCAAATAACCATCAAGGCATTGTGTGGACAGTGAAAGTCTTAACAGAAGTGGAGCAAGGGCAAGACGGAGAAAGAAAAAGGAGATAGTTAAAAAGTACTCATGTTTTACATGTTTGCCCTCACCCCCATTAACCCTGTATTTTTGCAGCCCATAAGGCGAGGACCTCTGTGACAGATAATCTGCCTACCTCTCCAGATTAGTTCTACTACCTTCTCCATGGGGCTCCTGACCCGGCAAGGTGACCTTTTCAGATGACATAATGGGAGATTGAGAGAGGTCTGTTGTTGTGTTTTGTGTTGTTTTGTTTTTTTCTCCCAGCTCCTCACCTAGTGGTCAGTGTCCCAGAAGGATGGCATGAAGGCCACAGAGAAGCTTCTCCCCGCATTCCACTAATGCCCCTGTATTACTTCTTTTATTGCAGTGACAGAAGCAACTTTAGGAAAGAAGTCTCTATTTTAGCTTACGATTCAAGGGTACCTTGCAGTGAAACATGAAGGCAGGAGCTTGAGGTAGTTGGTCGCAAGGCAACTGCAGTCAGGAAGCACAACACAATGAATGATCACGCTCAGCTTGCTTTACCCTTTTTATGTAGTCCAGGTCCCTTGCCCATGCAATGATGTTATTCCCTACTGTAGGTAGGTCTTCCTCCATCAAGTAACCTAATTTACACACTCCCCCTAGACATGGCCTGAGGTTTGTTCCTTCCCATCAAATTAATATTTGATTTGACCATCACAAAGACACCCTTTTCCTTTTCAACCATGGGAGTGGTAACACCTTCTAGATATGCCTAACCCTTGAATGCACCCCCAAGTCTTCTTGGTTTTTCCAAACAGTACCTTCATAAAATAGTGTGAATTGACTTTTGAGAGAGGCTCACTTGATTTCAGGCAGACCCTTGTGTGACACTTACCAGGCTCCCGTCCCTCCTACCCTCTCCCATCCTTTTTCTGATATCCTCTCTCATTCCTTCCTTCTGTCTTCTTTTACTCATCCAACAAAGTTGAAGCTCTCACTTTTTACCTTGTTGGTGGTCATTTAGCATTCACCTGGGTCATTCTAATTAATTTACAAGACAGTAACATACCCTAGGGCAGCATTTTTTCAATCTTAGCAAGAAAAATTAAAAAAAAAATCCCTTTAGCCAATAATTGCCAAGTCTACTTTTAAAGTCAATTTCATCCAAGTAAATGTAAAGCAAGTACAAAGAAGGCAATTTTGTGCACTCTGCCCTGTCCTAAAGAAAACTGACTCCCTAACTCCTCGGAGTTTCTTTTTTTAAGTATAGTTTATTTCTTTATTTTATGTTTATCTGTGTGTGTATGTGTGTGTGTGTGTGTGTGTATGTGTATGGAGGGCCAAGGGTGACTTTGGGAATCATCCTGGATTGCTTCTACCTCCTTCTTGATTAGCTCTGGGATTTCCCAAACTGCCCACCAGGGCAGGAAGTTCAGACAGCGACTGTTTCCACCTGGAGTTTTTTTTTTTTATATGGAGCTGGGATCTGAACTCAGGACCTTTTGCTTGTGAGACAGAGGCTTAACCCCTGAGCCATCTTTCCAGCCCCCTTTATTTTTTTATACCTTATTTATATTGCTTCACTACTGGGATTTCCCAGACTCCATTCACCAGGACTGGAAGTATAAACCACAGCAATTTCCACCTGGCGCTTTTACATGGAACCTGGGATCCATATTCAGGACCTTTTGCTTCTGAGGCAGAAGTCTTAACCCCTGTGCCATCTCTCCAGCCCCACTCCTGGGAGTTTCTAAAATACAGTATTGAGGGAGAAGTTGGTGGTGGTAGAGCATGTATTTAACATGCCCAAGACTTTGGGTTCAATCCTCAGCAGCAAAGTATAAATAAATGAACTAATATAGCACATAGGTGAGAGTTACACCTTCAGTATAGGCCATTTGAATTTTTAAATGGATGTTAACATTAGAATAAAAGGAGATTTGGGAATTTTCCCCTAGAATCTACCTTCTGGAGGTAATTTCTTTTCTTTTTCTTTCTTTTGTTTCTTTCTTTCCTTTTTTTTTTTTTTTTTGACCCTTTTATTTAACATAAAGCTGGAGACATCCCTACTGATAGGGCGGGGTTAGACTTTCCATGATGGTGGGCCAGCTAGCCAGGTAGCCAGGGAAGTGAGGGGAGTGGTTCCCTTCCTTGTCTGAGAGTTTGGGTGGGAAAGGGGGGGGGTGGGGGGTGAAGAATTGGGTCCGTGCAGCTCCCACCTTCTGCGCCACACCTGGGGGTATTTTGAGGCACTCCACATCCCGGGCCTGGCAGTATTCAGGAACTGAGCCCAGCCAATTTGACCCTAAGGATCTAGACCAGCAGGTCTGTGGCCAGCAGGTCCGATGGCTCTTCGAAGCCAACGGTCAGCAGCTGCAGTTAGTCCCCAGATGGCTGCATGCACGAAACCTATGAATAAATATCATTTGCAACTGGGTCTAGGGGTATCCATTGGCCAATGGACCAGACGGAGGGGGGTGGGGCGGATTTCTTATATTCTGAAGCTAATGCCATCAGAACAAAATATTTAATTCAAGAACCCTGTGGTGGACTATCAAGCAAGCTCAAAACTTCTACCTCTGTTTGAGATGACAGATCTTTTTCTGATGGAAAAGATCCGAAAGAGAAAAAGGAAAAAGAAGGAAGAGCAGAAGAACCACATGGACTTCTATTTCCAGAATTATTGGAGGCGTCAAAGGCAAAATTGAATCAAATATAGTTAAAGATCTTAATCCGATTTATTTCCTATTCTAGAATTGGTCAACACTTCATCCCACAGAATAAAAGAAGCGCTCCAAGGAGCTGAGGCAATGAGGTTGGTTTTACAGACAGAGAAGGTGAAGAAGCAGGAGTGTACATTAGTCATTGCAAAGTTAGTTGTGGGGATAGAGTTAATGCCAGTTTGTATTTTGAGGCAGAAAGAACTTGGTTGTTAGATCAGTTGAAACTGGTCTGCTTGGGAAATTTGGTACTATTTCTCTCTCCTGATTTCTCAGAAGGTCAGAAAACAACTTAGTTTTGATTTGGTGCCTTAGAACTTTAGTGTGACAATATTTTGATATTTTGTTTGATCTGCTAAATCACAGTGCTGAAGCTTACTCCAAAACAATGGGCTTCTGTAATTTTCACTTTGCAGGAGTTAGATAGCAAAATCCTTTCTCAGGCTGGGGATCAAGAAAAGTCCCTGCTAACTCACTGACAGAGCATTTGCCTAGTATGTGCAAAGCCTTTGCCTGAATTCCTCAAAAACTCAACGGCAGGGCCAACATGATGCCTAGAAGATGAACGTGCTCGCCACGCAACCCTGATGACTTGAGTTTGATCCCACAAGATGGAAAGAGAGAACAGACTCCTGAAAGCTGTTCTCTGACTTCCACATGTATGCTATGGTGTATACATGCCCCTACCTGCACACACATGCATGTGCACACATAAATAAATAAGCATGTAAATAAATAAATAAATAAATAAATAGAGTTAACTGATAGAATTCCTCATCATGGCCTCTCACATGAGTTGGAGGTTCAATGTATTTTATATCTGTTATCTGAAATTCTTCAGCCTCAGGGATTAGCTTGGCATGTGATCCTAGGTCAGTGACACACACAGGACTCTGACAGAAGCAAATACCTAGACACCTTCAGGACTATCTTGGTGAACGCTTGCAAAAAGTGAGAAAACAGTATAACTTTCAAAATGCACACCGATTTCTAAGTAAAAGAAATCAAACCAACCCCACGGCCTGACATGTCTTAGTAAATTTCAAAGCACCCAAGAAAATGGAAAAAAAAAACCTACCTACAAAGGATACTTAGACTGATAGCCAAAGCAACAGTAGAACCCAGAAACTAATGAAATACTTGTTATATCAGTTAGATACAGGTATAAACTTGACCATTGTAGTCTGAAGCTTTGAGCACAACTGTGAAGAATAGGTAATGAAGGCAAACCCTAAGCATGCTTGTGGGAGATTATCTAACTGATACGGGAAGACTAACCCAGGGTGCATGGGGCCATTATTGGGCAGGTAGATAAGGTGGAGAGAGTTGGTTCAGTGGTTTGCATAGTTTGACAGACTGGCTAATGAGAAAGTATGTCCTGTTCTCAATAATTCCTATGAATATGATGTGCCAGTCCCCCCAGCTCCTGGTGTTGGTGGGAATTCTCCTACCACATTATTGAAGATGTAACTAAGGCCTCTAAGCAAGAATAAGTCCTTGTTCTCTAAGTTGTTTGGTGCTGTATTTATCAGCAACATGAGGAGAAACAGCAACACTTATCTTCAAAGTGCTCAGAGAAAATATAAATAGCTGCTAAATGAGTTGACCAATCATGGTAGAGACACGGTGCGTGGGGAGGGGGAGGGCACATCACACAGTGAGCTCACTATCAGCCTCAAGTAGGACCACCTGAAAGAGACTTGCTTAAGAAGACATGGAATTTGGTTGACAGTGAAACCACCATGAACACATCTGTAAAACACCCATAAATCTAAGCATGCATCAAGTGCATAAGAACTCCAATAACAACTCACTCAGAGAGTATAAAAATTGAGATTAAAATGCAGAGCAAATATAAAAGCCAAGGCAGGATGACAACAGGGAAGCTTTGTAAATACCTGTTATTATACCCACAAATTGGAGAGCATTCAACACTGAGCCTAGAAATTTATTACTGAAAAGCACGACTTGCCAAAACACAGAGGAAAAAAAAAAAGCCTGCAGACTGCTTGTCCATAAATAAGACACCCCTAAGGCTCAGGGAACGTGGCGGAAGAGGGGGCAGCAAGATTATAAGAGCCTGAGAACTGTCTTATAAATATCTCACCATAATATCAGGAAGGTCCAAGAAGGGCCACACCTCTCTGAGAGACTGATGAGGACTACTGCTAATGGGGAAGTAAAGGAGGATGCTTTCCTCAGTGGTGTATCCACTGATTTAGGATGCTTGCTGGAGAATGACTAGATGAAACAGTGGGCCACACAAGCTAAAAGATTTGAAAATAGGAGGGAGTCTGGCAGGGTAGATAAAGGGTTATAAGGGGAAAAGCATGAGTATGGGATTTGGGATTAGGGGTTGAAAATATTAAAAAGTCAATATATTCATGTATGTGACATTAAATTTAAAAAGTCGCTCCTGGTGTGGTCCGACAGTGGGTCGGGCATGGTGATTCACTTCTCTAATTCCACCATTCAGGGGACTTGAGGCAGGAGGATGGGCAACTTGGGGTCGCCCTGGGTTCCATCGCAAGATCCTGTCTCAAGTAAGAAAAATCAAGGACAGCCAATAAAATAATAGAAGTTGAGCAAATGACCACTAATCCAGAAGTGAGAAAGATGGATTTTGATCTCAGAGAGGGGAGAAGAAAGTCTACTGGGAATTTCCTCAGTGCTCCTTTTGAAGTCCAGGCCATGAAAGGGGAAACATCCTCAGATGACCATGTGTCCAGCAAGGCTTTTCCAAGAGATCACAGCAAGAAGAATTCTAGCATGATAGGAAACCCAACTTGAAACACAAACATTGGCCAAGGCTGTCTAGGAGAGCGGTTCTCCAGGCACCAACACACCAAATGCTAGAGCTGTGTGTGCCACACTCTGCTTTCTATGATCAAATGTCAAAAATAGCGTTTCTTTCTGTCTCAGTTACTCCGCATGCTGCCGATAAGTTCACAACAATTGTCTGAATACAATTATAAATCCATCTTGGCAGGAGCGTCCACACCAACACCAGGGGCCAAGGTAGCTAATCACACCAAATCCACAGGACTGTGGAGATGGACAATCCTCACTTGCTAGACAATATGTCTGGCCAAGTATACAGAAGAAAGCCAGTCTCCCTAACAAGCTCCCTCCGTCTTCTTCACCTGCCCAGCGACCAGCCCCCACCCACCATGGGCTGGGCCTTGCCCAACAATCAGACAATCTCCTTCAGGCTTGCCCAGGGCTCAACTCAACTACCAGTTCTTCACAACTGTGCCCAGATCCCGTTGTTGGTGACAAAGGTATCTAATAACGACACTTTCTGATTTGAAAATAATGTATGTCAGGAACATTTTTTAAAAGTTTAGGGGCTAGAGAAATGGCTCAGAGGTTAAGACTCTGCCTCACCAGCAGAAGGTCCTGAGTTCGGATCCCAGGTCCCATGTAAAATGTCAGATAGAAAAAGTGGCAGCCTTCACTGCTGGCCTGGGTGGGCAGAGCCTGAGAAATTCCAAGAACAAAGCAAACAGGAAGTAGAAACAATCCAGGATGATTCCTGAAGTCACCTTTGGTGCTTCACAGGGACACACAGTGCCCTTTGATACACACACACACACACACACACACACACACACACACACACACACACAATTAAATAAATAAAGTTTAAAATTAAAAAAAAAGTTCAGGAAGTACAAACACTCAACATCGTATGGTTGGAGGATCTCTGATAGAGAATCAGACTCAGGGACTGCTAGGCAAATCTCTCCCACTGAGCCACATCCCCATTTCCTGTACTTCAGATGTTAAGAACCCTGCTGCACCCAAGATCCCCCAAACTCTTCCATGGAACCTCGTGTTCAAATGCACGGAGGGAGGAAATTCCTGTTACAGCTTGCTTCTTTCTTCCCCTGAGGCCACCGCTGTGTGTCCGATGTCAGAGATCTCAGCCATCACATTAAATCTGAGTGTTCTGACCTGGAAATCAGGTTCACACATGCGGATGTTTTCCGTATTCCAATAGCACAAAGAAAGGCAAATGAAAACCTAGCCTGTATTTAGGCTATGCCACATTATCTGTGGCCTGATTATCACCTGACTTCTTTGTCTTTCTATACAAGACTTTTTGCCACTCAAAAGAAGTGATCATCAATAACCTCACTTCTGTAAACCTCAATTTCCTGTGTAACAGCAATGTTTATACCTGCCGTGCTGATTGCTTTGATGCATAAAACACTGTAATTCATGTAGATTATTTATCGTTTACTAGATTAATATTAATGTTTTTTCTATTCTGATAATCTAGAGACAGTCTGCAGCTGAATCCAGACAGGGTTATGAGTTTCACTTAGCACATAACTCTCTTCTTCTCTCCTCCTCTCTCTCTTCTTCCTTCTCCTCCCCTTCTTTCTTCCCTTCCCTTCCCTTCCTTTCTCTTCTTCCCCATCCCCTTCTCTCTTCTGCTCTCTTCTCCTCCTTCCTCTTTATTCCCTTCAACATTCTCCTGCCCCTTCTTCCCTCCTCCCTCCTGCCCACTCCTTCCTCTCCTCTTTCTTCCTCCCTCCCCCACCTTCCCTCCAGTCTTTTCTCCTCTCTCCTGTCCTGGTCTCTCCCCCCACATGTTTTCTTTGTTTTTTTGTATTAAATTGAACTATTTGGTGAATTTTAAAAAATCACACAGAATCCAAATAACCACAATTACTTAACGGTGTTTGAAAATTTCCATCCCTCACATCCCCCCATATGTCAACAGCCTCCATTTATCCTCCCAAGCTGGGCCCAGTCCCCACTGTTGCCTTTGTTCTCACACTGGGCAGCTTCATTCACTTCGTCTCTGCCTGGGCCTGCAGTGTTTGACTTTGAGTCTAATCTTTTATTTCCTGCTCTGGCTTACTGCCTAAAATAATCCTTCCCCCCCAAAAATACACAACACTTATAGCAAAACATTCTGATTTAAATGCACCTAAACTCATGTAACCTCCTTGCCATATGCTTCATTTCAATTTCATGTGGCTACCACCGTCACATACCAAATATCCTATATTAATAATTAATCCATGAGTGATACAAGCTATAATTGATTCTCAATTATTCTCAATTTCCTCTTTAGATGTTCCTGCCTCTGTTTTCGATTAGTGAAAAATTACCTCCTCACCACATCCTGCCTCAAACTTCCAGAACCTCACAAGACAGGCTGAATAGCTGCTTGGACACTCTTAATCTTCAGCAACTTCCATACGGTTCCAAAATGTTATGTAACTAGAGAATTAACTCTTAGCCTTCTGGGCTTTTGCTTGCATGTCCTACGAAGCAAAGCTTTCTGGGCTTTTTGGTTCTGGTGAGTTGTAGTCATTTGCCTAACTCATTTGTGATTTCTTCTTACCTCTACAACTCTAATTTTCTTACATAATTATCTATTTATAATAGGTTTCATGAAAGAAGCCATGTGCAGTGCTGTCTAATTTTATACCGTTGGCCTATTTGCTTTGTTTTAAGCAGGGTTTGGCAGGCTTTGCAGAGCAAATGAAGCCTTGGCCTAAAATCTTTCCCACTTAGATAGTCAAAAAGCACTTGACTGCACTGGAGAACACAGTTCAATTGGTAGAGTGCTTTGCTCAGCGTGCATGAAGCCCTGGGCTGGATTTCAGCACCATGTGAATCAGGTGGGATGAAACAGTTCTGTAATCCTAGTATTGGAGAGAATGAAGGCAGAGGATCAGGAGTTCAAAGGTCATCTTCAGCTTTATAGAGTCTTCAAGGTCACCCTTATCTCAAACAAAACAATTTTTAATGTATTTGATTTTTGTTCTGCCAAAAATGTCCACCTTAATGCTCTAATGCAACTGGATGGCAAGAGAGAATACACATAGCTTTCTTTTTCTCAAAGGAATTCAGAAGTTGCTAAAAATCAGTTCTTACCAGCAATCAGAGAAGAATCTGGCAAGAATTCCTCAAAAGTATAATTCTTTGTGGGCAGGTTATGTATTTGTAAAAACTATATTTTTCTTCCTCCCTTCCTCCCTTCTCTCCTTCTCTCCCTTCCTTCCTTCCTTTCCTTCCTTTCTTTTTGTATTTTTGAGATAGGATCTTTCCAGATAGTCCTGGCTGGCCTGTCACTGACTAGAGCTGGCCCCTATTCAAGGCAATCTTCCTGCCTCAGTTTCCTCTGCTGACATTACAGGTGTGGCCTTTTAGGGCTTGAAAAATATATTTTCAGAGACTTGGTTAAGATTTTCCAAAACAATTTTCTGCTTTCTCTCAAAATTCTTATGTTGCTCTTCTTTTCTAATTTTTCAATTACCTCTTTTCTTTTCCCAGTTTTCCTTCCATGCAAGGTAACATGTTCTCCCAGATCTTTCAGTTCCTGTTTAGAATTTGGCAAGAATAAAAAAAAAGTTCAGTGTGCATTAAAATGTAGGAAAAAATACTCTGTCCCACAAAACTTCTTTTCTTTAAGCAACTGCTTGCAACAAATAATCTGTTTTTGTTGTATATGCCTTGATTTCTTTCCCTTTTAAAATTATAAATTTATTATTTTAAAAAACTGAAAATAGTAGGACGGTTCACAAAAAGTTGGGAAACAAAATTCCCAAATCATGCTGAAGAGATGGCTCAGGAGTTAAGATTCTGCCTCAAAAGCACAAGGGCCTAAGTTTCATTCCAGGTCTCAGATAAAAATACCAGGCAGAAATGGTGGAAGCAAGCATTTCCGGTTCTGGTGGGCAGAGTCTGGGAAATCCTAGGGTGAAGCAAGGAGGAAGTAGAAAAATCCAGGATGATTCCCAAAGTTACCCTTGGCCCTCCATAGGGACACACAATGCCCTTTGATACACACACACACACACACACACACACACACACACACACACACAGAGTAAATAAATAATTAAAAAATAAAAACTCCCAAACCATAAATAGCAATGAAACATTACAGAGCATTCCACAACACAAAGACAGATGGGACCCCATGAAAAACCCAACCAAGTCCACTGTTCTCAGCTCTACGGACCCACCAACAAATAATCTTACAGTTATTTGAGAAGTGGTACACTGTGGGGATCATGCTGGCCTTCCCGGAGTCTTTTGAGGAGATCAGATTGGGCAGCAAGATCAGCAGGTGAGAAACGTCTCCTACTCATAGGCCTGTAAACGAGGGTTTTGCTTTCCCTGTGACTGAGCCTCAAGGCGGAAACCATACCACATGGTTCACAGTTCTTTTCCCTTACAATAGTTTACCTCCACCAGACACAGCATGTGTCTGTAGCAACCTTGGACAAATAAAACAAGCTTTGCCAAAACTGATGATTGCTTGATAACACAGTAAATCACTAATGTGTGATTCATAGTATACAATTGCTGATTGTTCAACAACATAGTAACAACAACATAGTAAATCATAAATGTCTTTACGTATTTCCTTGTATGCTTTTTGCTATTTGTTTTGACCTTCTTATCTGAACAATTTTGCTCTTCTTTGTTATTTTCTCTATGGTTACTGATTCTGGATGATTGCCAGAGTGTGTGTGTATATATATATCTTGCAATTTACCTGCACGCATGCTGATAAATGATCATCAAACGGCTAAGGGAACAATGGGTTTATTTTCTCTTATTATTACTGGTTACAGTTTTTAGTCCAGCTTGACAGGAGATCTCATGCCAACATCAAGGCCAAGGGAACTGGCCACACCATCTTTACCTAATGGCTGAGAGAAGGATGATCCTTACTTGCCAGACCAGCATGCCTGGCCAACTGTACAAAAGGATGCTAACTCTCTGCACCAGCCATTTATATTTTATTCCAGGGCCTAATCCCATCCACTATGGGCTGGGCCTTCCCCATGAGCTAGACAATTTCCTGCAGGTAGGCTCTGGGCCTAACTCAACCACTAATTCTCTAAAAATGTGCTCAGAGCTCAAACCCTCAACTATCAAGTTGACATCTAGGCCCAACTATGATTCTCTATCTATCTATTTATCTATCTATCTATCTATCTATCTATTTATCTATCTATTATCTATCTGTCTGTCTGTCTTTCTGTCTGTGTGTGTGTCCATTTATTTGACAATAAAATTGTCTTGGCATTCCATCTGGCTGGGACCCCTCCAACCTGGTTTCAATTTCCACTGATCCCATCTGATGAACTTCATGGTAACTGATTTGTAACTGAAGGCACTTATAGTACACACACACACACACACACACACACACACACACACACACACGTGCACACACACATTTTGTTTGATGAAGAAGCTGCTAAAAATTCAACTAAAAAATGTAAGGGCAAAGCTGGAGAGATGGCTCAGAGTTAAAACCTTTGCCTTGTAAACCAAAGGTTCTGAGATGGGATCTCTAGATCCTACATAAAAATGCTAGGCAGAAATGGCAAGGTGGGGTCTGGAAAACAACAGAGTAAAGCAATAAAGAGGTAGAGTAATCCAGGATGATTTCCAATGTCACTTTTGGGCCTCCACAGGCACGCACTCAAAGATCCTGTTAGATACACAGATATATACACACCCACACACACGCACAGAAAAAAAAAAAAGGAGCTGGAAGGATAGCTTAATTGGTAAAGTGTTTGCTGAGCAAGAAGAAAACCCGAGTTTGAATTTCCAGTACCCACATAAAAAGCTAAGTGCAGTGGCCCACAGGTAATCCTTGGGACTTGCTGGTAGGTTAGTCTAATCCAGGTTCAGTGAAAATCCTGTCTCAAAAATTAAGGTGGAGAGCAATTAAGGAAAACACCTGGCATCCACGTTTGCCTCTATGTGCACATGCTCACGTGAGTGTATGCACGCACACACACACACACAAACATGTACACACACATTCACAAAGAAATATAAAATGCATCTGGAAGTAGATATACATCAGTGTCACTGGTCCTCCTAGACGGTCTGTTCTGTTTGACAGGCCTTCTGGCTAGTTACATCATTGACCAAACCTGGATGCTTAGGACTGCCCACTTCCCTGCCCTGCCTTGCTCACTCAGCTCAGTCATTCCACTCCTAAAACAGTTCAGTTGCAGCTTCTGAGACAGTAAGAGCTTGAGATGCTGAAGCTAGGAATGTATCAGGTCAGCAATCAACCCAGGGGAAGACTACTTCTGGTTCCACCCAATCTGAACATCTCTGTCGGAATTTCTGGCCATCATTAAAGCTTCTCATAGGGAGCTGGAGAGATTTTTTTTAAATTATAACTTTATTATTTAAAAAATTGAAAATAGGAGGATAGTTCACAAAGAAGTTGAGAAACAAAATTCTCAAACCATAGCTGCAGAGATGGCTCTATGTTAAGGGTCTGCCTCACAAGCAGAAGGTCCTGAGTTCAGTTCCAGGTCCCACATAAAAACACCAGGTGGAAACACTGGGAAATCCAGAGCAAAGCAAAAAGAAGGCAGAGCAATCAAGAATGATTCCCGAAGTCACCCTTGGACCTCCACAGGGTCATACAGTGACCTCTGATATATATATACGCATGCACACACAAAAGCTTCCCGTATGCACAACTCTGGGCTAACCATAGAACATAGAACAAATCTATATTAAAAGGGATGGATTAGTCTGGCTTACACAATACAGTCTAGGTAGCCCAATGATGGCTGTCTTCACACTGAAGAAGCTGAGAACATGGTAGCTGCTCAGTCCATGAACACTAAAGGCCTGGAGGATTCCAGGAAAGCCACCGGTCTCCTGCCTAAAGAAGCTGTGTTCTGATACCAGCAGAGGAATTTAGCAGCAGTGGCCAAAGGGGTTGGCAGCAGCAACAGGGAAGACGAACTCACCCACAGCATATATAAATAAACTCACCAGCAAAGCAGGAAGGCCATGAGGCAAGAAGCTTTGTCTTTCCCCTTGGACGCCCTTTTATCTGGCTGACGCTGGAAGCCCACACTTAAGGTGGGTCTTACTCAGAGGCTGAACACTAAGTTGATTCCAGATCTAGTTAGGTTGACAGCCAAGATTCACCAGGGCAAACCCTGAGCTGAAGATAGAAGGTGGCAGTTGAGTCCACAAAGGCAAGTCCCTCTAGAGTAATGTATGTCATTCTGCAGTGCGCTTACAGTGAGAAGCAGGCTGCACAGCCCAGAAAACCTGCAAGAGCAGGTGCTGAGAACTTCTGAAAAAGCCCTGATCCACTGTTTCAATAAAAAAAGTTTTCCTGAGACAACCAGGATGGAGAGTTTGCTAATCAAAGACTTGTGTGCATCTTGGAATCTTATAAAATGTGGCACATGGGACTGACATGTAGCTTAGAGGTAGAGTGCTTGCCTAAGATTCATAAGGTACTAGGTCCATTCCATCCTCAGCACTACAAAAATATTTAAAGCTTTAAGGGAACTTGCAATGATAGGACTATGTATTATGAAGAATGCAATATTGTTATTTGAACTTCTTGCTCTTTCTCACTTAAAAGTAAAATCTGGGAAGATGCAGTACATATGGATCACAGAACATGCACAAAATGTATCTGAGACTTCCTCCTTGCTGGATGGCTTTCAGGGTACCAAGGAATACTATAGAAGGTACTGGGGGGGAGGAAAGAAAAAAATCACCAACTCATGAGATCTGCAAGTTGCAATAAAAATATCCATGGCAACAGGTTAACAATCAGTATAATAGTGGTATGACTATTAAGGAGACAACCAACAGCTTTCTGATTGAACTCAAAACCTGTTTGTCGGAATGGAATATATTCCTGTTACTGTTAACTAGAACAAGAACCTAAAAAAGGGAAGGAAATAGATCACTAGGGAAGAACACATTATGAACTTATAGGTAGGAAGACAGTACACCAAACTGCTCTATAAATAGCTGCTGTTATAGATTTGAAGAACTTAACACTCAATCTGGAAGTCTTCTTCTACAACAGAGGTAGAGGATTTCAACAAAGTACCAGCAAAGCTCACCCAGGATCAGGCCAACCTACTGTCTTCCCATCCTAAGGTTTTAGGAACCTCATGGAAGAGGAGATGATAAGACTGTAAGAACCTAAAGATGGGAAGGTCCACTGTTGGACTTTCATTCAAGGCCGGACTGCTGCATCTAGGAACTCACTGCAGTGAGACTTGTCCTTACCAGACTTACATAGAGACTTATCAGATCTATGCAATGGCTGACATGTCAACATTCCCCTATGGACCAATGAAGATCTCAGGAGAAACAAGTACACTTAATTGGAATCTAGCAAGGATATCTTAGGAGAAACATCTATGACATACCAACATGCTCACATAGACTATCTAGGAACTCAAGAGAAGTAAGAACATACAGTGGAAGCTAAAGTTGAATGAGTGAAGGGAAATTCCCCTATCAATGGGGTGACCTGAAGAAAGAAAACTTGGTATGCCACAGAGCCCTGAATCCTGCAAGAGTAGACAAGCCATTATAAACAGGAGGGAAGGGGAAAGAGGGCCCTGCCTCTGCTACAGCAGAGAAAATAGGGTACCATCAAGGACTGCAAGTAAGTAATGAGACATCTGGTTAAGCTCACAGACTTTCCTTCCTGGTCACTTGCAATTGATGGGGTATTGTCTCACCAGAAAGGGAGGGCATACAGTCTGGGAGATAGAAGGTAACCATTTTGCAAATGGGAGACTGATCTCTCCCTCACCACAGTCTCCTACTCTCTCTTTTTTTTTTTATTCAATTGTGTGTGTGTGTGTGTGTGTGTGTGTGTGTGTGTGTAGAACCACGGGTGAAATCAGGAACCACCATGGACGCAGGCCGCCCCTGCTTCCGCCCAGCGTCTATAGGTGGGGTCTAGGATCTGAACTCAGGACCTTCTGCCTGCAAGACAGAGGCTTAATCCCTAAGCCACCTCTCCAGCCCCCGCAGTCTCCTACTCTTATTCCATCTACCTTTGAATCTACTTTTATAATAAGACTTTATTTTAACAGCCTTTTATCTCTGGCCAAGGGGTGACATCCAATACCCATCAGGATGGAGCTAAGGGCAGTGCAGGAGTAGCAAAACTGAAAAAAAAATCAACAAACTATAATTCAGAACATCAGAGACTCTATATCAACCACCTGGAACCAGGCCAGCCTACTCTCTCCCTATCCTAAAGCTCAGGGAAATTTGTGGAAGAGGGGGCGGTAAGAATATAAGAGCCTAAAGATGGGGAGGAGCAATGATATGCAAGATACTCCACACAAGTTAGGGCCAAAGTAATCATAATAGGACTTTGCATGACCTGCGCAATGACCAACATATCATTGACCCCTCAAAGTCTAGCATGGATCACAGGCACTAGGATCCTTATAGGCAAGGGATTAACAGCCGCAATAGTGTGCCTATACCAAAGGGGAACACAAGAAAGGGCTCTAACCAATGCTACTGAGTCCTTATACCTCATCAGAGAGGAGGACCCAGAAGGAAGTTTGACATGCACACTAAAGGATACTCCAGGGATGGGGGTGGGGGGGACAATGGGAGAAAGGGAGGGAGGGGGGAAAGTAAGGGGAAAAAGGGGGAGGGAGCAAGGGGATCCAGGGAGGAGTGGAGGGAAGGAGGAGAATGGGGTATCTATCAAGTTTGTATGAGTGAAAAAAAAAAAAAAGAGTAGACAAGCCAGAGGAAACTCCGAGAGTGGAATGGATTGGTGAAGGGAAAGAAGGGAAATGGGAGGGAGGAGGGATAAAGGGAAGCATGGATAAGTACTCAATATGCTTGTAAAATTAGAAAAATAAAATACTTTTTTTAAAAAAAAAAAAAAAAGTAAAATCTGGGCTAAGCACCACCAAACAAATAAACAAGCAAACAAACAAAAAGCAATTATGAAACACTGGGTAAGGAAAGTTCTCAGCATTCACCAAGATGCATCCTATTGCCATGGAAAATCAGTGAGGTAGAAAACCACAGCTGACCGAAGTACAGAGTATCAGCAAGTGTTGAACGCTTAGCCCTACTCAGGCAATCCGAATGTTTCCCCATCCCAAGGCTGAAGGAACCTTGTGGGAGAGAAGGCCATGAGACTGTAACAGCTTAAAGACTGTAACACCTAAAGGTGCCAACCAGGAAACTCCATTCACGACACAGCTGTATCCAGGAGCACATTGCAATGAGATCTACAACCACCAGATCTAGGCAATGGCTGATATATCAACATTCCCCCATGGACCAATGAAGAACTCGGGAGAAACAAGTACACTTAGTGGGGATCCAGCAAGGATATCTTAGGAGAAACAACTTACTCAGTGGGACCCCCAAGAGCAAGTGCTGGACAAGTGAAGGGGAGCCTCCCCACCCATGGGTTTACCCACTGAAGGGCCACTTGTACTTCTACAGTGTCCTAGAGCCTGACTAATACAAGCACCCCAAATGGAGCCCTGTGGTCCACACATACAGAGATACATGGTGCAGGAGGGACAAGGGACAATGTGTGAAGGGAGGGGACAGTGGGAGGGGAAGAGAGAGGAATCATGGACAGAAACTGATTTTGTTTGTATATTTTAAAAATTCTTAATAAAAATTGAAAAAAGAAAGCATAAAATTGATGAGATATATTTTTAAAATATTTATTTATTATGTGTGTATGTGCATGTATCTGTGTGTGGGTGCATCAGAGGGCACTGTGTGTCCCTGTGGAGGCCCAAGGGTGACTTCAGGAACCATCCTGGATTGTTTCTACCTTCTTTTTGCTTCCCCCGGGGGATTTCCCAGGTTTAGCCTTCCAGAACAGGAAGTACAGGCCACTGCCATTTCCACCTGGTGTTTTTACATGGACCTGGGATCTGAACTCAGGTCCTTCTGCTTGTGAGGCAGAGTCTTAACCCCTAAGCTATCTAACCAGCCCGTGAAATCCACTTTGAAGTACTGCAAATTAAGAGTGAATATTGATTTTTGTGATAAAATCATTTCCTAACAGAGTACCTCAACTTGTCTTCTATTCAAGACAAGCAGAAAAAAACAGAGTATGCTTAAGGTTTTTAGGTGAAAAATATTTGTTTTTTGAGGGAGAGAAAAATACTTACTGTATACATAAAACCAGGTTTTGAGTTTGTGGGTATGTTTGAGATAAGGCCTCATGTAGCCTAGGCTGGTCTTGAACTTGGTATGTAGTCAAGGATGACTCTGAAAGCCTGATTCTCCTCCTTCCACCTCCCAAATGCTGGGGTCACAGAAGTGCACCACCATTCCCACTCTATGGAAATTTTTTAAGTGTCCACACATGATTCATAAATATAAAAATGTGCAGCCACTGGATGATGGCCAGATAGTTACAGGGTGTCATTAATGTGATCATTTTCCTCAGCTTATTCAATGCTCACTTTCTAGAAGACAGTGTGAAGAAAAATTTACTATTGACTTCTTAAGTCCACCACAGAAAATATGGAGGTCTGCTTTAATTTTCATTTTGTTCTTCCTAGACAGGGGTTCCACCATGTTGCTCAGTATGGCCTGGAACTCTTGGGCTGGAGCCACTATTCTTGCTTTGGTTTCCCAGGAAGGTGCAGGAAACTGTGCTCAGAGTGCTTTATTCTGTTTGCGTGCTAGGAACCGAACCCAGACTTTAGCGCTGAGCCACATATCCAGCGGAAGGTTCATTAAAGTTAGCGTTGGTTACATGAGACCCTATCTCAAAAAATTTTTTAAAAAATATTATCTATCTATCAGTTGAAAATGCAATGAACTTGAAGACATGCAATTCTTCTTTAAACCTGTAAACGGGCACTACTGTTAATTTTTAGTAGAGAAGAACTGCTGGAAGTTTTTGAAGCTGGCTAAGCTTTTCCGGCAGTTCTTAGTCATGCAGATAACAGCAGTTTGCTGCTTTGTATTTCCAAACTCACCTTCTTCTTGCTTGGTCCTTACCAAATGATAGTTGGGTATGTAGTTGACTAGTATTCAATCATCATTTTGAAATTTCTAAAATAAAAGTCTGTAAAGATGGTTCAGTGGGTTAAAGGTACTTGTGACACAAACCTGACAACCTAAATCAAATTCCCTGAAACTCCTATAATGGTGAAAGGAGACAGCCAACTCCTGAAAGATGTTCTCTGACATTCATATGTACCCACACTTACATGCATATACTACTACTACTACTACTAATGATAATAATAATAAATTATATTTTTTAGTGGCACTTTCAACACTCAGAAGACTGAGTCAGGAAGATCATGAATTTGAAGCCAGTCTGGTCTGAACAGTTAGTTCATATTTCAAAAAAGAAAGAGAGGAGAGAGAGAGAGAGAGAGACAGGAAGGAAGGAAGGAAGGAAGGAAGGAAGGAAGGAAGGAAGGAAGGAAGGAAGGAAAGAAAGAAAGAGAAAGAAAGAAAGAAAGAAAGAAAGAAAGAAAGAAAGAAAGAAAAAGAAAAGCAAGAGGCAAGAGGGAAGAAAGGAAGGAAGAAAGGGAGGGAGAGAGGGAGGGAAGGAGGGAAGGAAGGAGAAGGAAAAAGAAAAAAGAGAAAGAAAAGACCAGTTAGATGACGAGTGTCGGGGCCTCTGCTGAGTGGAGGTTCTACTCTGCTGTAAACCTGATGTCAACAAACCACAGAGAACATGACATGCCCACATCCTAAAACACATCTCAGTGTAGATTCGCAGAAGAAACTCAGAGTAGAAACAGTTTTCAAAGTAACTCACTGATCATGAGCTTTACTCTGAAGCATTTTTGTAAGAGTGTTCATCCTGTTTTCAATGCCAAAATTCTCCATGTGATTGGAGAGACCATGGTGAAGTCATGAGTCTTGTTGGTATATTAGTATTTGGGAGCTGGCGACTGAGGAAGAATATTGCAGTGGGGGTCCCCTGCTCCCCAATGTGTATTAATCTTTTATTGTTTTAAAGTAGATCTTCACCCTTTCCCTTGGCATGGAAAAATGAAACTACAAATATTTTTCTGTAGTCTTTTGGGGGTTAATGCACTATTTGTGTATTAACCAATACCCTAAAACGAAACATTTTGTGGTATAAGGCTTGTCCAGGGTTTCATCCATAACACTGGGGTTGGGTTGGGGGGGGGGAGATGAGAGAAAAGGAAAGAAAGGAGGGCAGAAAGGAAGATGAAGGAAGGGAGAGAGGAAGAGAGCTAGTTTTCTGAGTTTATTTTGAAAATAGAGCAGCAGGCTGCAGAGATGGTGCCACTTTCTGTGCAGTCACAGGGAGCTGAGTTTGGATCCCAGAATCCACATAATAAGCATGTAATACCAACACCGTGGAGACAGACCTAGCGCCAGAGTTAGTGAGAGACCCTGTCTCAAGGGCTCACAGCAGATGTAATAGAGCAGAGCAGCTGACATCTTCCTCTGGCCTCCGCATGTGTGTACCCCTCCCCATACGTATGCATGTGCCACAAATGCAAACATGACATTCACATAAGAGAGAGAGAGACAGAGACAGAGAGACAGAGAGACAGACAGAGAGACAGAGAAAGAGAGAAAGAGGAACAGAAAGACAGAGACAAGAGACAGGGAGAAATAGAGACGGACTGGTCTCTTCAAAGTACGGAGAAATCTTTTCCAAACAAATTTGGATGGGAAGGCGAATGAATCCTGGCCTGGCCCTGTGAGCACTGGCAGCCCATCTAATAATCACTGCCTAACGTTAGAGCAAAGCAACTCTACATGCCAGCCCGTGGGCACAGGTGCTCAAGACCCTGTCAGCAGCCTTGCCTACAGCTGTGAATGCCCTTGACTTCCTCCAAGCAGGGTCTTAGAGTCGTTGTCAAAGGAGAGACTATTTCTGTTCTTTTTTTTTTTTTTCTGTCATCGTTTGTTTTTTTCCAGGGCTAGAGGAGGTTAAAGCCAGAGCCTTACGCGCGCCAAGCACATGCTGTTCTCCTGAGCCCCACCCCAGCCATGATGGAATACGATCAACCACACAGAGTAAGATGGGTCTTGAAGTCCTTACTGAACTGAAGTGGAAGTAACTTTAGAGAAAAAGAAAAGGAGAGATAATTCTCCAGGGTGTTGTCCGTTCACTGGTTTGGGTGATGCCGAATGGGTGAATCTTCGGTGTTTTTTCAGGTCACCACTGCTGGGAAAAAGCAAGCCAGGAACAACAGAAACCCACAAGCTGTTCTGGAGGGACAAAGATCCACACGTTCCCCCATGGCTGAGGAGCCACCAAAAACCCTTCTGGATGCTTCTGCAGGTAGAAAACCATAGGGACCCGAAAACCCTGAGGATCCTTCTAAGTGTTCCCTTTTGACAAAGGCGGCAGCAGTGAAGGGGGCTTTGCCAGAGATGATCTCACCGGCTTGGGAACAATAAAGCAACTTGAATGCAGCTTGAAGAGCCCAGAGAGTCCTGATGCCCTTGAGCCAAGTCCATCCTTAACTGGCCATGGAAATGCTAGCAAAGCCCTTAGTGAGTCAGGCTTTGACTAGGCTTTTCCAACCAAGCACAAATCAACGTCAATTGTGTGATAATGAGAATGTTCATCTTGTTTACTGATTTCTTTGGAGGCAGGATCTTGATGTGTAGCCCAAGATAGTCCCAAACTCAGGATCCTCCTACCTCAACCTCCTAATTATGATTATAGGTATGTGCCGCAATGCCTGGCCCTGTGGAAATTATTTGTGGCAGAACCTTACCTTGTGTTCCATTTTATTTGTGCACAAACTCAATAACTTTTTAATTTATTTTAAGTTTCAAGAAGTGGGCATGAGGGCGAGGGAGATGGATTAGTGGTTCAAGCACTCATACAAGTGAAAGGACCCATATTCAGATCTCTGGATCCCACAGAAAAATGCTAGGCTGATTGTAGTTGCCTATCTGTAATTCCAGCCTAGGAAGGCAGAGACTGAAATCCCCAGAACAAGCTGGCTAGTGGGATTAGCCTTTTCAGTGAGTTCTGGTTTGATTAGAGACCCTATCTCCAAAAAAAAAAAAAGTACCAGATGAATTGAGGATGATTCCTGATATCTACCTTGATCATCCTCATGCATACAACAAACACATGCACATGCACCCACATACATGCAGACATAGCCTCAAACTTAGAACACATGCAGGTATGCTTACATACATGCATGAATCCTCTATATACACACATACACACAAAGAGGAAGACTACATTATATTTTTCTTTAAAATTTGGAAAAGCATTTTTTGAGTTCTTTCCCCTCCCTCTCTGTATGTGTGCATGTGTGAGCACACAACTCAACCTTCCAGGACTGAAAGTATAGGTCGCAGCGTCATTTCTGCCCATGAAATCCCAGAGTGAAGCAATAAAGAGGTAGAACAATCTAGGAATATTGCTAATGTCACTCTTGGTCCTCCATAGGTGTACAAACACACATACACACACACACACATACACACACACACAACACACACACACACACAGAGAGAGAGAGAGAGAGAGAGAGAGAGAGAGAGAGAGAGAGAGAGAGAAGAGCTTGTTTATTGCAGCCAGTAATGACCAGTGCATTGCATTTGTCTTCTATTTTCCAGTCTTTTCCACAGAGTCATGAGTCTAACAAGCACAGGAGACAACTGAGCCAAATGTTTTTGCCTTTGTATCATGTTGGCTTCCAGACACCCACCTGTTGTACCTGCTTCTTTATCTGTTACCTGATGCCAGAATTGTAGTGTTTTGTTCTTTCTTCCTTAAATTGTAGTGTTTTGTTCTTTCTTCCTTACCATCACTTTCAGTTATAATTTCTATGTTACTGGAATAAAAAATTCAGGTTACTATTACAAACAGTTAAAAAAGAACTCATGTTTTAACCCCCATCTTGCTGACATCACTGTCCCCACATAGTCAGTAGAGGTCTTTTGACCTCAGTCAGCTCAGAGACTACCTTCCTCCTATCTGGGTCTCTCAGGCTTCAAATTCCATCTCCAAATCCTCTGCACTGGAGGAGAGAGGAGAGAATGTGAATGATGTGGATTATGAAATTTAAAGATCATCCTTCCATGCAGGGCATAGCACTTTTATCTGAATTGTACTATTCAGAATTAATTCCTAAAGCCCCGTATGAGATAGATAGCCCATAAATGTTGACTGTTTATTAAGGAATTGGTTCTTTGTCCTTCAGTTAAAGATCTATAGATCCACATTTGTTGGTATTCCTTTTTGTCCTCTGCAGGTTCCCACCTCCCTTGCTAGCAGGCTAAGAGCTCACTTCCTGTTGCTGCTCATGCACCAAAGTCTACATAGCCTCTCTTCCGTATCTCTGATACGCTTGGAAATTAGAAACCAGGTAATGCACATGTTTGAACTGCAAGACCTCAGTGGTTGTATTTGATTTCTTTAGAAAATCATGCAGATAGGGTGGGTGAGATGGCCCATCAGGTTACGGTGCCTGCCTGCAAACTGGTGGCCAAAGTTCTATCCTTGGAGTTCACGTGATAGAAGGAGAGAACAAACTTCCAGAAGTCTTCCTTTGACATCCAAACATAAGCCATGGCACGCACATCCCTCTCTCCTATTCATTCTGTCTCTCAAATTTTAAAATGAATTTTTTTACAGCATGTATTTTATTTTTCCACAGATATATGTGGTTGGCTTTTGCTTCTTAGCCTATTTCATAGAGGTGCAGATTGCTGAGGAGCTCTTGAGAAACGAATCGTTGGGAAGAAGCAAACTTCTGCATTTTACCATTAAGCAGAGTGGTCTTAGCTGATACTCTTTTCCTTTTCCCCTCACCCCCTCCTTGGTAACATCTCACATATCGCAGGCTGATCTCTAACTCGTTGTATGTATCTGATTCACCTCCCGAGTGATGAGCGCTAGGCTTAGTGTGTAGCACTAGCCTCCCTTAAATATTGCTAGGGATCAAAGTCAGGGTTCTGTGCATGCCAGGCAAGCACTCAGCCAGTTGAACTGTAACCCAGTCCCTTAGCAAATGGTTTTTGGTTCTGGTAAATTTCAGTTCAGGGATGATGACAAGTGGGTAGCTAAAATTATGAACTTCTTAATGTCGGGGTTTTTTGTTGTTGTTTTGCTCTTTTGTTTTGTCTCAGGTATTATTACATTGTGTGCTACAACTAAGACTTTAGAATGAATCACCCATGTTATCTGTCTTTTGGCAGGAAATTGAGAGCAAGGCATCTTGGTCATTGGAATCTCTGCTAACTTCAGAAAGACTGGGACTGCCTATAGTTTTAATTTGATATCTCAGTACTCTAGTTTCATTACATGTTGCTATAGCAAAATAACTGGCCCAAGCCGCTTAAGAGACAGAAGGCTTCCTTGGCTCACACTTCCAGATCACAGTCCATCATGACGGAGGAGACATGGCAGCAGAGACCCTAAGGTAGCTGCTCGGATCAGATAAACACACACACACACACACACACACACACACACACACACACACACACACGCACATGCACGCACGCACGCTTGTTTGCTTGTTGATACCCAGCCACCTCCCTCTGTCTACATACAGACCAGGATTCTCTCCCTGGGGAATTGTTGCAGTTTGTGTGAATGGTACTGATAAATTCACAGCCAAAGAGTTTAGGGGAACAAAGGGTTTTCATTCTTCCTTATGATTTTCCATTACAGTTCTTAGTCCAGCTATCGGGGGAGCTCACACCAACACGAATAGCTGAGGGACGTGGCCACACTATATCTACAGGGATTGTCAAAAGAGAGGTGAAACTTACTTGCCAGACAGCAAGTCTGCCCAAAGTATGCTAATCTATTCCAAACTTTACTGAACCAGCACCCTTCATTTTATTCACCTGCCCAGAAAATGGGCCCGCCCAGTATGGGCTCCCATATCGATCAGAGAGTCTCCTGCAGGATTGCTCAGGGATTGCCTCAACTGTTAGGTTCTTCACAGATGTGCCCAGACCTCAGCTTTCCATGGTCAAGTGAACACGTATGTATCTAACTAGCACAGAAACGGTCCCACCCACCATAGGACTGAAGCACTGGTCAGTCTCCTGCACACCTGCCTCAGACTGATGACTGAGATTAGGCATCCCCCTTGGTAAAGCAAACGTGCTCTGTTTTAACATCTGCATTTTCCCTGCTGAACACACACTATTTGCTTGGACTTGTGCTCTCTTTGCCATGACATTTATTCTGGATTATTCTACGGACTTCATAGTAGAGTTAATCATTCTGGGATTTGAACTGAATCAAGCATGAGCCTGCTGGAGCTGATGGTTCTGATCGCCCTTCTTTGGAGTTACTAATTGGGGAGGGGGTTAGCTTTCTGACAAACTTACTCCTTTATAACTTTTATTTTCATTGTGTGTGTGTGTGTGTGTGTGTGTGTGTGTGTGTGAGAGAGAGAGAGAGAGAGAGAGAGAGAGAGAGAGAGAGAGAGAGAGAGAGAACTGCACGTCCTGTAGAGGGTGACTTTGGGAATCATCCTGGATTGCTTCTACCTCCTTCTTGCTTCACTCTGGGATCTCTCAGGCTCCGCCCACCAGAACATTTCTGCCTGGCTTTTTTTTTTTTAACGTGGGGCTTGGAATCTGAACTTAGGACCTTCTGTTTGTGAGATAAACCCTGAGCCATCCCTCTAGCCCAACTTCTATTGTTTATGTGACAAGGTCTCAGGGTTTCTTGTAGCCCAGGCTCATTCATTCACTGAAACTCACTAAGTAGCCAAGGCTACCCTTGAACCTCTGGTCATTCTACGTCAGACTCTGAAGTACTGGGCTCACAGATATGTGCCACCACACCTGGCTTGGCCCTACTTTTCAAACAGGTAATGTCACCCAGTGGGAAGATCTTCAACACACTAATGGCATGTGAAGATAATTAGAAGCACTGGCGGCAACCCCATATTTATTTATTTTGTATTTTAGTGCTAGGTGTTGAACCCGGGTCCTCATCACCTAAGCAATACTCTGCCACAGTGATGTCCTCAGCCCCTTATTCTCCCACTGTTTCTCAGTAACGGAATGGATACTCAGGCACATGGGGCTGCCCTCCCTTCCTTGTGGCAGCCTGTGGCCTGTGGCTTGGTTCAGCCAGTGGAGCGGGTATTTATGTCTGGGAAGCATCGGCACCAGGGAGGGGTGAATCGTACTTTTCTTTGAACCATGTCATGAAACTCATCTGTTGAGGATGGAAGAGCAGGAAACGAAAAAACTGCCTCACAGTTCCAAGTTGCCCATCCAGATATCTGTTGCAGGGAGGAAGAAATTGTTTATACCACTGTCCCTGGGGTTTCTCTGCCAATCATAACAAGACTCCCATCCTAAAATGAATATTCTGATCTAAGCAGAAAGCATTTTTTTTTCTCTTTCTAATGCTGAGTTCGAATGTACTTTGCTTTGGAATGGAAAGGTTACACCCAAGGCCCTCAGCACTTGGTGATCTAGTACTGGCTGAGATCTGCTTAAACTCTGCCTTTGAGGGTGAAATTTCTTCTCTGAACACTTAACAATGAATTGTTGATATCCATAAAGCAGTTCTGTCTGCAGAAAGTCTTGGCAAGATTAATAGACAATCTTTAATAATAATCTTTAAATAATTTGTCTTAGGGGCTAAAGAGATGGCTCAGGGGTTAAAGCTCTGTCTTGCAAGCAGAAGATCCTGAGTTTGGATCCCAGGTCCCATGTAAAAAAATGCCAGATGGAAACGGGGGCAACCTGCACTTCCAATGCTGGTAGGGGAAGCCTGGGAAATCCCAGACTGAAGCACAAAGAAAGTAGAAGCAATCCATGATTCTTGAAGTGACCCTCGATCTTCCACATGGACACACAGTGCCCTTTGACAGACACACAAACACACACACACACAAAAAAAAATAAATAAAATATTCATATGTCTTAGGTGGAGGAAGTAAAGGTAATTTTAGTTGGAAGAGTGGCTTCGAAGCATGCACAAAGCCCTGTTTTAGTACCGCGTGAGCTGTACGTGGTGGGAGTGGGACGCTGTAATCCCAGCACTGAGAAGGCAAAGGCAACAGAATCAGAATCTCAAGACTGAGGATATGACTAAATATGTGTCCCTTCACCCAAAACAGTGGGAACTCTGCAGTGCCCATGGATGGATTGAGTTGAACTGTCTGTCGGAGGTGGTGATCTGTGTAGGTTCTTGGGGTGACTTAGGAAAGACATGAATTTGAGTCATGAAGACCAAGCTCCTACTTGAGACAGGGTAACTCTACAAAGTCAAGCCAACTGCTTACACTTGTGTCTGACTGGACCCTGGCTGTTTCCTCTGGTTTTCAGTTGATCTGAGTAAATGTCTTGGGATTTGGGGGATTCTCAACCCCCAAAATTCAACTGTCAAGACCTATCAAACAGTTTGCTTACACAGTGACTAACCTGGATGCCTTCATGAAGCCACAGGTGTGGTCCTCATAGATTTTGTCTATTTTTCAAACTGGCCAACTGACTTGTGCTTCTGGGGGTGACTCTCTAGGAGTTTGTATGTATCCAGGTTCTTATGTTCAGAGTCGAAGACTGAAACCAGAACATGCATAGAGGATTAAGGCAGAGTTTATTAGAGGAGAGAAAGAACAGTACTCATGGACTCTAGATGTAGAATACCATGAGGGACTAGGGTACTGTGGAGAACTCATGGACTCTAGGCATGGAATCCATGAGGGGCAAGGAGCCGGAAAAAAATTCGTGGACTCCAGATGTGAAGTGCTGTGATGGGCAGGAGCCAAAGATGGTTGCCAGGGTCAGATATATTTATACACTTAGGCAAGTGGCAGGATGTAGGGGGAGTATGTCTTTTCCCCATTAGTTAGCTCCAATTTCTGCAAACCTAATTGGAGTTTTTGTTCTTCTACATCTCATTGGTCTGTTCATATTGAGGCCCAACCCAGTTGATCTGTAATGGAGAACTCATTTTCATACCCTTTCATAAGCAAAAGGTTGTGGGAAGTTGACCACCTTATCTCTGTGGAGGATTGGAGAAGGTTCCTCCCTATCAACAGGGAGTGTTCCTTCAGGGTAATCACAACAGTGGGGGATGGCTTTCCAAGCTGCTCTCGAACTGCCTAACAACTGGGGCTGGAGAGGTGGCTCAGGGGTTAAGCCTCTGCCTTGCAGGCGGAAGGTCCTGAGTTCGGATCCTAGACCCCATGTGTAGACGCCGGGCAGAAGGGGGGGACTGCATTTCTGGTCCTGGTAGGGCAGAGCCTGTGAGTCCCAGGGCAGAGTAAACAAAGAGAAGATGGAGGCAGTCCATGATGGTTCACGAATTTGAATTCGTCTGTGGTTCTACACACACACACACACACACACACACACACACACACACACACACACGCACACATGCACAATTGAATTAAAAAAAAAAAAAAAGAACTGCCTAACAACTAACAATGCCACGATTAAACAGAAACAAACAGAACATGGCTGCGAGTGTAACTTTCCTAGCAAGCACATGGTTCTGGGTTTAGTCCCAGCCTGGCAACAACTACCACCACCTACAAATCCCAAAACCAAAACACATAAAACACTCTGAGAGGTGGAGAGGAGGCAGATGAGCTAGGGACATTGTGATCCAGTGTGATGGTGAGTTCCCTGGGTTTGCGTTTTGCTTAATGTATCTCGGATTTGAAATGGAACAAGCCAGGAAATGCCAACAAGCTAGGAAAAGAAAGAAAGAAAGAAAGAAAAAAAAAAAAAAAAACAGTTCTCCACAAAGAGTCACGAAGACTCGTCTCCACAGCCAAGGAAAAAAAGGCAGCCTGGCAAGAACAGAACATGTTAGTTGAAAACTGCTCTTCCATAGCCAGCCACAGACAAGCTGGACCACAGCCCACTAACGCTAACAAAGGCTGAGCGGGAGTTTACATGCTCCACCCTCACTAGGCTGCCATATAGGTTGTGAGCGTAAAATGTGAATATGAGACCTATTAGACAGAATGAGAGAAGCCCATATCAAGGGCTGAGAGTGTTGACTTCAATAGGCAAGAAAAGTTCTGCTCCTTTATGGAATCAACAGACTAAGTGAGACCACACAGTTAGCCTAGATTCCACAAAGTAGCTCCCCACCTCCCAACCACAATAATGAGCCACTCCTTTAATTCCCAAGGGATTGGTGTCAGAGAACTTTTCCCACTGCCCAGCGGTCGGTCACAAGGCTGCCTCCCACACCTTGCTATCAGTGGGGCCACAGCAGGTACAGTAACGAGATCCTTCCATCCCTCCCAGGCAGTAAGGTGTTCTGCAGGCCTAGTGAGAAGCTAGTAATCTCACCCCCATCCACCACTTGGGATGAGCACCCCTCCCCCACTTTGAGACCAGTGGAACCAAATGGAAAAAGTGGATTTCATCTAACTATATAACAATTATTCCCCTGAATAATGTCAGATGAAGTTGCCCTCAGCAAAGGTTTGGGAAGCTGGAGATGGCTCATCAGGCAAACGCACCTGCATGCAAACCTAAGTCCACTCCCCAGAGCCCTCATAGTAAAAGTAGAGAACTAACCTCTGAAAGCTGTCCCCTAATCTCCACATGCATGCGTGCCCCCCATTTAATAAATTTAAAAGGGTTTACTAAGACCCCAAGTTGCACAGCTAAATGTCTTTAAGTTCCATATTTAAATAAAAACAATCACTTATCACATCTCTGTCCATGAAGGTTTCATGCTGAAGGTAAAGGGCAAACAATGGATGTTGCTGTTAAGATGTTAGAACTGCTAAAATGATCTCACAAAGACTTAAAGTAGTCCATAGTAAAAATGCTTCCATGAACCCTAAGAGAAACCTCCATGTAAACAAACAAAAAGTCTTGAAATAGGAAGTTGTGGCAAAGACGGAAATATACAAAAAGAAGCAAATAAAAACTAGAATTAAGAAATACAAATATAGGTCAAGTACAGCAGCATATACCTGTAATCTAGCACTTTGACAGGCTGAGAGGAGGGTCATGAATTCAAGTCAGACTAGATTGCATAGACTCCTTTCCAGAAAAAACCGAAAAGTGATACAAGCTCAGGAATGAAATACACAGAGGACAGACCCAACAACAGGATGGAGGGGGCAGAAAGACAAATCCATGAACTGGAAGATAGGAGGGAAAAGTATCCAATTGAAAAGAAGAAAAGAAAAAAGTATCCGATTGAAATCAAGAAAGTCAATTTTCAGAAACTGAACATCATCTCAGAATCTACAGAGCCATAGTAAACATCTAATATTTATGTCATCTAATTCCCAGAAGGAAGGGAGAAACAATATAATGATAAATATAATGGCTAAAACTTCCCCAATTTGGCAGAAAACATAAACCTACAGATTGAAGCAGATCTCTAGATCCCATGTAAAAATGTTGGATGGGTGTGAAGGCTAGCCTGTATTTCTAACCTCGGAAGGCAGAGACCCCCAGAGCAACATGGCTGGCCTACACTTGCCCTATTGGCAAACTCAAGATTTGATTAGTCTCAAAATTTGATTTACCTCAAAAAAAGAATAAGGTAGAAGCTAAAAACCTTTCAATGTCAATCTCAGGCTTTGACATACATGAGCATATATACATGTGTATCATGCACATTTGAACACGCATGCGCTCACACATATACACGGACATACATATGAAAAACAGAAAAATAAAAAACAATCAAGTAATGGGTATTGTAGGCTATAATCTTAACTCAGGCTATAAGCAGGGAGATCAAAGCAGGAGGATCAGGAATTCAAAATCTCCCTGGACTACAGAGTAAGTTCAGTAGTAGCTTAGGCAACTTCTTTTTATAAGGCACTCTTATTTTTTCTCATTATTTTATGTGTATGTTTGTATGGGGTGCACATACATGTGTGCATGAATGTTTGCATGTATGTGTATATGTGTACAGGTACAGATGCATGTGCAATTGAGTGCAAGTGCTTGAATTACAGGAAGGCATTCAGCTAGGGATCCAAAGTCCAGTTCTTGCATGGAAAACATTTAACCACTGAACCATCTCTCTAGCCCTCAACCCTTTCAGAACAAAGACTATATAGGTATAGCTCACCACCTCACCAGTAGGGAAGGCTCACCTGGCTTGTGCAAGGCCCTGAGTTCAGCAGTCCTTAGCCCAGCAGCAAAAGAAAACTCTCACCTCACTAGAAAAGATCTGAAGAAAGAAATAATAAGGAGGAGAACTAAAATTAATGAAATGGGAAGCAAAACGATGTGGAAAAAAAAATCAATGAAACAAAGTCATTCTGAACAAGCTATCAGGTGTTTTTGTTTGCTTATTTGTTTTACAGAACTTAATGTCATTGAGTAGATGAAAAAATTTGAGTATATAACACATTAAGCTCAATGAAAAAATCAATGAAACAAAGAGCAACTTAAAAAAAAGTCAACAGCACACATAGGAAAACCAAGAGAATGAACTGTTAGGAATAAAACAAAAGATAGAGCTACATACCCTTCATACATCAACAATGTAATAAAGGGTCTGGGAAATGCAGGTCTTAGGTAGAGCATTTGCCTTGCAATTTATAAGCCCCCCTGCCCCAAGAAAAAGGTAAAAAGGAAGTATTACAAATAACTACACATGGAGCATTGAAAATTTAGATGAAATGGACCACTTTTTTGAAAACAGAAACTAAGAACTCTTATCATGTGCAATAGATAATTTGAGTAGCCCTTATAAGTATTATAGAAATTGAATTTTAATGAAAAGAGCCTCCAAAAGAAATCTCTAGGACCAGATAAAGTTTCACTGGAGAATTCTACCAAACACGAAGAAAAATTCACATCAATTTTACATGATCTCGTCTAGAAAACAGAACACTTTCCAATTCATTCTATGAAGTTAATGTTATCCTGAGACTAGAAAGGGAATTAGAAGGTTTGTGAGCTGTTGTGAAAAAAGATATGATCACTTGTCATGGTTTGAAATGTGTCCCCCACAGTCTCTTGTGTTTGGGAAGGTCACGGGCACCTTTGAGAACCTCTCAAAGCTGGAGTCGGGCTGGAGGAAGGCTGTCACAAGGGGGTGGGACTTGAGGTGATTAGTCCCACCCTACCTCCTGGAGAAGTGTGCTTTTACAGCAAGCATCTTTTTTTTTTTCTATTAATACAAACTTGATAGGTACCCCATTCCCCTCCCTCCCTCCACCCCTCCCTGGATCCCCTTGCTCCCTTCCCTCTTTTCCCCTTCCTTTCCTCCCTCCCTCCCTTTCTCCCAGTGCCCCTTCTCTCCCCCCACCTTTCCTGAAGCATCCTTTAGTGTGCATGTCAAACTTCCCTCTGGGTCCTCCTCTTTGTGAGGTGTAAGGACTCAGTGGCATTGCCTAGAGGTCTTTCTTGTGTTCCCCTTTTAGTATAGGAACACTATTGTGGCTGTTAATCCCTTGCTTCTAAGGATCCTAGTGCCTGTGATCCATGCTAGACTTTGGGAGGTCAATGATATGGTGATCATTGCACAGGTCATGCAAAGTACACAAGCAGTCTTGCAGCTCTCAGCCGCTCGGATGGGAGTGGCTTAGCCCAACTCCAGCTTTGGCAACCAGCCATGCTGCCTCCACCATGAAGGATTGTCTCCCCTCTGGAACCGTAAGCCGAATCGCCCTTAAATTGTTTGACTTTGGGTGTTCTCTCACAGCAACAGACAAGAGTAACCATTACAATCACAATGAAGGGATAATTTAATTTCTACTGGACAGTTAGGGAGTTAGGAATGTCCAAATTCTTGGAAACCATTCCCACGCTCCTTCCTCCTCTTTACTTCACTAGTGGTTCTGGGACACTCATTGGCAACTCGTGAACTATAGAAGATTGTGGTTCCACCCACCTCTTTCTTCTTCCTGCACTCCTGCCGGCTCTCTCCCTGTTCTGTCTGATCTTAAGCCATTTCCTCTGCTCTAACGCTCTCCCACATGAAGGCTGTGACCTGCTCCTTGCCTCCCTCGGACCAGCCAGCCAACGGGCCTCTTCTCGCACTTTCAATAGAATTCCTGCTTTCATATCTCACCATGTTCTGGTTTCAATCTCCAGAACACAAGAACCTGGACAGAACTCTCCCCACACTCCCCCTTGCATCAGTAGTGCAGTAACACAGAAGCTCCGTGAGGGAACCGCACCCAGAAGGGCAGAAGAACAAGGGAACCCCAAAGGAGAGGATGCTTTCCAGCAGTACAACTGGGAAGTCTCACATGGAAATTCCAGAGGGCATCAGTGCTGGGACCTAACAACCATGAACATCTCTCTCACCAGCAGTCAGTCAAACTGGGTGAGGTTTCATGGAATATACAAATCAGAAGGGTCCTAAATGACCAAATATGTACCTGTCTCAGCTGTTTTAAAGATAATTGGATGTGTAAAATTCTAGCCAACAGGTTGTTGTAGAAAAATAATCGAAGGGTCAAAACAGAGAGACCACCTTAGTTTATTTATGTAACCATACTCAAACCAGAGAAACAGAACAAAAAGAAAGAAAAGTATATTCCAATACCTCTCATGAATAGAGACACAAAAGTTCCTAATACAATATTAGCCAACAGATATCAGCTAGATATAAAAAGAATTATGTTTATGCACTGTTGTGTTAACCTTTTCTTGAGAGATGTGAACAAATACTTATCCACCCCAGATAGGGTACCACTAACAGATGAAAAAATGTTTCCACCCATGTCTAATGTGATGAGCCAGGAGTGTGAGTGAGCCCAAAGTAACCTTGTCACTGAAGAATTTCACAACAACATCAATGACAACTTCTGTACCGAAGCTGCCTTTAGTTTCCCTTTGCTGCAGTTTGCCTGCATGGTTACTGAGAACCATCAAATGGCTTAAAGTAACAAGGAGTTTATTTTCTTACCATAGTCAATAGTTGATAGTCTGGTTACAGTCTGTAGTCCAACTTGACAGGAGAGCATGCATCAACACCAGGGCCAAGGGAACAGGACCACACCATCTTTCATAATGGCTGAGAGAGGGATGATCCTTACTTGCCAGACCAGCATGTCTGGTCAAGTGTACACAAGGATGCCAACTCTCTCAACTAGCTCTCTCTATTTTATTCCAGGGCCTAATCCCACCCACCATCATCTAGGCCTTCCCCATCAGCTAGATAATCTCCTGCAGGTTTGCTTGGGGCTTAACTCAACCATTAATTCTCTACAAATGTGCCAGAGCTCAAACCCTCAACAGTCAAGTTGACACCTATGGCTAACTATGACACCGTTCCACACTCTGCACATTCTAGTAACTCCTGAGACCATATGCAGCTAGGACAGAATCACATATAGCTGCGAGAGGGACCCAGGAGGGAGGAAGTAGCAGGAATCTCAGGCCCGGTCTTGTCATGGTCCCCCGTGGGTACTCACAGCCACTCTGATTACAATGGTAATGGCTGTTATGATTAGAAGACAGCAACGCATAACCACCACCAAGTGGGTTTATAGCAACAAAGCAAAGTTGGTTCCAAATTCAAATAACCAATCAAAATTTGGATATAAGTACCTGTGGCAAAGTATAACTGCTTGAACTCAGTAGTTTGAGACCCACTTAGGCAATAGAGTGAGACCTCAACTCAAAAAAAAGGGAAAGAATAGTAAATTAAAGAAGGAATGAAGAGCAAAGAAAAGAGAAATAAATCAAATCAATGTAACCTACCATATTCATGGGCTAAAAAGAAAAAGCACATACCATATAAATCTGTGCATTAAAAAAAAGCATTTGGAGCCAGGTATGACATTATACAGTGGGATCCCAGCACTTGAGAGGCTAAGGGAGAAAGAATGAGTGTTCAAGGCTAGTGCAGGATACAAAGCATGTTCTCAGCTAACATGGGCTATAGTGAAATCCTGTCTCAACCCCCATCGCCTGCAAAAGCAATGAAGCTTAACACACATCTATTCAACATACAAAGCTCTGATTTAAAATATAGGGATATATGGGCTGGAGAGATGGCTCAGGGGTTAAGACTCTGTCTCACAAGCAGAAAAGGTCCTGAGTTCAGATCCCAGGTCCCACGTGAAAATACCAGAAGGAAATGGCAGTGCTCTGTACTTCAGGTTCTGGTGGGCAGAGCCTGGGAAATCCCAGAACAAAGCAAAAAGGAGGTAGAAGCAATCCAGGATGATTTCTGAAGTCCCCTTGGGCCTCCACAGGGACACAAAGTGCCCTCTGATACACACACACACACACACACACACACACACACACACACACTAAATATAAAGTAGGAAAAAACCTAAAAAGAAAGAAGAAAAGGAACAAAGATGCCAGCTTGGTGGCACATGACTAAAACAGAAGGATCAGGAATTCTTTTTAAAAATTATTTATTTTTGCATGTGTATAGGTGCTGGTGTGTATGGAGTTGTGTATATGTGTGTAGAAGAGGGCACTATACGTCTGGCAATCCCTTGGATTGCTCTTCTTCCTTACTGCTTCGCTCTGGGATTTCCCAGGTTCTGCTCACCAGGTTCTTCTGCTTTCAAGGCAAAGGCTAACCTCTGAGCCACCTCTCCAGCCTGGAGATCAGGAGTTCAAGGTCATCCCAGTAATGTAATGAGTCTGAGGTCAACCTGAGCTATATAAGCTATCCTGTCTCAAAAAGAACAAAACAGAAGGAGGAGGAGGAGAAGGAAAAGGAAGAAGGGAAGGAAGGGAAAGAAAGAGAGAAGGGTAGAAGAAGACAGAAGGGAAAGGGAGGGGAGGGAAGGAAGCCACACTTACCTCTCTTACTCAGCTTAGTACTGGAAGTTCTAGACAGTGCAAAGATGCCAAACAAACAAAAAAGCACACAAATCGAAAAGGAAGAAATAAAACTGCCCCTATTTGCAGATGAGATGATCGAATTAACACCCTGAGGTGTCTACCCAAAAAGCACAAATAAAAAAACAAACCTTTGGGCTGGAGAGGTGGCTCAGGGGTTAAGCCTCCGCCTTGTAGGCGGAAGGTCCCGAGTTCGGATCCCAGATCCCACGTATAGACGTCAGGCGGAAGCGGGGGCGGCCTGCGCTTCTGGTCCTGGTAGGGCGGAGCCTGTGAATCCCGGGGCAGAAGGAGGTGGAGGCGTCCATGGTGGTTCGCGAATTCGTCCGTGGTTCTACACATACACGGGCACACACATACACACACACACAGACACGCGTGCACGCACATACACACAGTTGAATAAATGATAATAAAAAAAAAAAAGAACAAAAAAACAAACCTTTGACAAATAATAAGCTATTTCCTTAAGGTTGCCAGATGGCAGATCCTATGTAAGAACTACTATACATTTCTACATACCGGTGTGGCCATATGAATACCAACATTTTAAAATGTGATAGCATTTAAAATTGCTCACAGAAACGAAGTGCTTATATACGAATCTATCAAGATATGCATAATATGTGAATGGGGAAAACTACACGATGCCAATGAAAGAAATCAAGATCTAAATGCATGGAAGAAGTGTCATTGAAAGGCCCAAGGTAGGGGCTGGAACAGTACAATCAGAAGATGGTTTGTACCGGTTACTCTTCTCTGTTGCTGAGACAACCCTCAAAAGTTAAGCAACTTAAGGGAGAAAGGGAGATTTATTCAGCTTATGGTTCCAGAAGGGAGTAAAGTCCTTTATGGTTGGCTGGCAGAAGCCGGAGGTGGCTTAAGTCACTGTGACATCGTGGAGGTAGAAAGAGCCAAGTACAAGAACAGACTCTTCTGGAAAACAGGGTGGGACTAACTAACTTCAAGGCCCACACCCTGTGACGCGCCTCCCTTCAGCAAGGCTCCACCTCCCAAAGTTGCTACAACCTTCCCAAACATCAACTAAGGATTCAAACACAGGAGCCTCGGGGGGACAGCTCACCCACAAACCATGACACAGGCTAAACCAAAGCAGTAAGAAGACATTTCACCAAAAAGAATGGCAAATAATTACATGGAAAAATGTTCAACATCATTATCCATTATATTTGGGAAATATAAATTAAAACCACAGTGAGACATCACTACCTGCCTCTCAAATAACTAATAAAAAAAAAAGTTGTGACCATACTAAAGGGTAGCAAGTAACAGAGTCACTCACATATGCTGATGGAAATGTACAAGGATACAGCCACTTTAGAAAATAGTCAAGCATGTGCAAATACCATGAGGCAAGCAATTTCACTTCTGGTTTTTTTTAGAGACTTGTGTGAGCAAAAATCTATAATGAATATTTATAGGATCTTTGTTCGTGGTAGCCAAATTTTGGAATAACCCAGATGTTCTCCAATGGGCAAACAGTTGAACAAGCTGTGATACATTCATGCCACGTATTACCACTCAGCAATTAAAAAGGAGCCAACTTTTGATACAAACAGTGTGGATTAATCTCCAGAGGAATATATTGTATGAGATAAAAATTCCCCATCAGAAGAATCTTTTCTCCCAAGCAACTGTTATGACTTATCTAACCTTGGAAAAGGCCTTGTGAATCTTGTAAGTTTGGGGAGCTTTCTAAGCCTTTTTTTCCTTACTTGCTGAGTCTTGAATATTTCTTCCTGACTCTCATGTGTCTCTTCTTGTGTTTCAATTTAGAGGTAATGACTGCACGACATAGGTAATCTCAAGAGACCCGATAATAACAGTAAATTCCTTTATGCACCATGACTTAAGTAGTGTTTTTATTTCTCTTACGTTGGTACAATCGTAATACTTTGAGGAAAGCAACTCCAGGAAGAAAGAGTTTGCTTTGGCTCATAGTTCAAGGCACAGTTCATCATGGTAGGGAAGTCAAGGCACCAGGAGCTTGAAGCAGCCAGTCATAGGTGCTCACAATTAGAAAGCACAGAGCCAAGAACGAACACCAGTGCTCAGTGGTCAGGATCCCCTGCGCAGGGGATGGTCCTGATCATAATAAAAATGGGTCTTCCCACATTAACATAATCAACTAGAATAAGCAAGATAATCTCTCACAGACTTCTTCACAGGCTAACCTGAAGTTATGAGGATAATCAGTCAGTGGTATCTCTGGAGGCCATACTCCTGGGTATCAAGTAGATAATCAGTATTAACCATTGCAGGTAGAAAAAGAAGAGAGATGAGATGACTCAGCAAGTTAAAGGCTAAAGGCATCCCACTGCACAAACACCTGACAACCTAAATCAGCTCTTGAAAGTCAGTCTTTTGACCTTTGTATCTGTGCCCTAGCATGCACAGCACATGCCTATCCACATGTTCCTTCTTTATTAATTAATCCTAGGACCTACCATGGTAGCTTGAGGAGGGGCAACTTGGTATAATAAAGGCCAGAACCCCACAAGAGTAGAAAAGCCAGAGGTCCATAGAACTGGGGTTATAGAAGTGGCCAGACAGGAGGGAGTGAAATGGATTACTGGGGGAAAAAGAGGGAAATGGGAGGGAGGGGGGATGTAAGGAAGCAGGAATTAGTACTAAATATGTTTGTAAAACTTAAAACAAAACAAAAAGACAAGGACCTGAGTTTGGATCTCAGATTCCATATAAAAATACCAGGAAAAAATAGTAGCGTCCTGTACTTCTGACTATGGAAGGCAGAGCCTGGGAAATCCCAGAGTGAAGCAAAAAGGAGGTAAAAGCAATCCAGGATAGTTCCTGAAGTCAACCTTGGGCTTCCACAGTCACACATGGTGCCCTCTAATACATGTAACACACACACACACACACACACACACACACACACACACACACACAGAGAGAGAGAGAGAGAGATAAATCCATGGTTCTTTGGTAGCCTGTGGTCTTAGACACATAAATATAGTTTTGTCATCTTAACCAGGTAAATGGGGTTATTTGTGAAACTAAACACTAATGTAACTAAACACTAAAGACTTCCCATCAACACATTGCTAAGAGACACATTCCATGCGTGCTTTGATCAGTGTTGAGACCATAATGAAGGTCCTCTCCAAGAATAGAAAAGTGAGGACGCCCACTGAGTCCTACCCTGCAACATCCAAACACAACAGATGCCACAGACCGAAACACCAGGGTGGGCGTTTCCATCCTGTAATTCAGTTTATGTAGCAAACTAAATTATAAGCTGAATAAAAAAGGAGTTCATTTACAATATCAAAGATAATCATCATAAAAATAAGAATACATGGCATCCACATTGTCAATGTAAAATTCCTCTATAAGGATACTGATATAGGAAGTGAGAGAAATCAGGAGGTTATTTATAAACATGGAATAAACCAGAGGTGTTTGCAGTATCAGATGTGTGGCACATCCAGGTCACATTTGGGATGGCCTCTGTGGAATCTGAACAGTAATAATCATTTGATGACAATCTCCTACTTCTACCACACATTAAGAATGGTTATTGCAGACAGACAGACAGACAGACACACACACACACAGACAAAGATTAAAAAGCTGTTGGCTAAGATTTCTACTGGTCTGGACAGTGCCCACGATTCCATGTTTATCCTAGAGAACAATCCCTGCCTGGATGCCATTCTTCTTTGAATATTTGCTCTTCAATCTCTTATGCATTAAGCTTTGATATTTGAGTTCAGCACTCAGAGGAACATCTTATTCCCTGCTCTTGGGATGCCACTCAGTAGCCTACAAATACTGATAAGCAAATATTTTGCAACTTGTTTATCTTGGAAGCCATCTCAAGAAGCTGTGTGTCCTAAATCAATAAAGATTTTTCTTTTATTGACCCAGGTGCTCCTTGGTACAACTGCTCTGAGACTTTCAAGGTCAAAATGATTCCTGCTTTATTATGACTTGGAGGCCATGAGCTCATGATGTGTAGCTGGGAAGACTTCCTTCGTTTTCTACACAATCATTCCTGCTCCTGATAGAATCTAAATTAACAAAATAGCATAGCATTGAGCCTTCACTAAGCTAGAAAATGCACATTTAATCTTTGTAAGAATTGGCATATGCATATAAAAATTGTATTTCATGTTCCTTGCTTTGAAGAATCTGTATTTGTCTGTTCTCTACCCATGGGCCTGGATGTCTTACTTTTGTCATAAGATGGCATCCGGTGACAAAGCATTCATCAGTTTGACAAAAGTTTGGATACTCTTCTATAGCTATGTTGATAGACAGTATCTGTTTACACTGCTGATAATAATTCTGCTTTTCAGTCTTGACTTTGCTCGTGAAACATGTTTACACTTTGGAATTGTAAGTCTTGCCTTTTACTAAGTGGAATGATTATGGATCTGTGTTGTTGTACATGCTTAATGTACAACATTAATTAATTAATTTTAGTTAATGCCAAGTGTGGTCAAGTTGACACCCAGGATTAACTATCACAGGTAGTTTTCCAGGAACTAACTTTTCAGGGAAAAGATGCAAGTTTTTTAAATGGATGAAGTTCAAAATAATATGTAAAGATCATAATGAGATAGGCAATTCTACATGAGATGCCTTCAAGATGGTCAGTGTGACTCAGGGAAGGAAGGGAAGAAGGGATTAAAGCAGTGTTCAGACCAAGCCTTGGGTGTTCATTTATGGAGGGTCTCTGCTTGCCACAGCCTTGCTTATGATCAACAATAGTAATAATATACAAGATTCCTTAGCTTGCATCCCTTGGGTCAAACGTCAAAGGATGGTATACCTTTGCTGTCACATTGTGGGTTTTTTTTCCATTTTTTTTTACAGTGTGTGTATGTACACACATGTAGAGTATATAAGTGCATATACATGTGTTTTGCATGTGTATGTGTGAAACAAATGTGTGTGTAAGGATACATGCACATGAATGTGTGTGGCTGAGCAGGCCTAAGGTCGATATCAGAGTCAAGGATGACTCTGCTTCTGCCTTATTCTTTTGAGACAGGGCTTCTAATTAAATCCAGAGCTTAACCTACAGGGCTAGTCTGGAGAGTCAGCTTGCTCTAGGGATTCTCAGCCTCTACCTTCCAGGACTGGAATTCTAGGCAGGCTGCCATACCTACCTGACATTTTAAGTGAGATCTGGGGGATTCGATCTCTGGTCCTTTAGCTTTGACCACAAGTGTATTCACTGCTGAGTTATCCCCCAGCCCCTGTCTTTGAATGAAAGAACATGGCCCAGGAATTCAGCATATATGCCTATTACCCCTAGAAAGCAGTAGTCAGAAGCAGGTGAGCTGGAGAATTAGGGAGAGCCTCGAGCAAGGTTATTTTCTACAGGGGTCGGATTGTAGGGCCACAACCACTTATAGACAATGTGAAATCTGAACTGAACGAAGTCACAGTGTGTACAGTTGTGTGCCAAGCAGAGACCCTCGCCACAAATGAACACCCAAGGCTTGGTCTGAACATTGCTTTAATCCCCTCTTCCCTTCTTCCTTCCCTGAGTCACACTGACCTTCTTGAAGGCATCTCATATAGAATTGCCTATCTCATTGTGATCTTTACATATTATTTTGAAATTCATCCACTTAAAAAATTTGCATCTTTCCTTGAAAAGTTAGTTCCTGGAAAACTACCTGGGATAGTTTGACCACACCTGGCATTAACTAAGATCAGCTGTCAGACTACCTGAAGAGATTATCCAGATCAATACATTTACAATACAAAGACCAGCCCTAAATCTGATTGGAGCCTCCCAGTAGCAGACCAGATAAAAGGAACCATAGAACAGAAGACTTTGAAGAGAGACTCTCCTCTTCTTCGACTCTCCAGAAATCCTCCAGTCTTCAGCCCTTACCCATTGGCCTACTGGACTGAGCAGCTCTGAGCCTCCAGGATATTTGCAGTGAGGTAGCTGCCTCCAACACAGCTATGTTGCCTCTGCCATAAAAGACTGTTTCTCCCTTCTGGAACCATAAGCCAAATAAATCTCCCTTTTCTCCCTTAAGTTGCTTGACTTTTAATGCTCTCTCACAGCAACAGTTAAGAGTAACTGTTACACTACCTCACCAAAGTATTTATTGTTGTTGTGGCAAACAATTAATTGTTGTTCTGATACTTTAGATCACTTGGTGATCAGTGTATATATGACAAAACAGTTATAATGTTTCTCTTTTCAATTATCATTCATTTAGCTCATGGCCTTGCAAAAGCAGTTATTGTTACTTTTGATGCTGCTATCATTTCTGTTCCTGATATCACCGTGTACATGATGTGGAGTTACAACAAAAGTAACACCAACTACAACCCTGTGTAATTTCATGGTGAAGCATGATGAATAGATAAGTCTGCGAGGGAGTTTCTGGGTAGACTCAGTGGAGAGACAGTCCTCACCAACTACCAACATAGTTCTCATCTTCCAAGCCATTGAGAGGTTGAGTAAAACAAGGCAGAGAAACGGTGAAGGTACTCTGAGCCGGGACTTCTGTGCCCTCAGACCTTGGGGCTTTGGGCTCAGCTGGCTATAGGCTGGGTCTCACTTCTTTCATTAACTCCTCAGATTCCCCAGCAGATTATGAGACTTCTGGGTTTCCATAATCATGGAATCAAGTTGTCCTGTGATTTCCACCCATGTATGATGGTTTTTTGCTTTCTCTCTCTCTTTCTCTCTCCATATTATTGTTCTATTTTTGTGAAAAACCTTATTGCAAATAACATTGAACATTTCGGTATTTTAAGTTCTAAGTATTTTGCATATATTAATAAATTTAATTTTGACAACTTTATAAAGAATAGGTTATTATTATTCCCATTTTATACTGAAAAGGCACAGAGAGGTGCAATGGAGGAAACAGACATAGAAAGTTAGTTGAGGAGATATATGTATGTGTGAGTGTGTGTGTGTGTGTGTATGTGTGTGTGTGTGTGTATGAAATGTGTATATACAGGCTATACAAAACAATGCATGCTCAAAGTTTAAAATGAAAGAGAGAAAGAAAACTGTCCCAAATCTTACCACCCAGTGATCACCATGCTAATCCTTAAGTCAACTTCCTCCAGGCATCTCTCATGTATTGATTTGTGATTTTTGAAGCTTAAATGAAATCAACTACACAGCACTTTTCCATAATCTACTTTTGCTGCTCTATTAGGTGCTCTGAGCATCAACAGGCCTTTGCACAACATGGGCTGCTATGTAAATCTCTCTGGTTATTAGAACACTCGAGGCTGAGGGCAACCCCGTCAAAAGGGCTGATTTGCGATCCATCCAGAATGTGAATGCCTTATTTCACAGCAGATTTTATTTCAGTCTCATTTTTAATGCACTGTCCTTAAGAAGGTTGCAAAGAGCTGAGGAGATAACTCAGTGGATAAGGTCCTTGCCCTGAAAGTGTGAAGACTAGAATTAGATTCCTAGAGCCGATGTACAAGCTGGGTAGGTGTTGTAACTTCCTGTTATCACAGCACTTGGGAGACTAAGGCAAGCTGGCTAGCTAGCCTAGCCAACTGGCAAGTTCTAAGTTTGATTAGAGACCCTGCTTCAAGAGTGTAAGGTGGAAGAGTGATCAAGGATGGTTCCTAATATCAATTTCAGGCTTTTACATACATGAAATATACATGCACCGACATGCATACATGCACCCCCACACATGCAAACACCTATATACACACAAGTGTTCGCATTATATGCACATGCAAAATTAATTAATTAATTAATTAATATTCAAAGATGGTCACAAAAATCCTTTCTATAATGCAAGCCACGCAGGCCAGTGTTTCTGACCTGAAGACCCAGCCCCAGTGGTCTGGAGAATTAGTACTGTGAACTGCATTATCCATTGCTTTGTGGACATCTGAAATCACATGACAGCTGGTACCAGGGATGCCAAGATGCAGACACCCCCACAGAGGTGACGCTGAACTGTTACTGCATTGCTCTTGTGTTAAGGTGGCGTGTGAGCTAGTAAGTGAAGATGTTGAATTCTCGCCAGGAAGCCATGCAAATGTGATGATGAGGGCCACAGCCATGCAGACTCATTGTGGCTTAGCGCAGACTAGTCCCCCTGATGGAGCTCTGTCCTGTGACCAGTTGAAAGAAAACACTCCTAACTATGATGATGGGCATCAGAGCTCCCAGTGTGGTAAATGCTCTGGGCTTCATAATTCAGTGCTCTGATAAGTACCTGGGGGAAGTGATCACATGCATCCAAAGTCAAAGCAGCAGCGGAGACCCAGTGCAAATCAGCTGTCTTCCATCCAATACCCATCAGGATGGAGTCAAGGGTGGTGCAGGAACAGCAAAACTGGAAGAAGAAGAAGAAGAAGAAAAAAAGAATAACTAACCATAATTCAGAACATCAGAGACCCTACATTTATAACCAGGAACCAGGCTAGCCTAATCTCTCCCCATCCCAAAGCTCAGGGAAATTTGTGGAAGAGAGGACGGTAAGATTGTAAGAGCCTAAAGATGGGGAGGAGCAACAATATGCAAGATACTCCACACAAGTTACTTTGCATGACCTGCGCAATTACCAACATATCAATGACCCCCCCAAAGTCTAGCATGGATCACAGGCACTAGGATCTTTAGAGGCAAGGGATTAACAGTCACAATAGTATTCCTATACTAAAGGGAAACACAAAGAAGAGCTCTAGCTCTAGGGAAGTTTGACATGCACACTAAAGGATGCTCCAGGAATGGGGGGGAGGGGGCACTGGGAGAAAGGGAGGGAGGGGGGAAAGGAAAAGGAAAATGGGGGAGGGAGTAAGAGGATCCAGAGAGAGGTGGAGGGAGGGAGGGGAATGGGGTACCTATCAAGTTTGTATGAGTGGAGAAAATAAATTTTTAAAAACTTAGCTGTTTTTATGTGGTCCACCGCTTCATGCACACCACCTGCCTAGGAAACAGTGCTGTCCACAGTGGAGGGTCTTTCCCCTCCAATTAAAGCAATTAAGACAGTCTCAGGACTGGAGAAATGGCTCAGGGCTTAAGCTTCTGTCTCTCAAGCAGAAGGCCCTGAGTTCGGATCCCAGTTCTCATATAAAAATGCCAGAAATGGCAGCCTGTACTTCTGGCCCTGAAAGGTAGAGCCTGGGAAACTCTAGAGCAAAGCAAAGAGGAGGTAGTACAATGCAGGGTGATTCCCAAAGTCACCCTTGGTGCTCCACAGGCACTCACAAGTGTCCTCGGATACACACACACACACACACACGCACGCACGCATGCACGCACACATATACGCACACGCATGCTTGCACACATGCAAAATAAATACATAAAATAAATTAAGATGGTCTCCTCCAGGTTGCCCAGAGACCTGTCTTAACAATATAATTTCTCATAACTATGCCCAGGGGTTCATCCCTCACACGTGTCAGGTTGAGAGCTGAGACGATCACGCTCTTACTTCTGATCTATGACATGAATCACGTCTTTTGAGTTCTGCAATGATCTGTGAGTTAGCAACATCATCGTACCAGTTTGCAGATGACAAAATGGCGACACAGAAACCTTAAATCAAAGTCTTAGAGCTAGTGCTAACTGACAGAATCGGGGCCCCTGCCCCAGCCCCGTGCTTTGATATCTGGGTGTTTGCCCCTCTTCAGCTCTTCCTCTAGAGAAATGAGGCTGATATTTATAGCTTCAGATATTCCTTCCTTCTCTAGTGAACTCCCGACATTCATGGTGGGGAAAGCGATCAAGGGTAGTGGTTTAGATCTAGACATATACTTGAAACTGGTTTGTCTACGGCAGGTCGCTCACTTTCCCTGAGCTTTCTAACTGTTGAAAGGGAACATGGTGAAGACTTATCAGTGCCTGGAAAGCACAGAGTAAATACCAAAATACCTGGTAGCTATGGTGAGGTTTAGCAGGAGGGTTGGTGGGAATACCCACAAGAGACAGACAGATTTTCAACAACAGTCTATCATTGGAGCAAAGATGACTATGAGCCAAACCACACTCTTAATCCCTGAAATGTACCAATTACAGGAAACCAAAAGGCAGTTCAAGCCATAGAAAGGAACATAAAAACCAGTTTCTGTCCAAGTTTTGAAGAATGTGGGCCAGGATTGATTCTGCCGGAGAGCTCCTCACCTGGACCGCCTTAAACTTGCTGGCTCCCTCCTCCTGGCTCTGTCCCAACCTTGGGCTCTGGCTGCATCTCTTGTGCATGGTTAGAATCTGACATCCTTGAAACTTAGCAAGACTCGACTTCTATAGCTTAGTGCTTGGCTCGGTCAACAGGCTCAGACTTTGCTCCTCTGGAACTCTGATTTCTGGTTATTCCTGCTGTAGATGGTCCCAAGATTACTTGGTTGAATCTTGGTCTTGCTATTCAGTCCTGGAAAGAATCTAATGATTGATTAGGGAGCAGAGGGACTTTGTTTTTGCTTATTTGTATTCAAGAGAGGGTGGGGAAAAAGAGAGAGAAAAAAAGAGAAAGGTACAAGCACACATGCCATGATGTACAAGTGGAAGTCAGCACAACTTTTACCTTATGGGCTTCTGGGGATTGAACTCAGGCCACCAGGTTTGTGGATAGTACCTTACCCACTGAGCTCTCTCTCCAGCCCAAGTCTTTCATGTTACAGTTTGGATCTGTTCTTCCCTTACTTGATGAATTTTTTTTACCAATCCCCTCTCTTTTTACTTTTCTCTCTCTCTCTCTCTTTCATTTTTGAGAAAGGATTTCATGATCCTAGGTTGACCTGTAACTAACTATGTAACCAAACATGACCTTGAACTTTTAATCCTCTTTTTTTCCCTTCTGTGTGTGTGGGGGGGTGGGTGTGTGTGGGTGTGTCAGAAGGCACTGTATGTGCTTGTGGAGGTCCCAGGGTGACTGAGTCACCCTGGATTGCTTCTACCTCCTTTTTGCTTCACTCTGGGATTTCCCAGACTCTACCTTCCAGGGCCGCAAGTACAGGCCCCCTGCCATTTCCACCTGGAGTTTTTACGTGGGATCTTGAATCTGAATTCAGGACCTACTGCTTGTGAGGCAGAGTGAACCCCTGAGCAACTGTTCCAGCCCTAACTTCTGGTCTTCTTGTTTCCACCTCCTCAGTGCTAGGATTATGGGCACGCTGGAGCACAACTGGTTTATGAAGTGTTGTGGCTTCAGGAATGCTAGGCAAACACTCTACCAACATTCCCAGCTTAAACTTTCCAGAACACCTGTGAATACCTAGCCTGGCCCTGAAAAAAAAAATGCTGGATGGAAATGGCAGAGGCCTGGACTTCCAGCTCTGGAAGGCAGAGCCTGGGAAACCCCAGAGCAAAGCACTAAGGAAGTAGGGGAATCCAGGATGATTTTTGATGTCATCCTTGGGCTTACACACACACACACACAGACAAAAATAAAAATGGACTGAGTGGCCCTGTGATGCGGAGGGCTTTGTTTTTAAGCAAACATCTGATCCGAATCTAGGTCAGACATATGGTTTTTAGCTATACATTCATTCCCTGGTCAGGTGACAACCACAATCATTCAGTCACTGTTCCCGAGACCACCCTCTGAGGACAGGGCCTTTCCTCTCCCTCCCGCTGTGTTCCTGGAACCCAGAACCATTCATGACAGAGCAAGTGCTCAGAAAGTATTTATGGGGCTTTTCGCTGCTGCTTACTTTGTTTCACTTGGTGCTTGGGATCCAAGTCGGGGCTGGGAAAATTCCCCACCACAGAGGTACCCAGCCCTTCATCCTTAATTTCCACTCACACAAATGGTTGCAGATTGTTTGAGTCACATATTTTCATTGTTGTGATAAATACACGACCCAACCGATTTAAGGGACTCGTTCACACGATTCTCTAGGATGCAGTACGTTATGAAGGCATGAGCGTGATACCAGCATCAGGAGTCCAAGGAATGGACCACATTACATCCACAGGAAGAGCTGGAGAGAGGGACAGACCCTCTAGCGTGCCAATCTACTACCATAGCCAGTCAAGTCTCTCGCCATCTTATATACCTGCCCAGGGAATGATCCCACCCACTGCAGACTGGGTCTTTCCTCGCCAAGTAGATAATTGCCCACGGGCCTGGCCACAGGCTTGCCTTAACTAAATAAGTCTTCATAGGTGTGCCTAAAAGGTCAGTTCTCAGTGTCATGTCATGTCAACATCTGTAACCAGCTGCCACGATACTCTACACATGCTTCTTGCTTTGTGTCTATTAATGGAAAAACGTGAGACTGAGTTGTGAAGAGCTCAGACTTCTTGAGTTTAAATTCTATTACAACTGTTTCTTAGCTGTGTATTCTTGGGAATTCTCTGGGTTGAAGCTTTCTCAGCTGCCAGATTGCACTCTTATTGTTACCCAATCCCTTGACCCGTGATGTGCCATTTGGAGTTGAGCTGTGTTTGCCCCCCAAAAGATGTGTTAAGCTCTGTTTATTTGAGGAGAGAAGAGTGTTGTGATTTGAACCCAGGGCCTTATCCATGACCAGGAGGAATTCTACCACTAAACCACATCCCAAGTTCTTGCCTTTTTCTTTTCTTTCTTTCTTTCTTTCTTTCTTTCTTTCTTTCTTTCTTTCTTTCTTCTTTCTTTCTTCTTTCTTCTCTTTCGTCTTCTTCTTCTTTCTCTTCTTCTTCTCCTCTTCCTCCTCTTCTTCCTCCTCCTCCTCCTCTTCCTCCTCCTTCTCTTCTTCTTCTTCTTCTCTGACTGCACACTATGTTATTTGTGGTACTAACAATATTAAATTAAATATTTTATTATAATCAAAATAATACATTGTTAAAATTAATTCTAAAGAGTTTATAATAAAAAAATCATCACTTTGAGCTGGGGAGATAAATTGGCAGTTAAAGCACTTACCATGCAAGCAAAAGGATTGTAGTTCAAACCCCCAGATTGCAAAGCAAATGCCAGACAGGTATGGTGGGCCACTTGCAATTTCATCCTGGAAGGCAAAATCCGGGAATCCCCCAGACTAGCCCTATCAGCAAGCTCCAGATTTGATGAGAAAGTCTGTTTGTTTCAAAAGAATAAGATGGATAAATAGTCAATGATGATTCTCAATATTAATCTCTGGATTCCACATGTATACACACACACACACACACACACACAGAGCAATGGAAAAAGAAAAAAGAGAATATCCCTTTCATTCGTCATTGAAACCTCAGTTTCATTTGCCAAAGGCAAGTATTCTTGATGATTTGGCTATTCCTGTTAGTCTTTGTCGACGTATGCCTAAATAATGTGGCTATACTGCTGTTTCTGTAATATCAGTTTTAGCCTGTTACTTCTGCCTCTGTTGTGATAACCCAGAACTTTGGTTTATGACACTCCTACCCCCCACACGTACATTTTCCGTTTTATCATCTTCACAGTATAATTATAGAACCACTTTTAGTTATGCAACAGACAGTTAAAATAGATTTCCAAGTCTCTGGGATTCAATTAAGACTCTAAAGCTGAGAACAATAGGTATAAAGAACCCCCAAGCTCTAAATAGAGATTCTAGACAATCTGAGGAGCATTTGCAAATGAGACAGTCCCCTAGGAATCCTTCCAGATTTGGCCAGTGATTACCCCCAGTCCATGAAAGAGAAGGCCAAGAGTAACTGGGCTGGAAGAAGACCAGTCGGGGGATTGCTTTGGACAGAGTTAGCGCTGTGGAGTCTCCTCTTCACGTGACTTCAAGGCGGAGTGGAAGAACGTCCAGAGAGAATCCCATGGAGCCTAGGCCCAGTGAGAAGAATAGAGAAGCAACTGTCAGACAGCAATAAGTATTCTTGGGAGTTTGAGGAACGTTCCAAATGCCTAAGTAAAAAAAAAAAAAGTGTGAAGGCTGGAAGGCAGCTAGATTAGCCTGCTGGCGAGCAAAGTCTAATCGGGCCAGCACCTTTGAGTTTTAGTGAGGCAGAAGCATACTTTTCTGGGGGTCACACTGGAGCATGAGGGAGAGAGCTTTCTCAAGACATCCACAACAGGATCACAGAGAAGGGTGAAAAGTGACCACAACAAAGAGCAATCAGAAGCAAGGGGCTGCGGGCACAGCCACAGACTATCTAAAACATTCGAGATTGTGGGACAAGTGGGAACCCGAAGCAGATGACGCTGTGTAGGTCAAAAACTTTCCTCCCTCTCAACACACACAGGCTTAAAAAAAAAGATTAAAAAATGGAGCGATGGCTCAGGGGTTAGCCTGCCTCATAAGCAGAAGGATCTGAGTTTGGATCCCAGATTCCACATATAAAAACACCAGGTTGGGGAGGGAGAAGAGAGGGAGGGGAAGGAGGAGGTTCGGGGGGAGGAGGGGGGAGGGAGGGAACTGGTAAAAAATTTTTAAATGTATAATTACATTTTTAATAAAAAAACAAAAAAAACAAACAAACAAACACCAGGTGACTTGTGATTCCAGCCATGGTGGGCGGAGCCTGGGAAATCCCAGAGCAAAGCGAAAAGGAGGTAGAAGCAATCCAGGATGATTCCCAAAGTCACCTTTAGTTCTCCACAGGGACATACAGTGCTCTCTGGTTCTCTCTCTCTCTCTCTCTCTCTCTCTCTCTCTCTCTCTCTCTCCAAATAAATAAAGTTTAAAAAAAGATTAAAAAATGTTTTACCAGACTAGAGAAATGGCTCAGCAAGTGAAGACACTTGCTACAAGCCTGAAGATCTGAATTTGATTTCCTCTCCCCCATTCTCCCACCTTTCCCCAAGCCACATAGCAGCGAGTGAACTAACTCCTGAAAATTGTTCTCTGACTTTCATATGCACATACACACACACACACACACACACAACACACAAATAAATACAAAACTCGTGTGTATGTTGTGTTTGCAATTGCATATGTGTGCCATGGCACACAGGTAGAGATCAGAGGATGACGTTCAAGAGTGGGTCTTTACCTTCCAATTTCCTGAGGCAAGGTCTCCCTTTCGAGGGAGGAGTGCTGGAATTACAGATAGAAACCACCACATTCAGCTTTTTGTGGGTTTCAGGATAGAACTCAGGCTGTCAGGCTTGCCCCGCAAGCACTTTACCCACTGAGCCATCTCATTGGCCCTTTTTCTTCCTTCTCTTTCCAAACTTTCCATATCAGACCCGATCTTAGAGGAACAGACAGCAGAGTGAATGAGATGGAAAGCAATAGCATTTGCATTTACCTAGGGCTGCCAGATTTAGCAAATCAAAATAAATGGGATGTCTAGTTAACATTGAATTCTAAGCAATGAATTTTTTTGAGTATGAGTCTAATTCCATGCACTATTTGAGACAAGATTCTATTAAAGTATGTGCTACTTTTCTGGAATTCACATTTAGCTGGGTATCCTGTATTTTATTTGGCTCATACTTCATGCTTTATGCTGACTTGAAGACTATGTCAGGCCCAAACTGTGGATGAGGGATGATATAAATTAGGGGGACAGATGATTGTTCTAATACTAAATTAAATTGGACTTTGAGTTGCTCAGGAGGTAGGAGAAGGCTGTTCATTAATAACTGAAGAAGAGTATTTAGAAAAGCTGTAGAAATTGTCTGTTATGAGGCTGAAGAAGAGAGGGGCAGGCTGCAGCTGGAACATTCCACGTCCATTTTGTTTAGTGAGCTAGTTACACTTAGGATATTAATGTCACATAAATAGTATTTGTGGCTGAGCCAGAGTGTAGATCAGATTGCATCTTTTTGCATCTTGTTTTGTTTTTTTTTTTTTCTGACCATCTCCTAGCTTAAGCATTTTTCATTTTTAAAAGCCATGTGTGTTCTCTTCTTTGGGAATTGCTTATTCAGGTCCATGGTAGCATTGTTGACTTTCCTCTTTCTAATTTATAAAAGTTTCTTATATGTTTAAAAATAACCTGGGGGTAGATGAGATGGCTCAGCGGTGACCCGAGTTCCCTCCCTAGAATCCAAAAGATAGAAGAGGGAGCCAGCTTCCAGTAACTTCTGAAAGTTGTTTTCTGGCCTCTATTCTCTCACACAAATAAAATGTTTAAAGAAATCACCTCAAAACAAATTCCTCTAGAGACCTGGAAATGGCAAGTGACAGAATGTTTATGAATTGGCCTTTTCTGATGGTTCTATTAGGGGCTTGGTGACCCACTGGGCCAATTGTTACACTAAGCCCAGCCCCCACCCCCAGACAAACTTTCCCAAATTAATAGTGCCTTTAAAAATATTTAACTTGGGGGCTGGAGAGGTGGCTCAGGGGTTAAGCCTCTGCCTTGCAGGTGGAAGGTCCTGAGTTCGGATCCCAGATCCCACGTATAGATGCCAGGTGGAAGGGGGGGCGGCCTGCGCTTCTGGTCCTGGTAGGGCGGAGCCTGTGAAATCCCGGGGCAGAGTAAACAAGGAGGAGGTGGAGGCGTGCGTGGTGGTTCCCGAATTCGTCCGTGGTTCTACACACACACAGACATACACACAAGCGCGCACATACATACGCACACACCCACAATTGAATAAATAATAATAAAAAAATTTAAAAAATATATTTAACTTGGTGTATGTGTGTGTGTGTGTGTGTATGTTAAGAGAGAGAGGGAGAATGCACATGCATGTCACAGTGTATGGGTGGAAGTCAGAGGACAACTTTCAGAAGTCTGTTATCTCCTTTCACCATAGGGGTCCCAAGGATGAAACTCAGGTCACTGGGTTTGTGTCCAAGCACCTTTATCCACTGAGCCATCTCACAGGCCCTCAAATCAATAGTGTCGTTAAGTATTGCTTATTGTCTACATGCTGACTCCTTGGTTTCACTGTCCTAGGGAGGAGGTGCGTGATGCGCGCTTGTCAGCATTTCTCTCCTCTTTACACAGTCATTCATTTCTGTTATTTCCTGATGCTCTGTGAAGTCAAACTGCTCCAGGAAATAGCCGCAAGGATCATCTTGCAGATACCCTGGGGAATTTCCCTTGTGCTACCATTAGCCTGCAGGGATTGAATAGCTGGAACACGGATCACAAAGATTAAATCCTCCAAACGTTTTTCCTCACTCTGTTTATTCATGATTCTGATTTGACAAGTCTCATTGTAATGTTCAGTTTCTCATAAGCAGATTCAAGCCCTGCTCCTTTCCTGGCTGATGCCATTTGGTCTCTCAGGCAATCTCAGAAATAATAGAAATCATGTAGTGTCAACGTTACATTTTAAACTACAGTCGCTGCATATGAATCCTGTTGTGAATGGTTGCAAGGCACTCGGCTGATTTTCACATATAATTCCCTTCAAAGGATCCCTTTGTTCTTGTGGGAAATAAAGCATTCCAAAAACAAATATATTCAAATGCGAATTCGGAAATGATTGTAGCGAACAATAGACCAAAAAAATTGCATTTCAGATTAGCTGTCAATCGAGTCCCCCATTTGTCAATTATTTCTCAGAAGAGCCCAAAATGTGCTTTGCTTCTTATTTGTATTTATGAATTCAATTTTAAGGCTGCAGCGAGGCAGGCTGATTTTCTTGTTTTGCTGTCTAATTTACTTATGTCTTTAGAATAAATGACATGGAGGAAGGGCCAGATTCCATAATGCCAGGGCTCTTGGATAAAAAGGTCTTTGCATGTCTCACAAATGACAGCTCTGCCTAGCCTCAGTCCGTCACCTCAGCACATTTAACCCCCTAAATTCTCCCTCTGCTCAATGGGAAATGAGTTTCCTAGACATCCCTAGCTTAGAAATCGACTAATGTTCCCTTTTTATTGCACACAAGGCCGTCTGTGAGGTTTCATGCTTACAAGACAGAGGAGGTGATAAGACAGACAGCTGATAGGTGGATAAAGCCATCAGTGAACTACATTCAGGATGCCCGAGGGGATGGATACGAATGTCTGTCAAATGGTTCATCATGTTTCTGGCACAGCATTAGGTGTGTGGGGCAGTTTGGTTAAAATCTCATGACAGTTTCTGTAAGGTTGGAGAGTTGGAGTTACTTGCATACTATATTATTTGTGGTAACTAGTTTTCCACAGCCCCCTGTTTTACACTCAATGTTTGCCATGTAGAACTATAACAGTTTTTCTTAAGCTGATTGATAAGAATGTTGTCAGCTCCTTGGATATGATGATGTCAACAAACTTCAAACTAAAAAAAAAAAAAGTTTAAATCCAGGACTCAGGACAGCATGATGCCTCTGCAGATAAAAGTGCTGGCCACACAAGCTGATGGCCTGAGTTCAATTCCCAGCATCCATAAGAAAGCTGAGTGCAGCGGCTCGCCACTGTAATCCCAGAATATCTACCATGAGATGGAAGAGACAACAGAAGTATCTGGAAGCTTGTGAGCCAGCTAACATGGAGTACACAGAGCAACAGGAACATGAGAGACCCCACCTCGACAAGGTGCAAGGTGAGAATTGACTCCTGAAAGTTGCCTTCTGACCTCCACACACATGAAATGGCATGTGCAGTACATCCATATGTGAGTGCATAGCACAATGATTTTTTAAAAATATTTTATTTATGTATTATGGACTACTAATTCTCCACAAATGTGCCCAGAGCTCAAACCCTCAACCGTCAAGTTGACACCTGTGCCCAACTATGACACCTGTCTCACTTGCCCACAGTAGTTTTTTAAATCTAGGATTTCATTGAGTCAGAAGAAATTTGGTGAGTTTGAAGCCGGCCTAGACTATAACGTGAATTCCACAAAATCCTGGGCTGTAGGGTAAGACCCTGTCTCACAAAAACCAAAATAAAACCCACGGCTGGGGACTAAGGTTCAGAGGTAGAATGAACGCCTAATATATTTGAAAAAGTTGTGGTGACAACATACCTGTCACCTACCATTGGGGAGACTGAGATGGGAGGAACATAGGTATGAGGCCAGCCTGGTTTACACAGGGAGCGCCAGGCAAGGCTGAGCTAGGAAGAGACACATGTCTCCAAGAGACAAACAAAAAAGGTCCCATAAAACACAGAAACAACAACAGCAAAACCCTACTGTCGTCAGACACTGGGCCGAATGGAAACCAATGGTATGCTATGTAACCCCACCCTATTGCAGCTCCCCACTTCACAGACCCACTCTCTCTGGTCACTCACTTTCATAGTGAAGCACAGGTGTGAACTTGACTGTTGAGAGTTTGAGCTCTGGGCACATTTGTAGAGAATTAATGGTTGAGTTAGGCCCAGAGAAAACCTGCAGGAGATTGTCTAGCTGATGGGGAAGGCTCAGTCCATGGTGGGTGGGACTAGGCCCTGGAATAAAATAAAGAGAGCTGGTTGAGGAAGTTGGCATCCTTCTGTACACTTGGCCAGACATGCTGGTCTGGCAAGTAAGGATTGTCGCTTTTTCAGCCATTATATAGAAATTTTGTGGCCAGTTCCCTCGGTCCTGGTGTTGGTGCGTGCTCTCCCATCAAGCTGGACTGAGAACTGTAACCAGACTATTGTAAAAATAAACCTTTTGCTCCCTTAAGCCGTTTGATGGTGATTTATCAGCATCCATGCAGGCGAACTGCTACATTCACCATATAAGCAGTGTGTCCTAGTTTTCAGTTCAACTGACTCCTGTTTTATGTCATGAGACCTATGATGTTTGCCCACACACTAAGCGTTTGACGACTTCTTTGCTCATCATTTTTCACCCAACAATACAGTGCATAAATTGTTTATATACAATTCATATCTTGTGGGTAAAGACAATTTCAAGTTTGTGGGAGGAGCCTGGGGTTCAGCTCAGTGACAGAATGCTCACTTGGCATCAGGTAAGTTCTAGGTTTGAGCCCCAGGACCGCAAAAGCAAATAATTTATCTGGAGCATGTGCATAGGCTATATAAAATATCACTCCCTTTTACACAGCCTCTAAGGATTTGGGTCATTTGAAGCAGGGTCACAGGACCAATCCTCGTGGTCATATCCAGAGTGGGCTGTACATACTTAGTGCTGATATGCAATTCCTAAAATCCTGGAACCCTCCAAAGTGACCGATGTTTTCTGTGAGCTAAGAAATTGACCAGTGTCTGTATCCTCCAAGGAGCTTCAGGATGGGTGGGTTCGTAGAGACACCAAGGCAGGATTATAGGGTTAGAACTTTAGGCCCAACCCCAGCCTCTGAGGAGAGGAAAGAGACTGAAGGCTGAGTTGGTTGCCAGTGGCTTATGGCAATGGCTGGGTTCTAGAAGGTTCTGGAACTTCTAGTCGGGGAGCTCTGCACCCCTTCCTCCATTTCTGTCTACCTCTTCATCTAGTGCTCTTTGCTATCTTTTAGAATTCCCTTTAGAGTAAACCAGTACATGGGCTGGTGAGAGAGCTCAGTGGATAAGATGCCTGCTCACACACTCAGTGACCTGAGCTCTGTCCCCAGAAGCCTACATGATAGAAGTGGAGAATTGCCTTCTGAAAGTCGTCCTTTGACTTCCACCCCTGAACTATGGCACATATATGTGTGTGTGTGTGTGTGTGTGTGTGTGTGTGTGTGTGTGTGTGTGTGCTCCCCCCCAAATAAATAAATAAAATACTAAAAAAATAATAAAAAGACTGGAGAGATGGCTCAGGGGTTAGGACTCTGCTTTGCAAACAGAAGGACCTGAGTTCAGATCCTACATAACAACTCCAGGTGGAAATGGCACTGGCCTGTACTTCTAGCTTTAAAAGGCAGAGCCTGGGAAATCCAGAGTAAAACTAAAAGATGGTAAAGCAATCCAGGATGATTCTCAGAGTCACCCTTGGGCCTCTACAGACATACATAGTACCCTCTGATACACACACACACACAAATTAATAAAAATAAAAGGAGGGTATATGTATGTGATCTGTCTCACAGTTCCTCATAATGTAGATATGTAGATCTTAGCAACCTAGGCATGTATTTTCTCTTTCCTTGCAAACTTAATTTTACCCTATTTTCCAAATTTTCCACATTTTGTTGAAAGGAAACACTTTATAACTTTGTGGCCTATTTGAATTGCTAACCTTACTGTTCTTGGGCTTTGGACACATTATTAAGTGAGATAGGGATCAATCAGACACAAGTCATTTCTCCCACACTACAGCAGTCTAGCAGTCAAAATTGCAAGTGGGTAGCATGCTGAGCGTGGATATGCTAGACAAGATTCATGCCCCAGGCTAGATAAAGCAGGACACAGAGACTGTATCACATTGCTCAGAGTGGCATGCAATTTTGAACTTACAAATTATTTTCTGGAATTCTCCATTTAACATTTTCAGAACATAGTTGACTACAGGTAACTGAAACTAAGAAACATGAACCTCAGATAAGAGGAAGCTAGTGTACAATTGAACAGAAGGCCTGGAGAGATGGCTCAGGGGTTAAGACTCTGTCTTTGAGAGCAGAAAATCCTGAGTTCAACCCCCTGATCCCATGTAAAAATGCCGGGAAACAGCAGTGGCCTGTGTAGTGGGCAGAGCCTGGGAAATCCCAGAGGGAAGCAAAAAGGAAGTAGAAACAATCCAGGATGATTCCTGAAGTCACCCTTGGTCCTCCACAGGGATGCATAGTGCCCTCTAAAACACACACACACACACACACACACACACACACACACACACACACACTAAATCAATAAAAAACTGAGCAGAAGATATAAGATGCGATGGGCAGAGAATGTAGCTCAGTGGTAAAGCACCAAGACCCTTGGTCCAATCCCCAGTGCTGGGGGATTATGTTTTTCTCACAGTTCTTGCCCTGCACTTCTCATGACTTGTCACAAAATATCTTCTATCTATGTATCTATGTATCTATCTATCTCTTTATATACCCATACATCTATCTGTTATCTATCTACTTATCATGTCTATTATCTATCATGTCTACCTATCTTTTATTTATATGAGAGAGCGAGAGAGAACACATGCATGCTATTGAACAAGGTTGGAAGTCAACAACTCTCGGAAGTCAGTTCTCTCCATCTACCATGTGGGGATCGAACTCAGGTCACTGGGTTTGTGAACAAGCACCGTACCCCCTGAGCTATCTCACAGGTCCTAACCTCCATCTCTCTAAGCAATCTGTGAACTATCTATCTATCTATCTATCTATCTATCTATCTATCTATCATCTATCTATCTATCTACCTACCTACCTACCTATCCATTCATCATTTATTCCTCTATCTCCTCTATACACCTATGTATCATCTGGCTTGGGTCTCCATTACAGCTGTGTGCCTCCACGTCAAATCCTTGAACTAAGATTAGAGTGGGGATTAGCTAGGAGTGTGTGCTTGAGGGGCAGTGGATGGGTTTGGGGACAGAGTCCTAGGAAGAGGTACTACGAGCAGGGGCATTTGAAGAACAGGGGCTCAGGATGTCTCTGGAAGAAATACACCACACCTTTGAAGGACTCTCATTTATAAGAAAAGTCATGGCTATCATTATGCCTGTACTGAAAAGATTTTTAGAAAACATGGCCTGAATGTGCATTACATGCCAAAGAGGTATTTATTTATTTATTTATTTATTTATTTTTATTTATTTATAAAGTTTATTTTTTAACTTTATTTATTTGTTTTTGCGTGTCTGTGTGCTGGTGTGTGTGTGTGTGCGCGTGTATCAAAGGGCACCATTAGTCCCTGTGGAGGACCAAGGGTGATTTAGGAATCATTCTGAATGCTTCTATCCCCTTTTTGCTTTGCCCTAGGATTTCCCAGAGCTCCGCCCATTGGTGGCTGGAAATGCAGACCACCACAGTTTCCTCCTGGTGTTTTGACGTGGGAACTGGAATCTAATCTCAGGATCTTCTACTTGTGAGACAGTATCTTAACTCCTGAGTTGTCTCTCCAGCCCTCCAAAGAGGTATTTAATACCTGAGGTCAAGTGGGCTCCTTATCACACATCAACAGGGCTGGAGAGATGGTTCAGGGGTTAAAACTCTGCCTTACAAGCAGAAGGTCCTGACTTCAGATCTCAGGTCCCATGTAAAAAAAAAAAAAAAACGCCAGATAGAAATGCCATAGATATCAAGGGACACACATCGACATGAAGTATCATTCACATCAACATGGAAGCATCATTGCTAATGCTAACCTTGACTATCAGGTTTCACTACCTACAGTCACTCTATTCCCTCCCCTAATACTACAGACTTTTCTGGATTTCCTCGGTCAGAATGATCAGAATCAACAACTGTGTCAGCAGGTTTCCCAATAATACCTTATTTTCTGTATTTGTTATTTCGCACTTATCACATGTCAAGAGGTGGTAAGAATTCTATTGAGAAACTCATTGAATGCCCCAAATAGACCGGAGATGTTATATAATAAATGAAAGTTCGTGATCTTTCTATCTTCAGAAGTTTTTTGTCCTAGCAGGACTCATATCTTATCAACGCAACAGTAATTTTGAGTAGAATATCAGATTTGGTTTCTGGAACAGACTGTCCAAAAATGTGATATTTTAGAAATCCTGATGCTACTTGCTAAAAATATTTTTCTCCCTGTCGCCACCCAGTCACAAAAAGAGCAGGGGCTTAGGGACACTCAAAATGTCAGCTGGAATGGTAGGGGAGGACTACCACTGCTTGGCGTTGATGACACTTCCTCAGAGGTACCAGACACTGTGGGTACCCACGGGAATCAGATGCCAGTCAAAGACAAGTATCAAGCCCTTCTTTGTGCACACATATCTTGCTGATGATCTGTGTCTAGCCAGTTGGCAGAGGCCCTTTGTGTTGGACACCAAGCTTGTTGACTGCAAAAAAACATGGACATGAGCACGCCTCTGAAACTGACAGAAAGGGAGAAATCTACTAGACTGCTTAGCAACAGCCACGGTAGCTGAAGAGTGTGGCAGTCTCATAACAAGGGAGTCATTGTGGAGTAGAAGCAAATGAGAATTTTGGCTGAGACTGGACAGATGACTCAGGAGTTTAAAAAAAAACGTACTTACTGTTCAAGCCTCACAGCCTGAGTTCAGTCCCTGGCCTTCCACATAAATGTGGAAGGAGAGAACCAACTCCCCAAATTGTTCTCTGATTTCCATACATGTGTAATGGCATATACCTATTTATACACTTACATATACATGACAATAAGGTTTAATTTGGCTAAAAAAAAAAAATCAAAGCATAGGGTTGGGAATGTATTTCAATTGGTAGATGGTTGCCTAATAGACATGAGGTTCAGTTCCCAGCAACTCATAAACCAGGGCTGGTGATACACACCTGTAATCCCCAATGGGGAGATGGAGACAGGGCAGTCAGAAGTTCACAATCAGCTTCTATATACAGATGCTTGTGGCCAGCCTGGGTTACATGAGACCCTATCTATGTGCATATCTATTTATCTGTCTATCAGTCTATCATCTATCTACCTACCCTACCTACCTACTACCTACCTACCTACCTACCTACCTACACATCATCTCTGTCTTTGTCTCTATACCCAGACTCACCAAGGGCTGGCTGACTCAGCACCTGCCCAAGGGTACTAACAGCCGCTGTGGGGTTCTGTCACTTCTGTAGAGCCTCCCGTCTTCTGGAGACTCTGTAGTGTTTCATGGTGGCCCAGAGCCCAGCTAATATAGAGAACATCCTGGAACTCTGCTTCTCTTGATTTAGATTTCACTGATTTCCTCTTTCTGCCCCAGAATCCTTCCCCCCCCCCAGAAAGCCACATTTAGCCATCCAGTCTCTTTGGTTTCCTCTGATTGGTGATAGTTTCTTAGAACTTCCTTATATTTCTGGGCCTAAATGGTTTTTAGAGAAGCCATGTTTATGTGCCTGGAGAATATGTCTCAGTTTGGGTTTTCGTTGGAGAAGAATCTGATTACAGTCAGGTAGGCTGCTCCTCACATATTGAGGATGAACACCACCAACACCAGGTGTTGTTGCTGATGCTCACTTTAACCACCAAGTTCTCTACCTCATGGTCACTCCGTTCCCTCCTGTAACACCATGCTTTTTGTTAGCAGAAACTACTGTTAAAAGGGAGGCAGGGATGAAGCTCTGGAACAAGGGGTTTGTTTTCTTATGATAGATAGTCTAGTTACAGATTGTCCAGCTTGACGGGAGAGCATGCACCAACACCAGGCCAAGAACTGCCCACACCATCTCTTCTATATAATGGCTGAGAGAGAAACAATCCTTACTTGCCAGACCAGCATGTCTGGCCAAGTATATACAAGGATGCCAACTTCCTCAACCAACTCTCAGTATTTTATTCATCTGTTCAGGGCCTAGTCCCACGCACCATGGGCTGGGCCTTCCCTATCAGCTAGACAATCTTACTAATTCTCCACAAATGTGCTCAGAGTTCAAACCCTCAACAATCAAGTTCACACCTGTGCCAAACTATGACAGTATCTACCTGAACTGTTTGGAATTTTTGGAGTTCCTCCATAAGGGATAGAGATGCATGTTTCTGTGTCTGTTCACTTCTCCAATTCCTTTCTTATGCCAGCAAGAGCTGGCGGGTATTTATAGCATCCTCCGGGTTGTAATCTAATCCGACGTGGCTGGTTTTATTATTCCAGTTCCAGTTTTGGCTGCCCAGAGCTCTCTCTATTGGCTGAGTCACAGGACACTCTGCAGCTCCAGCTTTTGGCATTTCATTCCTTTCGGTGCTACAAGATATTGGGGGCTCACCTTGTGCAGCCCTGGCCTGGCCCCAGCACCAGCCACTTCTCAAGACCTTTATTGTTCTTGCTTTTTGTTTTAACCTCGCTCTGTCCTCCTGGCTGGCTTGGAACTGTGCAGGCCAGACTGGCTTAAATCTGCCCATCCTCCCTCCAGCCCAGGCCTCCCTGGTGCCAGGATAACAGGCGTGCACTACCATACTCACTGGGAGCTCTTTTTAAAACATAAACTCGTGCCTCCCATTCCCGGAGACACAGAACAAGTTAGTGTATGCAGGAACCCAAGAATACAGTTTAACTGTTGTTTTTAATAAAGTGAATTAGGAGGCTGGAGAGATGGCTCAGGGCTTAAGACTCTGTTTTACAAGGACCTGAGTTTGGACCCCAGGTCTCACAGAAAAATGCATGGCGGAAATGGCTGTGGCCTGAATTTCCGGCCTGAACTTCTGGCCCTGGTGGGCGGAGTCTGGGAAATCCCAGAGTAAAGCAAAAAGGAGTAGAAGTAAACCAGGATGATTCCTGAAGTCACCCTTGGTCATCCACAGGGACATACAGTGCCTTCTGATATACACACAGAGACACACAATACACACACACAAACACATACACACACAGAGGCAAAAATAATAATAATAAAACAAAGTTAAATAGAGCTGGGAATGGAATTCAATGGTAGAACCCTTGTTCCTTGTCTAGCCTGGACAAGGCCCTGGGTTCAGTCCTTAGTCCTGAAAACTACAAATCAAACAAATCAGAACATACTCAAGGTAAAAAATAAATTCACACAATGCAAATTTAGATGATAGTTAGATAAATGGAAAGAAAGAAAAACAAACAAAGAAATTAGATACATAGATAGATATAGAGTCTATTAGTCTTCCTGCCGGAAGTTTTATTAAACAGTCTCTACATATTTCTGAATATACATCTATGTACATATGTTTATAGTGCACATGCTTTTGCAGAAACGGAAGTGCACTACAGCACTCTGTTGTGCTATTTCATTTCACTTAGTGTCTCGGGGATCATCGCACGGTCTCAGATCAGTATCGGCCTTCTGTACAGTGGCAGAGCACTCGGTGGACAGCCGTGGTGTGTGTTTGCAGTGCTGGCATGGAAGCCGGCACACACTAAGCAAGCACTCTGCTGCTGAGTCGCGTGCCAAGCCCGCCCCCACCCACTGCTTATTGACAAACACTTAACTTGCACCTAGGTTTAGCCATTAAAAGAATGCTTCTAGAAAGTTGCATACATGCATGGTCAGATAGACTTATACTGAATTCAAAGCAGTGAAAAGAGAAAATGTCTATAGCATTTTGACAAATACTGACAAAATATCATCCCCCCCCCCAAAAAATAGGCACACCAACATGTCTTTCCTCTAACAATGCATGGCAGGATCTTGCTGATTATTTTGGTTTCCTTCATTATTATATTCTGGCAATTCTTTATTTTGCTGATCTTATAGGTGAAAAAATGGCATGTTAATGTTTAAATATCCATGGTTTTAAATATTAAGACCAGATTTTATGGTTTTTATTTTCTTCTGTTTTTAAGAAAGGGCCATGCAGGCCTCAAGCCCCTGAGCGCTCCTTGGAAGGCGTTCTCGCTGTCTGCTCAGGCTGGGCTTGAAGCTCACGTGATCCTGACGCTACAGCCTGCAGAGGCAGCTGGAACTAGAGCCACACAATAGTAGTTAGCAATGACTCTATTTTTCTATCTATTTTGGGCATTAAAAAATTTTTCCAAGCATGAGTGTGTGAACTGCCTATCCACGCCTCTTATCCTTTCCCCCAATTGGGTTAATAGCTGTAATAGTTAATCCTGGGTGTCAACTTGACCACACCTGGCATTAACTAAGATTAGCTGTCAGACAGCCTGGAGAGATGATCCAGATCAATACATTTACAATAGAAAGACCAGCCCTAGATCTAATTGGAACCTCCCAGTAGCACACCAGATAAAAGGAACCACAGAGCAGAAGACTTTGAAGAAAGACTCTTCCCTCCTGCCACCCAGCTTCTTCACTTCTTTGATTCTCCAGGAATCTTCCAGTCTTCAGCAGTCACCCACTGGCCTACTGGACTAAGCAACTCTGAGCCTCCAAGATGTTTGCAGTGACTTAGCCTGCCTCCAGCTTTAGCTACCAGCATGTCTCCTCCGCTATGAAAGACTATTTCTCCCTTCTGAAGCCATAAGCTGAAAAAAAATCTCCCATTCTCCCTAAAGTTGCTTGACTTTGAATGCTCTCTCATAGTAAAAGTTAAGAGTAACTATTACAATAGCCTTTTTACTTTTTTTCATAATCTCTCTCTCCCTTTCTCTCTTATGCATGTATATATGGATGGAGCATGTGCATGTGTGTTTTGCATGTGAGTAGGTACATTGTGTGCACAGGAGCATGTGAATGTTTATACAAATGTGTATGTAGGGATCTGAGGATGTTATTGAGAATCATCCAGTTACTTTTCTACTTTCTTGTTGTGAGCCTGGGTCTCTAATCAAACCCTGTACCTGTTATTCTTGTCTGTTGCTGTGATAGAACACCCAAATACAACTTAAGGGGAGAGAGTGAGATTTATTTAGCTTAGGTTTCCAGAGGGGCAAACAGTCTTTTATGGCAGAAAAGGCGTGACTGGTGGCAGAAGCTGGAGGAGCCCAAGGTCCTATTCATCATGGAGGCTGTGAACTGTGCTAGCTCAAGAGCAGACTCACTCACTCAAGTAGGACGAGGCTAACCAACCTCAAGCCCCCTTCCCCCTTGTGACTGCCTTCTTCCAGCAAGGCTCCACCTCTTAAAGGTGCCATGACCTTCCCAAATACTGGCAACAGCTAAGGATTCAAACACATGAGACTGTGGGGGACAACTCACATTTCAAGCTATGACAAATCCAGAGTGCCATTAGGGTTAGTCTGGCTAGCTAGCTTGCTATGGGAATCCCTAGTCTCTGCCTTCTAGGGCTGGAGTTGTAGGTAGGTTGCCATACCTACCTAACAATCTATGCAGGACCTGAACTTTGCTCCTTTTCTTGTGGGACAAGTGCTTTAATCACTGAGCCATCTCCCTAGAATTTTCTCTCTTCTTCACATCTTCTTTGTTTTTAGCTTATTAGCAAGAGGAGAAGAAAGAGTGTAGGTATGCATGCCATGGCATACATGTGTGAAGGTCAGATGGCAGCTTTTGGAAATTGACTTTCTCTTTGTACCATGTAGACTTGCAGATATTGAAGCAGGATTAGAGCAGCCATGCTGGCATGGGTCTCTCAAGGTCTTTGAAGGTCTTGAGACTTCCTAAAGGAATTCCCACTGCTGGAATCACCCTGAAGACTGACTCCAATCCTCCTAGAGACAAAATGGCCAACTTCCCTATGAAAGGATTATGGAGATGAGCCCTCCATATCAAACAAATAACTTGATCTCTATCTAGCCCACATGGGCCCAAGAGCCACTGGGTTGGGCCCAATGGGAGTTAACCAATGAGGAAAAAAAAAACAGTTTCCAGGGCTTGTCTAGGTGTACAAATATACCTGGCCCTGGCAGCCATCTTTGGTGCCCTAGCCCCTCATGGCACTCAGGGTGCCATGAGTCTGTTTCTAGTTCTTTGTTCCTCATGGATTCCATGCCTAGGCACCATGAGTTCTCCAGGGCATCCTACCCCCTCATGACACTCCACATCTGAAGTCCATGAGTTCCAGCCTTCCTCTCCTCTAATAAACTCTACCTTAATCCTCTTCATGTGTTCTGGTTCAGAACACAAGAATCCTGCATCATTGGGAAGGTCGTTCCTGTCCCCGTATCATTTGACACCTACGAAGGAATTGTCCTGCATTATTTGGCACCCCAGATGGGACAGCCAAAAGACCATTTCATCAATATTAAACTCAGGTCACCAGGTTTGTGTGCTGGCACCTTTACTCACTGACTGGCTCATTCCAAAATGGAGGCACCAGAATATATACTAAGGAAGGAGGGAACCAAAGAAAGACCAAACCCAGTGGGGAAAACACTAGATTCAGCAGCTCTGTGTCTGGAGCGCTGTGGTGTTGCATTACAACCTTCTGCAGACTGCGGTCTCCGTCGCCTTGACACTTGCAGCCCACGCGGCCTGTCTTTTGATGACTCTGCTGGTTGTCTGGGGCTTTGCTTGGCAGACATTCCACACTCCTAGCATTCCAAACAACCTGCAGCGTGGCTTCCTACTCCTAGTTTCACACTCAGGGACTGTCTGCAGGGATCTTGCCTTGTCGTACCTAGCCTGGTCTCCAAGGTCATGCAGAGCTGGTCCCTAATGTCTTCCTTTGAAGTCTGGGTAGAAGCCCCCATGACCCGATAGTTCTTGCATTTTGCACGACTGGAAAACCAGTACCGCAGAGACAACCCCAGAGGGTTGGCTGGTCTACCGCCAGCTCTAGCAGTAGACAGGGCCCCTAGACTGTGACTGCAGCATCCCGAGTGTGTAGATGGCTGAATGTGAGGAAATACTTCTTTAGCTGGCTCTGTGCAAGCTGGGAAGCCCAGAACACTCTTATAGTGAAGTCTTTCAAATGAGTCTACAGGTGTCATAGTTAAGCACAGGTGTCAACTTGACTCTTGAGGGTTTGAGCTCTGGGCACAGGTGTAGAGAGTTGATGGTTGAGTTAAGCCCAGAGCAAACCTGAAGGAGATTGTCTGGCTGCTGGGGAAGATCCAGCCCATGGTGGGTGGGATTAGGCCCTGGATAAATCACAGAGAGCTGGTTGAGAAAGCTGGCATCCTTCTGTATACTTGGCCAGACATGCTGGTCTGGCAAGTAAGGATTGTCCATCTCTCAGCCGTTATGGTGGCCAGTTCCCTCGGCCCTGGTGTTGGCGTGTACTCTCCCGTCAAGCTGGACTATGAACTGTAACCAGACTATCGTAAGACAGTAAACTCCTTGTTCCCTTAAGCTGTGTTCTGGTCATTTATCAGCAACCATGCAGGCGGACTGCAACAGAATTTGGTACCCAGGAAGTGGGGTGTTGCTGATAAATCTGACTATGTGGATTTTGTGTCTTTTGAACGGTTTCGCTGGACAAAGTTGGAAATGCTGGAGAATTTTCACTTTGTGGATTTACAAATACCGTTCTTCAGAGTTTAGTGGGCCAATTGCTGAGAGAAATTGTTTGGGCCCAATTTGTGATGAGGGGAACAAGGACTTTGTTAAGCTGAATTTAAAGATGATGGACTGGTTTGCTTGACAAAGAAGAGCTGTGTTGGCAGCCTTGAAGGTTTGAATGTGCAAAGGGCAGGCAGTAGAATATCTGCTGCTGTTGGACAAATGAGTATCAGTGAAGGAAAACCTAGTGACTTGCACTGAGACGGTGGAAGACGTGAAAACCACTGTATGGCAAGTTCCTGGTCTGGAAACTCAATTTCCTTCAGGGGCGAAAGCCCAAGTTAAAGCTGTTTCTTGCCCTTTGCAAGTTTGGTTGCCTAGAAGAGAGGCTTTTCCAGCATCAGCGCGTTGAAGTTGGTGCAGCTGTGGCTCCAGTGGACTAAGCTGCGTTTCAACCTCGCTTCAGAATCTGGCAGCGTCCCTCAGGTGATACTGGTTTGGGCAAACTACTGAGGGGTTCATGGAAAGCAGCAAAAGCTTGGCACCGAGTGGCAGGCGTAGAGTTCCTGCGGGAGATGGTGAAGCTTAAAGCTGCAGAGGAGAACCCAGAGTTGTGTGTGAGATGCCAGAACTGTGGGACTGCTGCTGAGGACGACTGCGAGTGGAGATTTCAGCCTGGTTCAGAGGAACTCCGCTTTTACAACATTAAGCTGCAAACGGGGACTGGGAATGCCTCAAATCTTTGAGCCTCCTTGACTATGTGATGAGCAGCAGAAGATGGACACTGAAATACAGGATGCGGTGATTTGCTGGACTTTGTTCTTTTTAATGTTTTCTTAAGATCCTTCTGTTTAATGTTTTATCTGTTTTAAAGTATTTAATTTATTCTGATTTAAGAGTTTTAAGGTTAAGAAACTTTGAACTTTTAAAATATTGGAACTGAAGTTTTAATGAAAGAACATTTTAAATTTGTCCATGGAATGTATTTATATTTTAACATCTGTGGGGACAAGGAAAGGTTACAGTTTAAAAGTGCTATTTTTGTGTCAAGTTGACAAGGGGTGGAATGTCATAGTTAAGCACAGGTGTCAACTTGACTCTTGAGGGTTTGAGCTCTGGGCACAGGTGTAGAGAGTTGATGGTTGAGTTAAGCCCAGAGCAAACCTGAAGGAGATTGTCTGGCTGCTGGGGAAGATCCAGCCCATGGTGGGTGGGATTAGGCCCTGGATAAATCACAGAGAGCTGGTTGAGAAAGCTGGCATCCTTCTGTATACTTGGCCAGACATGCTGGTCTGGCAAGTAAGGATTGTCCATCTCTCAGCCGTTATGGTGGCCAGTTCCCTCGGCCCTGGTGTTGGCGTGTACTCTCCCGTCAAGCTGGACTATGAACTGTAACCAGACTATCGTAAGACAGTAAACTCCTTGTTCCCTTAAGCTGTGTTCTGGTCATTTATCAGCAACCATGCAGGCGGACTGCAACAACAGGTTTACACCCTGAGGCCTGAAGACACCCTCAAAGCATCTTTTCTTTTCTTTTTGTTTTAAATGTTTCATTTACTTATCTATTTTGAGAAAGAGAAAGTGAGAGGGGAAGAGAAATAGAGGGAGAAAAAGAGAAAGACACACACACACACACACACACACACACACACACACACACACGCCATGGTGCACAGGCAGAGGTCAAAAGACCACTTTCAGAAGTCAGTTTTCTCCTTCCACTACGTGAGCTCCCAGGATTGAGCTCAAGTTGTCAGGTATAAAAATGTGCATCTTACCCACGGAGCTTTCTCACCTACCCCTCAAAGCATCTTTCTTATTGTCCCGATGAAAGTGTTCGTCTTCTTGGTTCCCCTAACCTCTTCAGCAGCCCATGTTCTCTTTGGTCCCAACTCTACTGTGCTTCTTTTCTGGCAACTGGAAGTTTTTTAAGTCTTTACTTTAAATGAACAAACAAACAAACAAAATCTCAGTTCTCACTGCAAACCTGGCTAAAACCATCCACAGCCTGCAGCCGGACTGCCTTGAGATTTCCTTTGCCAGGCTCATTAATTTACACCTTTATATGTGTCCCCCACTCTCTGAACGTCTTAAAGCGTGGGCAAAATGTTCCCAAGTTCTTTGCCATAGGCAAACACCAGTGGCCATAATTTGAATGTACGCACAAGACCTTACCATGCAAACTTCTCTGTCCACATTTCCACTGGCATGTCACTCTGCTGAGTGGCCACCAGATTGCCTGTGAAGCCCAGCTTCTCAAATTCCAGGGTTTCTCTGGTCTACTCCAAACTCTTCCACATTCCTCCCAGCTCCCAAGCTCCTGCCCCGCATGGTCAGACAGTGACAGTAATGACCCAGACCCCGAGCCAGCTAATTCCCAGATAGAGAAGACCATTCATAGCCCAGTACAGGAAAGAAAACCAATGGAGAGGCCAGAGGCCAGAGGGCGGGGCGGGGATTCTTATCTGCAGGAAGGTGGAGTTTTTAGAGTTGTGTGGCAGGAGGCTACCATCTCCTGTTCCCAAGTCCCAGAGGAAGGGCTGGTGCCTGTCTGCATCGCAGAGTTGAGCTGATAGTACTCTAGGTTTCCTTCAGCTGTATTCCATCTCCAAACCTGACAAAGTTACAGAACACATAAAAAAAAAGCCTTGATAGATTTTTTTTCTTTCTTCTAACCATTGTTAACATTGTTTTTCTAGTTTTATAAGCATATTGAGTACTTAACTCGGCTTCCCTCCCTTCTCTTCTTCAATCCATCCTACTCTCTTTCATCCTCCTGCCTGGCAGCTTCTCTGGACCTCAGAGAAGGGGTTTTTTTTTGGGGGGGGGGTTTAGGCCTCTGTGGCATACCAAGTTGCCCCTCTTCAGGCCACCCCATGGATAGGATAGTGTCATTTCCCTTCACTCATCCAGCTCCAGTGCCCAAGGTTTCCACTGTTCTTATTTCTCTCGAGTCTACTGGGGCATGTTGGTATGTCAGTCATTATGTAGGTTTGATAAGAACTAGTCTCACTGCAGTGAGTTTGATAGATTTTTTTTCATGGCTTGAAAACAACCTGGGGGCTGATCACTGCTTCAGCTGTCCCCGTCAGCAAATGCAGGTGATTTATCACCTTTTTTGTTGTTGTTGTTGTTGTTGCAAATGTTTTTGTATAAAATATTTAAAGCTATAGCTGACTTTGAGTCATTAGAAAGGATTTTATTTCCTTTTAAATATCTAATGTGTTCTCTCAGATTTGAGCCACTGTGCATTCTGGGAAGAACTCGACACTGAGTAGAAAAAAATGGAGTAGCTTTTACAGATTTTCAGGATTAGTTTTAAATTAAATTTCCTCCACTCTCTGTCTGAGGCAATTTTAAATGTCAACTTGACAACTGAATGCTGAGCCTTTAAGCACACCAATGAGGAATTAGTCAGCTAAGGCAATAATCCTCAAGCAGCCTGTAAGGAGATTATCCAATTGATGTAGGAAAATCCAGCCATAGTGGGTGAGAGCGTTCTGTGTGCGGGGAGATGGGATGAACAGGGTTGGTTCAGTATTTTGGCATCCTGGCAAATGAGAAAGCGTGCTCCACTCTCATGAATAAACCCCCTTGTTCTTCTCAATTGTTTGGGCCAAGTATTCATCATAGCCACAGAAATATGATACCAAGACACTCCCTTGCTGTACACCAAACTCAAAACCATCACATGCCAAAATGAATGAAGAAAATGTTTAGGAGTCAGCAAGACAGCTTGGTGGGTAAAACACCTACTCACGAATCTGGTGATTTGATCCCTAGAACCCCATGTGGTAGAAGGAAGCAGCCTCTGAACTTATGCGCTCTCTCTCTCTCTCTCTCTCTCTCTCTCATACACACACACAGTGAGACAGATAAAATTCAAACCATTTCAGAAGGTTTCTTTTCATCTCTCCTTCTTCCTCCCTCCCTTTCTTCTTCCTTCCTTCCTCTTTCCTTTCGTTCTCTCTTTTTCTCTTTCTTTCTCTCTCTCTTTCTCTGCAGTGCTGGAGCTGCATTCCAGGAACTCATATGCACCAGGCAAGCGCTCTACTACTGCGCTACACCCCGGCTCGCTATCAAAACTTTCTATGTTCTGTTCTGGAGGTTAAAATTGACCAGCCATATGCAGTAGTGAGACATAAGCTCAGGTTGATAGTGCCAAATCTTTGCCTAATTGTGCAAATGTATGCATTTTGGCCTGTAGGCTCCATCAGCCAAAGAGGCCCTAAGACTTTAAGAACCTCAGTCAATTCAACTCTAAAAGTCATTACAATAATTAATTTCTGCCACCTGCAAATGGATATTCCTGATAGAACATGGTCAAAGGTATTTTTGTTGGTTTGTTGGTTGGTTGACTGGTTTACCAATTCCTCCTCATCCAACACAGCATACACACCTATATCCAAAACCTAACTCCAGGGTTCATATTTTTGTTTACCATAGAAAATGACTTCTTTTTTTATCTAAGAAAGTTTTCTTATACTACATCTACCCTTCTAAATTCCGTGCTGGATTGGAGAGATGGCTCAGGGTTAAGACTCTGCCCTGAAAGAAGAAGGACCTGAGTTTGAATTCCAAATTGAGTTTTACTGATGTAAAAACACCAGGCAGAAATGTCACTGGCCTGCACTTCTGATTCTGGAAAACAAAGTCTGGGAAACCCCAGAGCAAAATTATTCAGTAGTTTAAAATTGGTCCTTAGGCCTTTTCTTTTCTTATTAATTGAAAGCAAGAAAATATTCCACACAAATTGGGTTTCTGTTGTTACTAGGCAGAGCATCACTGCAGAGAATGGTGGAAACTCACTAGGTATGAGGTGGGAACGGGCGGAACGTGTCTGGGGGCCGTTGTGTGGCAGCAGCAGAGGACACGGTAGGACACGGAAAACAGCTGGGATGGGATCACAGAGGGCCTTGAACACAGGCTAAAGAACTCAACCTGATTCAGCCAGGGGATGAATCAGAATGTTAGTGGCCTTGGGGGTGGAAGGTCACGTGATCTGGCAGCAGCAGGGAAGAAAATGAAAGAATGAAACCCAAAGGAGGGCAGGAGACAGGTCCCCGGACCAGCTTGAAGGTTTGGGGTGAGAGACAGCGAGGCAGACCCCGACATGCCAGCAGGTTCCACTTGGCCCTCTGTTCCCCCCACACACCCTCGGCCTGGCCCTGCTGTCCTTCCTGTGTGCCAGCTCAGCCAGCAGCAGCCAGACCAGCCGGTGAGGTCCAGCTGTGGACACTCAGCATGGTCAGGAAGAGCCAGCGACTCTCAGGAGACTGGGTGGGACGCACTGGGTTCCAGTCTCCCTGCAGGCCTGGGTTGCTTAGCAGCTGTTCTCTGATTCTCTGACTCTTGGCCTTTTCCTTCTCCATGTGTGCAAAGATGCATTTTGTAGAACAGACTGCTTATCCCATAATTCACAGTGAATTTACTGTGGTTCGCACATTGAGATCAGGCACATGAAAGCCACGAGGCCTAAGTGGGCGTGGCGTAAGTGCCATCTGTGAAGAAGTGGCCGAGAGGTGCCGTACCCTGGGCTGACGTTCACATTGCTGGTTTTGAAAGCTGGAGGCTGGGCCTGAATGACCTCTGCTCTCCCTTCCTCCCTAACTCCTCCCTTGATTGTTCCCTGTCTTTACACTCGCTTCCCCCTTTCCCTCCACATGATACTCTCACTTAGGCCTGGTCTCGTTCGTTTTGGCCAAAGGAAATACCAGAAGAGTGGCCAGAATTTCATGAGCTCTGGCTTAGGGACTCAACTGGCAGGGAGAGAGGAACCGCGCGAGAGCAGGCCATGGTTTTCTGCACGGTGCATTCCAAGCGCGACCCACGTGTGCACTTACTCACTCATTCGCTGGTCACTTCCTTGAGGCTAAGCACCAGCCAGTCCTCCGATCATAGTGGGAGAAGCAGCAAGGGGTAGCTAGAACCCTAACCCTTCGCCCTGGTGCCCTACTAAAATCCAGATAGAGACCAGGGGTGGAGTCGGTTGGTCCCAGAAGCAAAGAATTAGGAATAATTTTGAAATTTCAGTGGGGTTCTTATGCATGTAGGAGAAGCTTGGGGGAAAATGAGAGGTGTGTGTATGTGTGTGTGTGTCAGAGAAAAAGAGAGGGGCAGATAGACACAGACACACAGAAAGGAGGTTCTGTATCTGTGTGAAAGAGAGAGAGAGAGAAAGAGACAGACAGACAGACGAGGCTCTGTGTCTATGTGTGTATGTGTCAGAGAGAGAAAGGGGCAAACAGAGACACAGACACATAGAAAGGGAGCTCTGGTCTACGTGTGTGTATGGGGGGGGAGAGGCAGACAGACATACAGACAGACATACAGAAAGAAGGCTCTGCCTTCAAAACTGGTGGCATTTGCATTGTTCGGCTTTCTCCTATGGAAGGCAAAGACACAAGAAGGGTCCCATGACCTGGCACAAGACAGCAGAATGGCTGAGTGAATGTTGCTGAGAGACTACATGGCTTTCAAGATAAGTGTTACAGTTTCTCTTCAGGTTGCTGATAGAGAATCAAATAATATAGAGGAATAAGGGATTTATTTTTGCTTATGATTCTTGGTTACGTTTCATCAACTTGACAAGGAAGCCTATATCAATAACTAGAATGGAGGAAACTGGCCACAACACAGCCACAGGATTGCTAAGAAAGACACTTTGTCGGTTGCTGACGTGCCCATTATCTTTACGCCAATAGACCGAACCAGCGATCTCCATCTTTTTTTTTATTCAATTATGTGTGTGTGTGTTTGTGTGTGTGTGTGTGTGTGTGTGTGTGTGTGTGTAGAACCACGTCCAAATTCGGGAACCACCATGGATGCCTGCACTTCCTCCTTGTTTACTCTGTCCCGGGATTCACAGGCTCCGCCCTACCAGGACCAGAAACGCAGGCCGCCCCCCGCTTCTGCCTGGCGTCTATACGTGGGGTCTAGGATCCGAACTCAGAACCCTCCACTTGCAAGGCAGAAACTTAACCCCTGAGTCACCTCTCCAGCCCTTACCTTGTCCTCTTGTAATTCCATCTGAAGCGCTCCAGGAATTACCTGTGACCTCATTTAGTAACAAAAGACAAAAAAAAAAATTTACCTAGACACCCTTGGGGATATTCCTCAGGAGTGGCCAGAGTCACATGTAGGGCTACCTTGAAGCCATCTAAGCGTGATTCCCTCCTGAAGTCTCTGCCCACACTTGCTTCTTCTCCAATGTGTCTCAATTCAGGCTTGACCTTAAACCTATGTTTAAAAGGAAAAGAATCTCTTTTGGAGCTGGCAAGCTAGTTCAGTGGATAAAGTGCCTGCTGGCAAACCTGGCAACCTGAACTGGTTCCCTAAATGTCCACATAGTAGAAGGAGAGAACTGACATCTGAAAGTTGTTCTCTGACCTCTACCCATGAGCCATGGCATGCATGTGTTCATTCTCTCTCTCTCTCAAATAAATTTGTAAAAATAAATATATAATCAAACGTCTTTTCTTTAAATATTTCATTTATTTTTTTATATGTGTGTATGTGTATCAGAGGGTTCTGTATGTCCCTGTGGAGGATCAATGGTGAATCATCCTGGATTGCTTCTACCTTCTTCTTGCTTCACTCTGGGATTTCCAGGCTCCGCCCATCAGGGCCAGACATGCAGACCAGAGCCACTTCCACCTGGCATTTTTTTTTTTTCAGTTGGTCCTTCACTTTAATCTTTTTTTTAATACATTTTTTATTATTATTTCAGCTCATACAAACTTAATAGGTACACCAGTTCCCTCCCTCCCTCCTCCTCCCCCCGAGCCCCCTGCTCCCCTTCCCCTCACCCCTCCCTCCCCATCCCCCCATGCCTCCCGCCCCAATTCCCAAAGTCCTTTCTTGTGCATGCCAGACTCTCCTCTGGGCCCTCCTCTCCGATGACGTACAAGGACCCAGTGGCATTTCCCTGAACCCTTTCCTGTGTTCCCCTTAAGCATAGGAACACTACTGTGGCTGTCAATCCCTTGCCTCCAAGGATCTTAGTGCCTTTAGCAGATGCTAGACTTTGTGAGGTCAATAGTGTGTTGGACATTGCGCAGGGCATGTAAAGTCCAATTATGATTGTTTCGGCCCTAACTTGAGTGGAGTATCTTGCAAATCATTGCTCCTCCCATCCTTTTGCTCTTACACTCTTACCGCCCCCTCTTCCGCAAATGTCCCTGAGCTTCAGGATGGGGAGAGATTAGTCTGGCCTAGTTCTAGGTGGTTGATATAGAGTCTCTGAAGTTCTGGATAGTGGTTCGTTGATTTTCTTTTGCAGTTTTGCTGCTCCTGCAATGCCCTTCACTCCATCCTGGTGGGCATTGTATGTCACCCCCTGGCCAGAGACAAAAAGCTGTTAAACTGGAGTCTTATTATAAGAGCACATTCAAGGGTAGATGTAATACTTATACCCAAAAGTGGAATCACAGGGTCATATGGCATTTGGCAATGGGAGGGGTCAATCACCCATTTGCAGAATGGTTACTTTTTAATCTGCCGGACTATATGCCCTCCCCTTCTGGTGAATTCATACCCCCTTAGTTGTAAATGATCAGGAACGAATGTCTGTGAACTTAACCATCCACCTGGCATTTTTATGTGTGACCTGGGATCTGAAGTCAGGACTTTCTGCTTGTGAGACAGACTCTTAACCCCTGAGCCATCTCTCCAGCCCAATATCTTTTCTTTAAAAAAAAAAAAATTCTCCTTAGTCACCTCCACCTCTGCTTCATTCTGGCTCAACCCCACTTGAGTGGGCATCTTTGAAAAGACCTCCCCAGGCCACCCCAGCATGGAGCCTGGACCGGCCCATACCTCCTTGCTGCTGATGTGAGTAGGAGGACCGAAAGAGCTTCAGGGAGCCACGAGTGGGGGCCACGGAGGGTAGGGGCCCAAAAGTGTTGGGAGATGAGAGAGAGCTGCAATACTTGTGAAATTCAAGAGCTATTTGGGGGTACGACGCAGAGGTGACAGAAGCTTGAACAACACAGGAAAGTCTCTGATTCCATGTGGGAGAGAAACTATGTGTGGGTGAATCCCTCTTGAGGTCTACTCACCATTGAGACATTTCTCAATGACATTTCAAAGTGAAACTTTCGAAAATAGACCACAGGCTGTTTCAAAGCACTCCCCTGAAAGTATGTAAATAGCTGAGACAGATATGCCAGCCACCTGCCACGTCCCCCAACATTCTCCCAATCCCACCACAGGAACTATATTTCTTTTCCCTCCGGAATCTCAGTCAAAATTAGAAAGGAACCAAGAAATCCAAATCCATTTGATCAGGGACTTCACTTTGACTTAGAAAATATTTTGGTCTCCGGGGACTTTGTAGAACTGGATCCTAAGCTCCAAGTGTCAATGTCAGCACATATTTCCTGAGCCCAGTAGATACGCACTGCAACAGAGGTTACAGAATGCTGAATGGAATTACAGGAGGCCATTGTCTCAGATGAAGCTCCTGCCCCAGGTCCCCAAGATAAGGCTAACAATCACCCTGATGCTGAGGTTCACCAAGCTGAGACGAAGCTGTTTATCGGACCTTCTGAATAGGAAGATAACAGTGAAAACCTCCCAAACTGGCCGGTCTCAATTGGCATGATAAATGTTCTCTTTGCCTCAACCCTAAAAAACAAAATAAAACAAAACAAAAACCTAAAACTAAACTCATCTTCTTCTCTTTTGGGTTCTCCCTGTCTCTGTCTTATGTGGAAACCAACTCTGCAGCGACCAGTTCTCTTTCGGTTCTTTGTTTCTTTCCTCCCCCCCCCCAAGCCCCTTTCTATCTACAAAAGCAACATTCTCTGCTCAGAGGAACACATTTGGAATGACGTGTTGCTCGTTTGTTGGAAACAAAGGCAGTTCAGACCTTGGGTCTGTAGCTCTGTCCCTCAGCAAGAGAGGATCAAGATGCAGGCTGTGTGGAGGAGTACAGCGATGTGCAGGCTTCCAGAGAGACAAGCGTCCTGGCCGGGCCTGTGGGAGACCTGGCTTTGACCTTTGGGACTGTCACAGAAATAAAGACACCACAGTCTTCCAAATAGAGTCTCGGAGAACCAGAATAACTTTCCTTTGGAGCCTTTTCTTGTTCCAAGGCTTCTGGGGGAGATGGGATCTCACTGCACAGCTCTGAAGCTGACCTCAAATGCCAGCTCCGGCCTTGTCTCCTGAGTGCTGGGATGTCAGGCAACGGCCAACAGGCCCGGCTGGAAGGTTTTGCTGTTGTTGATATTGGTCACATATTAAAAGGTTGGGGGGTGTTTTTCAGGGGAGTTTTCTGGAGCTGGTGAGATGGCTCAGCAGATGAAGCGCTTGTCCTGTGAGCCCGATGCCCTGAGTTTGGCACCTACGGCAAGGTGCATGGGGGAACCGATACCACGAAGTTATCCTTTGACCTTCACATGTGCACAGTGGCAAGCACAGCCCCCCACATGATAATTAGGTAAATAGACAAATGGTTAAATCAATAAGTAAATAAATATATATTGTTTAAGATTTCCGAACAAGGCTTTTTCATGTTTCACAAGAGACGAGATGTACCAAATACAAAGAAGCGTGACAGACACCATCACATGATAGCACGCCTGAAGCTGAGTGACCAGAAATTTATTTTTCAGACATAATTAAGCCTGAAGCCTCCAAGTACCCCCCTTCCCTGCTCTCCAACCACTGTTGAACACAGGAAATAAAGGCAAATGTCTTGAAATAATACAGAAACACTGCAAAATGACTTTAGGGTTTTGTCCCAGAACTCCGAATCCTCCAAAGACAGTGAATGGTAAGGCAGATGGCAAAGAGCTCACTCCATGCCAAGCTCCGCATTTGAGTGACTCAAAGGCCACCTGGGGAAGTTGAGACAGGTCCTGCCTTTCCTGCTGAAGCTCTCTGGGGAGCACGCTTAGTGGGTGTCCCATAGTAGGGACAGCAGGCCAGTGGCCCCTCAGTCTCAGAGCTCTTTCCTCTCCAGGCTCCAGAGACACCCCACTGCCTTTTCTAGATGGCTGAGCATTTCAGGGGCCAGAGGTCTGGGGTCTGCGCTTCTGCTTTGGGGACACCTAGGAGGTTTGGGGCTTGACTTTGTCCTCAAGTGTGGTCTACTGAGCACTCTCTTAATCCAGCTCTACACCTCTGCATGCTTGCTTCAAATTATAAAAAATGACTAAAGTTCCAGAGAGGATCTCTGCTGGAATGTCCTTCAATGACTCTGATCAACCCTCAGTGGGAGACCCCGTAGCAACCCACAGGATGGAGGAAATCCTTCACTTCCTAGATTCCTAGATTTTGCAGGGTTTTCTGAGGCGAGCAGCTTAGGGAAGATCCCTGGTAGGAGGCAAAGCCTTAACGCCTGTGGCCTGGGCCTGGGCCAGGGAAGTGAGTCCTGTTATCCTTCCTTGGGACTGCAGTGTGCATGCTGGTTGGCTAGCTGTTTGGGCCTGGGATGGGAGAGAAGCTAGAGTGGCGTGGCTGGTGCGGGGATATAACAAGCACTGCCTTTAAAAGCCAGTCATGTGGGGTACTAAGAGAATGGCCAGTCCAGAGCATGCCATAGACCAACAGCTAACAGAGCGTTTAGCAGCACTCTCTCGGGCTGTTGGACGACTGTGTGCATATGCTTCTTTCTTCTCTCTCCTTCCTTTTCTTCATTGTTCCTTTTACCTAGAATTCAAACTCTTATTTGTTAATGGGTGATAATTTTATTCTCCTCACACACACCCTCCCCTATCAATTCAACCCCAGACGCCTCCTTTGGCATGATTAATGATACTTTGGCTAAAGGGGCTGAGCAAGATCTATATATTTTTTTATTTTTGTGTGTATGTTTCTCTCTGTGTATGTCCGTGTGTCTGTGTGCAGCAGAGAGAAGGTACAATGTGTGACTGTGGAGGCCCAAGGGTGACTTTGGGAATCACCCTGGATTGTGCTACTTCTTCTTTGTTTTTTTCTGGAGTTTCCCAGCTCCACCTTCCAGGGCTGGAAGAACAGACTGCCGACATTTCTGCCTGACTTTTTTTTACATGGGATTTGGGATCTGAACTCAGAAACTTCAGAAGCTTAACCCCTGAGCCATCACTCCAGCCCCTGGGTAAGATCTTAAACAAAGACTTCCTGCTCCCTGACCTCACTGATGGAGTAGCATGTTAATTTAAAAGTATGTCTCTAATGGGCTGACAAGATGGCTCAGATCCCTAGAGGCCCCCATAGTAGAAGAAAAGAATCAACTTCTGAAGTTATATTCTGATCCCTATACATATGTATTTTCTCTCTCTCTCTCTCTCTTTTTCTCTCTCTCTCCTCTCTCTTTCTCTCTTTCCTTTCTCTCCTTCCACCTTATAAATAAAATATGCATTGTTATAATCCCAGCACTCAGGAAACAGACAAGAGGAGAGGCTGGCCTGGGCTACCATAGTTAGAACAAAAGGTGGCACTTGTATTTCATCTTCTTTAGTGTGAGCTGTTCTTTGTATAAAGCTGAGAGACAGAGAGAGAGAGAGAGAGAGAGAGAGAGAGAATATGCACATGCGCGCATGCCACAGTTCACAAATAGAGGTCAGACAACAACTTTGTAGAGCTGATGCTCTTGGCCAACCGTGGGTTCTGAGGATTGAGAGCACCAGATTAACAAAGCAGTGTTTTTATACCCACTGAGCCATCTCACATACCCAAGAATCAGGGATTTTGAGAAAATATCATTCCAGAGTAGAGTAGGTTCTACACCAAAGGCCTTAGTATTCTCACAAGAGAAAAGACGGGGATTCGAAGCAGAGAGACATAAGGACGTAGGCTAAGAGAAGGTGCAGGCGGCACATTGGCATCAACTTGCCACAAGCCAAGCTGAAAACTAAACCCACAATTTAAGATCCTAGCTGACTTTACTTTTGAACCTAGAATCAGGCAACCACTTCATCCTATAAAATAGAACAAGAATCAGTACAAGTCAAGCTGAGCAGAAAAAGTTGGGTACTTTCACATATAAATGCATACACACGTAAATGTGTTCTTTCAAAGAAGCTAAATGCATTTCTGATATGAACGAAAGTTCTTGGAAAGAAGCTACATCTGCAAGGCCGATCAACTGGTTAGAACATAAATGATCTTGGAGAGTTTGGAATGTGGCAGGTTCAGAGCTGTGGTACAATTTACCCTAGACTAGCTTTAGTCTCCTCAGTAACCATGCCTTGCTCTCCTCTGTCTCATCTGTGACTGTGACTACCAGGTGACTGTGACTACCAGGTGAAAGCTTTGTGAATGTATTAATTTAGCAGACACGAGCTCCTACCAACAAAAAGGCTGAAATGTATTCAGATCCTATCTGAGACAGGAAGCTGAGATCTCCCTGCCTTGCTGTGATCTGTCTACCTGATGTTTCCACCAATGCACATGCGAAGTGTCTTGACTTGTGATTGTCTGCAACTACGAAACTTCACAAAACTATTTTCAGAGTGAAATTTGGGGTAATCTGAATCTACATTCCCAGGTCACAGTCACTTATATCTGGCTCCAGAGTAAACTACCTCTTATCCCCTTTGAGGTGAGAGCTATATTTTTGCATCAACGCTAAGCTATCTTTCTTATAACACAGTGGTAGAAAGACAGAAAAAAAACCAACCTGATTGTTTAATATCAAGTTAATTCAAGTTACTTTTCTAGGGATTAGGGCATAGAGAGCTCTCACTGTCAGGCCCAGGGTTGGGTCTGTAGGGTGCCTAAGCCTGAAGCCCTGGGCTCTATCCCCTATAGGTGCAACAGGCCCATCTGGGAAATTTGGTTATTACCCCTCTAACACTGACTTTCTGGAAGTCTGATAAAACAGCTTAGTTTCCACTTGAACTTCAAGAGTGACTCTAGTCCACTGAGGCCTGGGGCCGCTCAGTCCAAACAATAGTCTCCCCTTTTTTATTCTGCAAAGATTCCCCCCACACCCCCTCCCAGAGCCTTCTGGAAGGAATACCTCAGCCTTGTTGACACATCCATTCTGTGCTTCTGGCCTCTAAAATTAGGAGTGGGGCTGGAGAGATGGTTCAGGGGTTAAGACTCTGCTTCACAAGCAGAAGTCTTATGATCCCGCATAACAATGCCAGGAGAAAACAGTGGTGTCCCACACTTCTGGTCCTGGTGGGCGCAGCCTGGGAAATCCCAAAGTGAAGCAAGAAGGAGGTAGAAGAATCCAAGATGACTCCCAAAGTCATCCTTGGTTCCACAGGGGCACATAGTGCCCTCTGACACACACACACATACACACACACACACTAAATAAATAGATAGATAAAAAATAAAATTAGGACTGAATAACTTTGTATTATTTTAAGCTACCAAATTTACAGTCATTTCTTAATAGCATCTCTAGGAAGCAAATACTTTTTTTCTCAAAACATTTATTTATTTGTTTATGTGTAGCATACCCTTGTCAAGCTGTGCATGGGAGGCTAGACGACAATTGCATAGAGTTGGTTCTTTCCTTCCAATATGTGAGTCCCAGGGACTGAGCTCAGGTTGTGATGGCTGACGGCAGGCTGCCTTTACCTACTGAGCCACCTCGCTTACCCTAAATCAATATGTTTTTAATATTTTATTTATTTATTTCATATGTGTGTGTGTGTGTGTGAGAGAGAGAGAGAGAAAGAGAGAGAGAGAGAGAGAGAGCACTATATGTCCCTGTGGTGGGCCAAGGGTGACTTTCAAATCATCCTGCATTGCTTCCACCTCTTTCTTGCTTTGCTCAGCAGTTTCCCAGGTTCCACCAAGGCACCAGGGCCAGAAGTGTGGGCTGCCAGTTTCTGCCTGGCATTTTTACATGGGACCTGGGACCCGAAATCAGGACCTTCTGCTTGTGAGACAGAGTCTTAACCCCTGAGTCCTCTCTCCAGGCCCTAAATCAATGTTTTTATCCCCACTTTACAGTTGAGGAAATGAAGGCTAGGGCCAAGGAACAAAGCCAGGTGCAATGGTGCAGGACTTTGGTTCCAGAGCTCAGGAAGTGGAGACAGAAGGTCAATTCAACTTCAAGGTCGCCCCTGCCTGGTAAGTGGGAGGCCATCCTGGTCTACATGAGGAGCTATCTCAGAACAAATAAATAAAAAGAAAGAGAGAGAAACAAACTTACCTACTCGAAATCTGCTTTTATCCAAAGAGCCGACTTTACTAGTTACACATGAAATGGCCCAGTGTCCACTATGGAAATCCCGCGGAGCAAGCACAGGACAGTTAAGACCCATGTGTGGCTCTGGGTTTCTACTGGAGAAAGGAAAATACAGTGGCATCATTCCCACTTCATGTGCAAGTTCACGAAAATGCCAGAGCTCATTTAATTAGGTCAGGAAGGAGAAAGCCAGAAAAATAGAACTGGGGATTAATTGCATGTGAAAGGGCTCAATTCCCCCTCCGTGGAAGAGACCCGCCCAGGCCAGCCTGAGTCAGAGCCTGGGCTTCTACTCCTGGAAGTCCTTAGGAGCCGGCGTGCAGATTAAAACAATAGAACGACTGGGGGCAGGAAATAGGCGACGATTCTCACAATCTGGGGACGGGAGGGGACGTTTCCAGTGCAGTTGGCCGGTTGGGGAAGAGGCTATGCACATGCGGTTCTGTTTAGTTAATCTGAAGGAGCTGCGCCAGCCAGTCAGGAGAGCGCACCAGGTCCGCACCGCAGTCTGATCTTGGGCTTTAATTGACACACAACACAAAAAACTAACCTAGGCCACTGTCATGAGCTTTCATTTGCCTTGTTTTTAGGAAGAGAGAGAGAGAGAGACAGAGACAGAGACAGAGACAGAGACCGAGACAGAGACAGAGACAGAGACAGAGAAAGACTTGCCATAGTTGCAAAAACAACAAATGCTAAACATATGAAACTTTAAAAAACTCAGAAAAGCACAGAAAAAGGAAAAAATAAACACCATAATCCCAACTCTAATATTTTGAAATACATTCCTCTGATGATTTAGATAGAAGAGCAAAAAATTCTATCATGGAAAGAGAAACCAGAGTTTTTAATATAAACGTGTAACTTGAGATGAAACTGACAGCTGGGTGTGGGAACCAGCAACTGTGATCCCAACACTCCGAGGTGAAGTGCTGAGGATAAGAGTCCAGAGTCACCTGGGACCACAGAACAAGATCTCACAGCTGGGCCTCCATGAAACTCTGTCTTAATGAAAGCAAACTAAAACAGCCTCAAATGACTATAATCATTCTTGCATGTTAATGGGAGAGGTGGGGGTAGAGGTATAATTCATATTTATGAGAGAACTAACATCCAATGGTAGCAAACACTATTCTAAGGACACTGTGCATATCAGCTCTAAGAAACTCATGTTTGCCGCCAAATTCAAAGATATTCTTCTCTATTGAATTCAACTGGATGCAAACTGCCAGCTGTAAGTTCTGCTCCCATTTTGTAGGTAAGAATACTGAAGCCCGTAAGGATGGCAACACATATCATAACTTTAGCTACTTAGAGACTGAAGTAGAAAGGTGGCTGGAGGGGGCAAGTCTGGACTATACAGCCAGAACCTGTTTCCCCAAATAGAAAGAGGGCTGAAGAGATGGCTTAGGGGTTAAGGCTCTGCCTTGTAAGCAGAAGATCCTGAGTTCAGATCCCAGGTCCCATGTAAAAGCACCAGGCAGAAATCCTGATCAGCCAGTACTTCTGCCCTGGTGGGCGGAGCCTGGGAAATCCCAGAGTGAAGCAAGGAGGTAGAAGCACTCCAGGATGATTCCTGAAGTCACCCTTGGTCTTCCACAGGGACATACAGTACCTTCTGATACACGCGCACACACACACACACACACACACACACACACACACACACACACAAAATAAATACTAAATTTAAAAAATAAATAAAATAAAAAGGACTGTATATAATTCCGTGACTGAATGTTTTAAATAATACTCTGTCCAGGATTGATGGAGAGATGTGCCCAGACAGATTGTCCCACTGCCGGAGAAGCTGAGATAGGAGATCCAGATGTAATCCTTAGAGTAAAAGAAATTTCTCTCTTTTTTAAAATAGTTCTTTACTTATCTTGTATGTGTCTGTGTGTCAGAGAGCACTGCGCATCCCTGTGGAGAACCAAGGGTGACTTCGGGAATCATCCTAGATAGCTAGCTTCTTCTTCCTCCTTGCTTCCCTCTGGGATTTCCCAGGCTCTGCCCACCAGAGCAGGAAGTGCAGGCATTTCTGCCTGGTGGTTTTAGGTGGGACCTGGGATCTGAACTCAGGAACTTCTGCCTGCAAGGAAAAGTCTTAATTCTTGAACCACTTCCCCAGTCCCAAAGAAAATTTCTTGCATTCATAGTCTATAGAAAGAAGAGGTCTCTGAGGTTGAGGGCATTGGGTTCTCTGGCTTGAATCACTTGTCAAAGGTACTAGATGGAGTAGAAACCAAAACTAAAGCTGTTAAATCTATTGTCTCTCCCTACTGCTACACCGTAAGAGTATATAACAAACAGACACCATGGAAGGTGAGGCCGATCCCCTCTACAGGGGAGCACCAAGAGTCAACGTGAGCGCTTTACCCAGCAATCTAACATGTGTGAGACCCTGGGTTCCATCTCCACCAAAGAAGAGAAGAAACACGCCCCTACACACCCACACACCACATGCATTATTTAATTTCTTCTCACTGCTGGGCTGTGCCAGCAACCATGTTTCAGGCCAGAGGGGAGCAAAGGCGGATGCTCACAGCTTTTCCCTATTCTGTCTCAGACCTCATATCTTCCAGTCTATAATAGCTGGTAACCTAGGCTGACATTCGGGAGCTAGTACACAGGCATGTGAATGTATACAAATGCTCTCTGTGGCATGCATGTTTTATAATAATGCACAGCATAAAACAAAGAGGTATGCAATTTTTATTTATGCCTGTAATCTCAGTGTCCCAGGAAGCTGAGATAGATTTGGTTTGAGGCCAGCCTGGGCAATTAGATTCAGTCTGAAATTTTTTTTCTTACAAGGGGGACATTATTATAATGTATAATAAACCTGGGACAGGATACAACAAAAGAAAAAACTATGGGGCAGGAAAGGAGTCCCCATTCTGAAGCCTCCGCAGCTGAGAATCAAGGATGCCAACACAATTAACATTTTCTGTGAAGGTTGCCAATTTAGAGACAATATTCCTTTTACAGAGAAATATTTTCATGTGGCTCCACTGGCAGAGTGACTGTCTATCTAGCATGCGCAAAGTCCTGGATTCAGTCCTCGGCACCACATAAACCAGGTGTTGCGGTAAGTAGTGCAGATGCACAATACCAGCACTGGGGGAGGGGCAGGAGGATCAGAAACTCAAGGCCTGCCTGAGCTACATGAGACCCTGTTTGAGAGAAAGAAAGAGGGAGGGAGGGAGGGGGGGGGAGGGAGGAGGGAGGAAAGAAGGGAGGAAGGGAGGAAGAGAGGAAGGGAGGAAGGGAGGAAGGAAGGAAGGAATGAAGGAACGAAGGAACGAAGGAAGGAACGAAGGAAGGAACGAAGGAACAAAGGAAGGAAGGAAGGAAAGGAGAGAGGGAGGGAGGGAAGGAGAGAGAGAGAGAAAGAGAGAAAGAAAGAAGAAAGAAAGAAAGAAAGAAAGAAAGAAAGAAAGAAAGAAAGAAAGAAAGAAAGAAAGAAAGAAAGAAAAGGACTTTAAATAAGAATGTTAACATCCAATAGTTTTCAGATTGAATTTAAGACCCACTTGTCAGAATGGAACACATACTTGTTACTGTTAACTAGAATAAGAACCTGAGAAAGGGAAGGAAATAGATCAATAGGAAAAACAGCCAATGAACCTATAGGTAGGAAGGCAGTACAGCAAACTGCTCTGTAAATACCTGTTATTATACCCATAGATTGGAAGAGAACTCAGCACTCAGCCTAGAAATCTCCTTCTACAACAGAGGTAGAGCATCTCAACACTCTGACAGGATGCAGCCTAGGACAGTGGAAGACAGTAAAGTGGACAACAATGGCTTTCAGAATGCAGAGTACCATCGACCCTGCAAGTGCTCACCGAGAATCAGGCCAACCTAGTCTCTCTCCATCCTATGGCTTAGGGAACCTTACAGAAAAGGAGGTGATAAGATTGTAAGAGCCTAAAGGCGGGAAGGTCCATCATTGGACAAGACACTCCAAAGCAGGGCTGCTGCATCCAGGAAATCACTGCAGTGAGACTTGTCCTTACCAGATCTGCATAATGACTGACATACCGACGTGCCCCCATAGACTAGTGAGGATCTCAGGAGAGATAATTACATGCAGTGAAAACCTTGGGGACCAGAGCTGGATGAGTAAAAGGGAATGCCCTTATGAGTGGGGTGGCCCAAGGAGGGGTCATTTGGTATGCCACAGAAGCCTGAACCTATCAAAGTAAACAAGCCAAAGGAAATCCTGGGGCCTATAGAAGTGGATAGACAGGTGGGTGGGAGGGAGTGGGATGGATTGATGAAGAAAGGGAGGAAGGATGGGAAGGAGGGAGGTAAGGATAATTACTCAATATGCTTGTAAAACAGGTATTAACAGAACAACAACAGATTTAATACCTGAGTGCATATTTAAGCAGTTTAAGAGCATCCATGCTGGGAAGGTCTTTGAAGGTCATCTCCTACTTCTGGGATAATCCTGAAGGAACACACCCTATTAATCTGGAAGAACCGACTCTAATCCTTCACAGAGATAAGGCTGCCAACTTCTCTCAACCCTCTGTTCATGGAAGGATGTGAAGATGAGCTCTCCATTTCAGCAAAGCCTTCCAGGAGGTCGACTTCAAGATCTACTAGGCTGGGTTCCATTATGAATGGATCAATGAGACAAGGATCAAAAGCTCCAATCAAGGTTTACAGAAACAGGAGCTAACTGATAAGAAAAAGCCATTTTTCCCAGGCCTGCCTAGCCTTATAAACACCCCTGATCCTGCCAACCATCTTCCACTTTCTCTTGCCCCTCATGGATTTTTTTTTTTTTATCTACAGTCCATGAGTTCCTTCATGGACTCGATGTCTATGAATTCCGTTCTTTCTATTCTAATACAATCTGCTTTAATCCTCTTACACTGCTCTTTCATTTCAGGCCCCAGACACAAGAATATAACATTTTGGTGCAGCCTATCAGACGGCTTTCTAGCCTCTCTCATAATCCATGTCCATGAGTTCTGTTCTTTCTCTCCTTTAATAAATGCTTTCTTAGTCCTCTATGCATGTTCTGGTTTTAATCTTCAACTTCCAAACACAAGAATCTGGACAATTAAACCCTCCCCCAGTAATACGACCTCAGGGATGACTTCATTCCTTTCCCAGATATTTTCTGGAACCTAAAGAACAAGAGGATTAATGTTTGTTTACAGAGAAGCATCTTTACCTTCCTAGATCCCTGAAATCTGGGGTTTGCCTGCAATTGCAAATCCTACAAATACACCTAAGGAACCACTTGGTACTCCCATTTCAATTCCTAAACAACCTTTGGAAGATATGCTCAGAAATGACCAAAATCTCATATTGAGTGCTATTAAAAAAAAAAAAGTGCTTCAGGAAGCTCATTCCCATGGCAAGTGTGCACCCTCTTTCTTTTAACCTTTGTGCTTAAAATCGGGATCAGTGTGGGTAGAGTGCTTGCCTAGCATGCATAAAGTCCTGGGTTTGAGTCTCAGCTCTGCCTAAGATCAGGCATGGTGATATACTTCTGTAGTCCTAGAACTCTTGAGGTGGAGACAAGAGGATGAGGTGATTTCAAGGCTAGCCTAGGCTACATGAGACCACGTCTCAAAATAAAATATCTTCAGTAAACTCCAACTCTGCTTCATACTGGCTTGTCCTGAAATTCTGTAGAGAGGCCAAGAATACAGCTTTAGCCGAGTGGAGATTGATAAAAAGCAGCTCTTCGAAGCAGCAGAATAAAGCCATATCTTTGCCTCTGACAATGTGACCAGTCTATATACTTTGTAAGATGACATATAAAATTAAAATGTAACTTTGCATGATTATAACATAGTAATGCAACATTTTGGTTATATGCAACATGTGATTTATGTTATTGTTGCAATCAGTCTGCATGATTGCTGATAAAAGTCATCAAAGGACTTAAGAGAACAAGGGTTTTATTTTCTTGCAATTGTTCAGTTACAGTTCTCAGGACAGCTTGGCAGAAGAGCATGCACCATCACCAAAGGGCTGAGGGAACTAACTGGTCACACCATATCCACATAACAGCTGAGAGAGGGACAATCCTTACTTGCCCGACCCAGCATGTCTGGCCAACTATACACAAGGATGCCTCTTTTCTCAAATAGTACCCTCCATTTTATTCATCTAGTCCTACCCACCATGGGCTGGGCCTTCCCCATCCACTAAACAACCTCCTGCAGGTTCCACTCTGGGCTTAACTCGACTACCGATTCTCTACAAATGTGCCCAGAGCTCAAACCCTCAATCATCAGGTGGACACCTGGATCTAACTATAACAGTTATATATAAAATGTGATGTTTGTAAATAACCTATAAGTATATATTTATATAATTTGTATTGACATGCAACTTCTAATTTAATCTCCCCCTTTTTAAAAAGGGAAATTAATCAGAAATGTCACAGGAAATCTATGGCTGCAGACAAGAATTCATTCATATCTGGGTGCTGGGCTAGAGAGATGGCTCATGGGTTAAGCCTCTGTCTGGCAAGCAGAAGATCCTGAGTTCAGATCTTGTTTACCATGTTAAAAAAAAGAAGTCCCCTTTCCACCCCACCCCTGCTCCGCCAGTCGGGACACGCGCGTGGTCCAGCCGGGCCTCACCCCGAGCCCTAGGTAAGTCCCCGTTCGGGCCCCGCCCACCAGGACCCCAGGTCAGCCCACAGGGACCCGGCTCCGACTCTCACCATCTAGCCGGAACCGCGCGGGGGCCTAGGGACGAAGAGGACCTCCCCCTGCGCCCGGGCCCCGCCCCAGCTGCCCTCGGGTTAATTAGCTCCACGCCGACAAGCCCATCCTCCCTTTTCACCTCACCCCGCTCCTCCTGTCGGGACAAGCGCGCGAGGTCCAGCCGGGCCTCACCCCGCGCCCTAGGTAAGTCCCCGTTCGGGCCCCGCCCACCAGGACCCCAGGCCAAATAATTCAGTTTAGTGAAATTGAGAGATCTTAAGAGTTAAAATGACAATGCCAAAGTCAAAGTGCAAATCCATGAGAAGCAACACTCAAGTAAACAAATTTCCCACTGAAGAAATTAATCCCATAATGTTAGACTCCAACAAGAACAAACCCCGAAAAAGGCCAAGAAAGCCTCACTCAGGATAAGGTCTTTCAAAATATGATCATTACCATGTTTAATACTATGAAAGAGGAAATCCGGGAGGAATTACATAATCGAATCAATCTCTTTGAAGAGGAACAGACATCTGGAGGAGTTGAGAAAAACAGTGCAAGAAACAAAAAGTGGCATAGAGCAGTTAAAACAAACTCAAGCAGAGTTTAAAACTGAGCTAAAAGACAAGTTATCTTCAACCCAGAACGCCACAGAGAGTCTTATCAACAGAACTAACGAAGCAGAAAACAGAATTTCAGACCTTGAAGATAAAGTGGGAGTATTAACCAGCTCAATGGAAGAGGTTGTTAAAGCCAAAAAGATACTTGAGAGAAATATCCAAGAGATATGGGACACCCTGAAGAAGCCTAACATGCGTATTCATGGAATACCAGAGCAAGAATCTCAAAATACCACCCCTGAGGAAATTTTTCAAACGATCATCAAGGAAAAATTTCCTCATCTAAAAAAGAGAGGCCCATCCATATACAAGAGGCATTCCGCACCCCAAACAGATATGACCAAAATAGAAGCACGCCGCGGCAAATAATAGTTAAAACACTCCACATTCAAGATAAAGAACTGGTGCTGAGAGCTTCAAGGGAGAAAAAACAAGTCACTTTAAAGGTAAACCTATTAAAATAACAAATGACTTCTCAGTCGAAACAGTAAAAGCAAGAAGAGCTTGGAGAGACATACTTCAAGTATTGAATGAGCAAAAATGTCAACCCAGGCTGATTTACCCTGCAAAACTATCTGTCATGATCGAGGGAGAAAGAAAAATTTTCCAGCACAAAGACAACTTTAAGGGATACATGTCCACCAAACCAGGCCTTCAAAAAAATGCTAGAAATGATACTCAAGCATGAAGAAAAAAACAGGCATATCCAGGAGAACAGAAGGCAAATATAACACTATTAAAAGCGAAGCAATATACTTATAAAAGCTACTAAACATAATAAATGTCTGGAATTAATAGTTTCTCCATTATAACACTAAATGTTAATGGACTTAATTCACCGATCAAGAGACACAGATTACAAACTTGGATTAAAAATCACAATCCATCAATCTGCTGCCTGCAGGAAACCCATCTCACCACAAAAGATAGGCACACTCTAAAAATAAAAGGCTGGTCAACAATTCTACAAGCAAATGGAAGCAGAAAACAGGCAGGGGTAGCCATTATGCTATCAGACAAAGTGGATTTCAAACCAAAGAAAATTATAAGAGACACGGATGGATACTACATTTTAGTCACAGGTACAATTCACCAGGAAGACTTCAAAATACTGAACATATATGCACCCAATATGGGCCCCTCCACATTCATTAAGAAAACCCTTCAGCGTCTAAAGCAAGAAATCAACCCCCAAACGATAATTCTTGGGGACTTCAACACCGCCCTCTCAACATGGGATAGATCAACAGGTCAAAAGCTTAACAGAGACACTTTGGAACTTAATCAAACCCTGAAAGAAATGGACCTTACAGATCTCTATCGAACTTTTCACCCATGCACCAAAGAATACACATTTTTCTCAGCAGCACACGGAACTTTCTCCAAAATAGATCACATATTGGGCCATAAAATGAATCTACACATATACAAGAAAGTTGAAATTCTAACTTGTGCCCTATCAGACCACCATGGCCTAAAGCTGGACATCCACAACACATCAAACAAGAGAAAATACACTAACTCCTGGAAACTTAACACTACGATGCTGAATGAGAACTGGATTCAGGAAGAAATTAAAAAGGAAATTCAAGATTTCCTGAAAGTGAATGATAACAAAAATACAACTTACCAAAATCTCTGGGACACAATGAAAGCTGTTCTCAGAGGTAAGTTCATAGCTCTTAATGCCTACGTCAAAAAAATGGAAACATCAGAAATAAACAACTTAACAATGCGGCTTAAAGCTTTAGAGAAACTAGAGCAATCTGATCCCAAAAGCAGTAGAAGAGAGGAGATCAGCAAAATAAGGGGAGAAATATCTGAAATCCAGACTAAGAAAACGATAGAAAAAATCAACCAATCAAAAAGCTGGTTCTTTGAAAAAATCAACAAGATTGATACACCCCTAGCTAAACTAACCAAAAGCAAGAGAGAGAAAACCCAAATTAACAAAATTAGAAATGAACATGGAGTTATCACTACTGATACCCAAGAAATCCAGAGAATTATAACATCATATTTCAAAAACTTATACTCTGTGAAGTTTGACAACACAAAAGAGATGGATGAATTTCTAAGTAAACACAACTTACCTAAATTGAATCAGGAAGTTGTGAATTATTTAAATAGTCCTATAACATATAAGGAAATTGAGGAAGTAATCTCGAATCTTCCCACCAAAAAATGTCCTGGACCAGATGGATTCAGCACAGAGTTCTACCAGACATTTAAGGAGTTAATAACACCAATACTCCTTAAACTGTTCCATCAAATAGCAAAGGAAGGAACACTACCAAATTCCTTCTATGAAGCTAATATCGTTTTAATCCCAAAACCTAATAAAGATTCACTTAAAAAAGAAAACTATAGGCTGATCTCCCTGATGAACACAGACGCAAAGATTCTCAACAAAGTCTTAGCAAATCGGATTCAAAAACATATCAAAAAGATCATTCATGGGGACCAAGTAGGCTTCATCCCCGGCACACAAGGTTGGTTCAACATACGCAAATCAATAAATGTAATTCATCATGTAAACCAGTCCAAAGTCCAAGACCACATGATACTCTCGATAGATGCAGAAAAAGCTTTTGACAAGATCCAACAGCCTTTTATGATCAAAACGCTAGAGACAGTGGGAATGGAAGGAACCTTAATCAATATAATAAAAGCTATATACAACAACCCCACAGCAAGGATTATGCTCAATGGGGAACAATTGGAATCATTCCCACTTCGATCAGGAACTAGACAAGGCTGTCCACTCTCACCACTTCTATTCAATATTGTACTTGAAGTCTTAGCTGAAGCCATTAGACAAGAAAGGGACATAAGAGGGATTCAAATCGGCAAGGAAGAAGTCAAGCTATCCCTATTTGCGGATGACATGATCTTATACCTGAGTGATCCCAAAAACTCCACCAGGAAGCTCCTGGAACTAATTGAGAAGTTCAGCAGGGTGGCAGGATACAAAATAAATGTGCAAATATCAGAGGCCTTCCTATATGCCCAGAATGAAAGAAGTGAAAAAGCCTTGAGAGAAACAATACCATTTACTATAGCCCCTAAAAAAATGAAATACCTTGGTATAAACCTAACTAAGGAGGTAAAAGACCTTTACAATGAAAACTTTGAAACCCTAAAGAAAGAAATAGCAGAAGACACCAGAAGGTGGAAAGACCTCCCTTGTTCCTGGATTGGCAGAATCAACATCGTAAAAATGACCATCCTACCAAAGGCAATATACAGATTCAATGCTATACCAATCAAAATCCCAAAGCAATTCTTCAAAGAAGTTGACCAAACAATCTCAAAGTTCATATGGAGGCACAAAAGACCCAGGATAGCAAAAACAATCCTGAGTAACAAAAACACAGCTGGAGGTATTGCCATACCAAACCTAAGTCTATACTACAAATCCATAGTTATAAAGACAGCCTGGTACTGGCTCCAAAATAGACACACAGATCAATGGATAAGGATTGAAGACCCAGATATAAGCCCACAAAGTAGCAGCCATTTGGTCTTTGACAAAGGGGCCCAAAGAATCCAATGGAAAAAGGACAGCATCTTCAACAAATGGTGCTGGCAAAACTGGATCTCCACATGCAGAAGATTAAAGCTGGACTCGTACTTGTCACCATGTACAAAACTTAATTCCAAATGGATCAAGGACCTTGATATCAGGCCAGAGACTATAAAAACCATAGTTGAAAGGATAGGGAACTCCCTCGAGCTGATTGGGCTAGGCCAACAGTTCCTAAACAGACATCCAATGGCACAGTCACTGCTACCAACTCTCAACAGTTGGGATCTTGTGAAATTAAAGAGCTTCTGTTCAGATAAAGAGATTATAACACGAGTTCAAAGGCAACCCACAGAATGGGAGAAAAATCTTCACTAACCACACATCTGATAGAACTCTGCTGTCCAGAGTGCACAAAGAACTTAGAAAACTAAACACCAAGGAAACCAATGGCCCAATTAAAAAATGGGCCCTGGAACTTAAAAGAAACTTTACCAGGGATGAAATTAAAATGTCTAACAAATATCTGAAAAAATGCTCCACTTCCTTAGCCATCAGGGAAATGCAAATCAAAACTTCCCTGAGATATCATCTCACCCCGGTCAGGATGGCAAAAATCCACAATACAAACAACAACAAATGTTGGAGAGGATGTGGAGAGAGAGGAACTCTCCTACATTGCTGGTGGGAATGCAGGCTCATACAGCCACTCTGGTGAGCCGTCTGGAGATTCTTAAAGAAATTAAAGATTGAAATGCCATATGACCCTGCTATTCCACTTTTGGGAATAACCCCCCATACAGCAGAGGTTCACCTCAATAGCACGAGCACGACCATGTTCATAGCAGCACTGTTTACAATAGCAAAGTCATGGAATCAGCCCAAATGTCCAACAGTTGACGAGTGGATAAGGAAACTGTGGTACATCTATACAATGGAGTACTACTCAGCCATCAAAAATGATGAATTACTGGAATTTGCCGGGAAATGGATGTCATTAGAAACAATTATATTAAGCGAAGTATCCCAGACCCAGAAAATTAAGCGCCGTATGTACTCCCTAATAGGTGGCTCCTAGTACCAAACCCACCCAGCCCACCTAGAGACAGTAATTCCAAGGATTATGAACAGGAGGGATGGGGTAGGAGGGCCACACCAGAAACAAGGAGAGAAGGGACCATGTTACAGCAGGGAAAATAGGCCTCCACCAAGGACCCAAATAAGTAATGAGACATCTGATTAAGTTCACAGACTTTTGTTCCTGATCATTTACTACTGAGGGGGTGTGATCTCACCAGAAGAGGAGGGCATATAGTCTGGCAGATAAAAAGTAACCATTTTGCAAATGGGTGATAGACCCCTCCCTTACTGTGGTTTCCCACTTTTATTACATCTACCTTTGAATGTGCTTTTATCACAGACTCTAACAGCTTTTTGTCCTCTGGCCAGGGGGTTAAACATACAATGCCCACCAGGATGGAGTGAAGGGCATTGCAGGAGCAGCAAAACTGCAAAAGAAAATCAACAAAAACACAATCCAGAACTTCAGAAGCTCTATATTAACCACCTAGAACTAGGCAGCTTAGTCTCTCCCATTTTGAAGCTCAGGGAAATTTTGCGGAAGAGGGGGCGGTAAGAGTGTAAGAGCAAAAGGATGGGAGGAGCAATGATATATAAGATACTCTATACTAGTGTGTGTGTGTGTGTGTGTGTGTGTGTGTGTGTGTGTGTGTGCAAGCAGGTACCTGAGTGTGTGTGCCTGTGGAGGTCCAAGAATGACACTGACAATCATTTCGGGTTGTTCTACCTTCTTACTGTTTTGCTCTGGGGTTTCCCAGACTCCCTCTTCCAGGGCCGAGATTGCAGGCTGCCAATATATACACTCTTAGAAATTTTTACATGGGGCCTGGGGATCTGAATTCAGATTCTTTTACTTGTGAGACCACCTCCTCAGCCTCTAACACTTTACTTTCTATATTGCATATTACCTGTGAAGTCAAATGTTTTTCATATGTTCAGTTTTATGATTTGCCTTGGCCTTTGGGAGGGTTCACTGTTTTCTGCTTGGTTTGTGGAATACTTTCTACCATAAAGCAGATCATCTGTTAGTTTGTTTTCTAGCCAGTTCTATTTTTTAATGATTGATTGATTGATTGATTGATTGATTGATTTGAGAAAGGGAGGAAGAAAGGAAGGAAGAGAAAGAATGCCAAGGACACAAGGGCCAAGGCACATGTGTCTACAAATGGGCTCTGGGAATTAAACCCCAGTTGCCATGTTTTCCGTGTAGACACCTTTACGCACTGTGCCATTGCTGCCCCAAACCATGTTAATTTAAGTCTGAGAAAGTAACTTCTGTTGTTTTGATAAATAAGAGTTTAAAATCCTCATGTATTCCAACCTATTAATCTTTGACTACATTTTTAGAAAGATGCCAATTTTAAAAAGACCACAAATAGAATAATGGAATTATTTTGTTTTTTCTTCTCCATTTTATAGACTCTTTTTAATCTTTTTAACCGTTACTTATCTTTTTAATCGAAGGTAAAATTACAACTTTTATAGTCAATTAATCATTTATGCTAAGCCTGAGAAAAAAACTTAATGTGATTCTCCCTACAATTATTTTGCATTTTACAAATATCAAGTATCATCACCAATCACTTCATAGCCTGGCTTGAAGTCACAAGATTGATTCTGCTTTCATGTGGTGCTGGGGATTGAACCCGGGACCTTGTGGCACCGAGCGGCATCGCCAGCCCTGGTTTTGTTTTGTCTAACTGAACTCAGTTCTCCCCTCCCTGACTGGACTTGATGTCAGATCCCACAGGCTGAGGGTTCCACCCCACAAAACACCCGGACTCTAGATGCAGTCACAAGTCTAAGCCTTCTGCACCTGGCCTGTGAATCAGAGGCTCCTACGCCCCTCCCACCCCAGTTTCCACATTCGTTAGAATAGCTCAAATGTCGAATGGAAAAACGTAAGCCTAGTTCATTATAAAGCATATTACAAAGGATACAGAACAGAATAGAATCTACAACCACCAGTCAAACAATGACTATGCTCAAGTAAAAAGAGGAAGTCATCCTTCTGTCATCCAGCTCTTCCAAGAGGCTTTGGCTCCAGGACCTCCAGGTACTTCTGAAGACACACGAGCCTTTGATAAAGAGAGCGCAATATTTGACTATAGGCTGTGCTGGTCCTCTCCTATGCTTTCAAGCACATCTACTGTTGCAGTTCGGCCGGCATGGTTGCTGATAAATGGCCATCAAGTGGCTTAAGGGAACAAGGGGTTTATTGTCTCTTATGATTATCTGGTTACAGTTCTCAGTCCAGTTTGATGAGAGAGCTCACGCCAACACCAAGGACGAGGAAAATGGCCAGATGAGGGAAATGGCTACGCTATCTCTACATAACAGCCGAGAGACAGAGGATCCTTACTTGCCAGACCAGCATGTCTGACCAAGTGTGCATAAGGATGTCAACTCTCTCAACCAGCTGTCTGTATTTTATTCCAGGGCCTATTCCCACCCACTATGGACTGGGCCCTCCCCATCACCTAGACAATTTCCTGATCTGCTCCAGGCCCAACTCAACCACTAATTCTCCACAAATGTGCCCAGAGCTCAAACCCTCAACTGTCAAGTTGACACCTGTGCCCAACATTACTTATTCTACCTAATGCAATATGAAAGACGTGTAAATAATTATCTTGCACTATCTAAGGAACAAAGACAAGAAAAGAATCTGTACACATTCAGTTTGGAGACAGTTTAAACTTTTGTTTATTTTGTTTTGAGATAGGTAGGATTTCATGTGGCTCAGACTGGCCTTGAACTTGTGCTACATAGCCAAGGATGATCTTGAACTTCTCACTCCTCCTGCCTCGCTGCTTTGGAGTTTTAGGATTCAGGCACAAGCCACCACGCCTGGTTTTATGCTGTGCGAGGGACAGAATCCAGGTCTTCATGCAAGCACTCCACAAACTGAGCTGCATCCCCACCTGTCGTAGGGTTTGAATCTTTCGTTGTTTGGGAAGGTCATGGCACCTTTAAGAGGTGGAGCCTTGCTGGAGGAAGGCAATCACAGAGTGTGGGCCTTGAGGTCAATTAGCCCCTCTGTACTTCTGGGAGAAGTCTGCTCTTGCATCTGGCAGTTTGGCAGCTCTTGGTCTCCTAGCTGGATGTGACTTCGGCCATTTCCAGCTTCTGTCTGTCAGTTATGCCTTTCCCGCCATAATGGACTGTATCTCCCCTCTGGAACCATAAGCTGAATAAATCTCCCCTTTTCTCTCTTAAGTTGCTTGAGTTTGAGTGACATCTCACAGCAACAGAGAAAAGTAACAGCTACATCAGACCTTTATCAGACAGTTAAAAACATTTTCTTTGTCACTCAGAGGATTGGTCCATGGGTCTCATGTGGTATTTTAGGCAAGTGCTCTACTCCTGAATCTATCTCCAACCTGAAGCCTGAGATGGAGGCCCCGTGTGCTGTCAGCCCGACTGCTGTCAGTATTTGGTAGAGCTCTTAGTGTGAAAAGACATTTTCATAGATGTAAGACATAAACTTTCAGTGCAGATTGAAATCAACAATTTGCCATTTACCATAGATATCAATAATGGGTAGTACTAGCTCTGAACCAGTCACACATGATATTATCCTAAGATTTCATTCCTCGCCGTTAATAGTAGGCCTATATCACAAAATTAAACTCCTTACATTTTTAATTTTGTCAGTACAAATTTTGTGGATATGTGTATATTTTGTTAGAGAAATACCTATCCAATAACTTTAACTTTACCTTTTAGTCTATAGAGCCACAATATTGACTACTTGGCTTTTTAAAGTAAACTTATTTTATTTATTTGAGAGAGAGAGAGAGAGAAGAAAGAGAAAACATGTGTACCACAGTGCATGTGTGGAGGAGGCCAGAGCACAGCAATCAGAAGTCAATTCTCTCCTCCCACCATGTGGACTCCTGGGAATTAAACTCAGGATGCCAGGTTTAAGCACAAGCACCTTTACCTGTGCTCTGAGCCCTTGTGTGGCTACTAGGAAAGTTCAATGATCTTGGACCTGCAGTTTGTAGAGCATGTTGTGAATGACTTAGACGCTTCTAGGTGTATCCATGAGAATCTTTCCAGAGGGAATTAGCTAAGGGGGAAACACCAGCCTTCAAAGTGGCCAAAGGCTACCCCATATACAAAAAATTACTAGACGCAAAGGCAGCGTGTGCCTGCCTGCCTCGGCTTCTTCCTGGCCCAGCGCATCTCTTGCTGCGATAGTGGCTGCTGTCTCTGCCATGGGACTGCAGCTTCCTCAGCCTTCCAACATGGACTCCACACCAAGGCATCCAGCACTGCAGACTGGGCTGTGGCCGGGTTCTGTGCCTCTCCAGTGGGCGCACAGCTGCTGTTAGATTTCTCCCTTCTACGGTGCAAGCCACTTTAATAAATCCTCTACGATATATATTCATTCTATTGATGCTGTTTCTCTGAAGAGTCTCGCCTAGTACAGACAGTGTTTTGTTTTTGTTTCTGTTTCAAACTGGGTATTTAAAACCTTCCCTCCCCTCTGTGCTGGCACAGGGCTTTGAGCACGCCAGGCAATCTCTCTGCCATCCAGTCACACCGCCATTATCTGCATTCTTGCTGTTCATACTTTCTAATTTGTGTACAATGACCACGTATTAAGTATATAATCAAAAGTAAGCTATTTATAAAACCAGTCTGCTAAAGAACCACAGCAACTGTCCCCTAATGGAGTTGATGAATGAGTTGCTAGAAGCTTTTCGTTCTGTTCTCGCCGGGCAGCTGGCCCAGGACTGTGGAATTCATTGTTCTCATCAGGAATGGAAAATGCTGGAGACCTGAAGGCTTGCTCGGAAGAGAAGCCCTTAGAGTTTTCTTTGAAGCCCATTAGGGCAGGGAGCTTCCGGGAGACTAAAGAGCTCCACAATCAGCTGAGTCAGACTTTTAGGAAATCCAGGACTGAACATGGTAGTTTAGGTCTACAAACTCAGCCTTCAGGGGCTGAGGCAGGAGGACAACAAGTTTGAAGCCATCCTGATCTACACAGTGAGTTTAAGGCCAGCCTGGGCTGTAGAGCGAGAGGGTTTCAGTGCATCAAAGTCTGGAATATTCTTCTCTTGTAGACCGTCCCACTCTCAGGAGTTCTTTCTCACTTTCCCTTAACAAATCCATCTTTGTTCTGCTTAACAGCAACACACAAAAACCCCACACAAACAAGCAAGGTTTGGGGGTGCAGCTCTGTGATAGCATACACTCACCTAGTGGGCCATCCTGTCCATCAGTGTTCTGGCTTTGATTGAGCATCTTATTTTAAGTATTCCAAACTGACTACAGGCTAAAGGAGGGGGACAGCAGAAGGGAGGTAGTTAATTAGGCTCTGTCCATTTTACTTAGGGGCAGTTTATGCCACAGTGGTCTCATCCAGGTTGTGTTAACCTTTTACACCTGACCTTAGCCAAAAGACCAAGAAGCTGTGTAAACCTTTTTTTGTCATGTTTAATTTCATAGTTACACAAACCAAATATAAATATATATATATCCAATTTTTAATCCACGTGGATTTATTTTATGATTTCTAATGGTAATATTTACCAGTTATAATAATAAGACAATCAAGTCAGTGAGGCTGTTCCACTAAAAATGAAACATTTGATTGGACTGAGATGGTTCTGTGCATCAACTGTTTCCTCCTATATCATGTTTCTGTTGTACTGGATGAACAAAATCCTGATTCCCGTGTATATGCGTTGCAAAAGTAGGGAGGTGGCAGAAGGTTTAGATCAGCTTGAATCACTAGGGCTGAGAATATAGCTGAGCGGTTGAGAGCCAACTTAAGGGAGCAAGGGAGACTTATTTAACTTACAGTTCCAGAGGTGAGATGTAGTCTTTCATTGCAGAGGTCATGGCTGATAGGCTAAGTCACTGCAAACATCCAGTAGGCTAGTGGGTGATGGCCAAAGACTACAGGATTCCTGGAGAGTCTCTCTTCTCCTTCCCAGTGTGGCATAGCCCTGGGACAGATCCTCAGCACAGATAAACTCAAGCAAGCAAACCAACAAACAGAAGACAACCTCATTAGCAGGCTCTTCTAACTGCTGAGATTCTTCCAGTGAATTCAAAAATAATCATGTATCACTCAAGTTGCCATAAACATCAAGACAGTTAATCTAGTCTGTTTATCATTTGGCAAGCTCTCTATTCATCAATTATTGCAAAACTCATTAATGGGGACTGGGGAAATGGTGTCCCAGTGAGATACAGGTATCAACTTGACAACTGAGAACTGAGCCTTTAAGTACATCTATGAAGAATTATCTAGTTAAGTCAAGTCCTAGCAAGCCCATGGGAGATAATCTAATTGATAATCAACCCATGATGATCGAGCCTATTCCTTGGGCAGATGGGTAAGAATTGTTTGGCTTTGGCAGATTGGAAAATGAGAACATACATCCCTTTCTCAGCTCCTCTAGTAGATATAGAGTGGCTAGTCAACTCAGCTCCTGATTTTTGTATGAGCTCTTCTGCTGTCATAAGGGACAATTGTGACCAAGAACTACAAGGCAAGAATTAACCTTTTATTCCCCCAATTGTTTGGGTCACATGATCCTTCAGCAATAGGAAGATGAAACTAACACAGATGACTCAGTCAGTAAAGTGCTTGCTGTACACATGCAGGCTGAGTCTGGATCCCCAGCACATCCACAGGAAAAGCTAGGTGCCCTGGCACTCACCTCTGACCCCACACTGGGCAAGCCGAGACAGCAGGCCTGAGGCCCACTGGCCAGTTAATGCCGAATCCCTGAGCTCCAGATTCAATGAGAAACTTGTGAAATAGCTCAGCTGGTAAGGCGCCTACTCAAACACCTGACGACCAGAGTTCAATCCCTGGAAGCCCACACGTGGAAGGAGAGGATTGGCTTCCAAAACTTCTACCCACGTGCTATGCATACATGCATGTATCCTCCCTTTATCCCTTGTCTACACATCAACATGTGCCACCTGCATACCCATGTGGACGTGTCATGCACATACTCAACACACATGACTCAACACATTGTCATGCTGCATTTGGTTTTGAGGAAATGTTTGTCCACAGACATAGATTCAAGTTCTTTTTAAAAAGAAGGTGGAGTAATGGTTACTCTTACCTATTGCTGTGAGAGAACATTCAAAGTCAATCAACTTAAGGGAGCAAAGGAGACTTATTTAACTTATAGTTCCAGAGGTGAGATATAGTCTTTCATGGCAGAGATCATGGCTGATAGGCAAAGTCACTGCAAACATCCAGTAGGCTAGTGGGTGATGGCCAAAGACTGCAGGATTCCTGGAGAGTCTCTCTTCTCCTTCCCAGTCTTCTGTTCTGTGATTCCTTTTATCTGATCCACTACTGGGAGATTCCAATAAGATCTACGAAGGTTCCAATTGGATCTAGGGCTGGTGTTTGTATTGTAAATGTATTGATCCAAATAATCTTTTCAAGTGGTCTCCGCTGATCTTAGTTCATGCCAGGTATGTCAAGTTGACACTCAGGATTAACTATATTAGTTATCACAGGTGGGAAGGTTGGGGAGATGGCTCAGAGGTTAAAATCAGCCTTTACCTCACAAACAAAAGGGTTTGAATCCCCAGATCCCACGTAAAAATGATGGGCAGAATGACAGCAGCTTAGAATCCAGCTCTGGAGGGCAGAATCTGAGAGACCCCGGATCAGAGCAAAAGGAGGTAAAGCAATTCAGGATGATGTCGCTCTTGGGCCTTCACACTCAAAGTGTCCTCTTGAATACCCACCTGCCTACCCCGCCCCCACACATGCAAAATAAATAAGTGAAGAGAAGGTGGGCCAGCAAGATAGCTCCAGGAATAAAGGCACTTGCTGCACAAGCCCGATGATCTGAGTTCAATCCCCAGAAGGTAGAAGGAAGGAGAACCAACCAACTCCCAAAAGATATGCATACGGTGGTATAACACACAAACACACAGATAAATCTGAAAAAAATTTAAAGGGTGGCACTTTGAGGTTCCTAATTGATGTTACAGAAATCACATAGAGAAATGTAAATTGACAGAAGAGTTAGTTTTCTCTCTAAAAAAGTTAAGGGGTGGGGGAGGGCTACAGAGAGGGCTCAGGAGTTAAACCCCTGTCTTGCAAGCAAAAGGACCCAAGTTCAGATCCCAGATCCCACGTAGAAACCTTAAGCAGTAAACTGTACTTCTTCTGGAAAGTGAGCCTGGATAACCCCAAAACAAAGCAAAAAGGAAGTAAAGCAATTCAGGATGATTCCCAAGGTCATCCTTGGGCATGTAGAGGTGTGCATGGTAATCTCTGATACAGAAGAGAGAGAGAGAGAGAGAGAGAGAGAGAGAGTGTTAATGGAATAGCACAAGTTTGTGTTGTGATAACCTCTAATACATTAAAATTTAACATGGAATATCTGAGTATACGTGTGTGTGTGTGTGTGTGTGTGTGTGTGTGTGTGTGTATTCTGGATTCTAGAAAATATAACTGTTGGAATCAGATTCCAAGCATTTGCACTCAAACTTAGCCATTTACTAGTTGTGTGGCCTCAGGAAAACTTCCTAACTTTTCTGTCGCTCAGATTCCTCATCTGTAACTTGGGGATCATAATAGCACCCACTCTGTAGGATAGCCGTGAAGAATGAATTAATGATGCAAACAAATAACTTTAGCTCCATTTTCATGCCTTTTATTTGACATCCAATTATTTCCTATAAATTTTTACCTCCTTTCCCTGAGTGGGTGTTGATGGTAGCGCCTCCTCGCCCCTCACCAACTGATCCAATGACCAGCCATAAGAAAGTCTAAGGAAAGCCCACTTGGGGACTCATCACACCTGTAATATTAGGAATAATCCTAGCACTAGAGGAAGATCTTGAATTGAAGGTGGGAGTGGATTATATGGGGCAACCCTGACTCAATAATAATAATAAAAAAAACCAACAAAAAAAAAAAAAAAACAGCCAAACTCATTGTCCAAGGCACATGGCCCTTTTCTTGCTTTCTTTAACTAGCCAACAACACCCCTGGGGGAAGCCTAAAGGCTAGGGGCACGGGCTAAAAACAAAGGGTCCTGACCCCAGCTCTCCCTTCTCTCTCCTCACTTGATGCTTGAGCTCAGAGCTGCCTCTAGCCATCTGAATGTTCTTCCTTTGCAGCCCTTGCTCCCTGGGACCTGTGGGTAATACTCTTAGGTTTCACACATTTAGTTCTCACTTACTCTGCATCTGGCATACACACCCTCTCACCCCCCCCACACACACACACACACACACAACCCTCCTGGAGAAGCCATCTTGTCTAACAGTTACACTCAAGAGAAGCTTTGAGGCTAAATTATATATGAACTAAACACTGTAACTGGCAAAGATTTGCTATTGAAAGCTGGCATAATAATTAACATCTACAAAAGAAATGTAAATTGCAAACAAACAATATAAAATTCTGCAAGGAAAGGCAGATTGAAGGGACCAGAGCTTGAAAAGCATTGGTTTGGGGGAAAAAAAGAGTGTTTGGTGTATCTCAGGACAAGTCCTTCTTCCTTGGTTGGTTGCTTAGTTACCCGACAGGACTGGGGGTTTCTACACCCCTGCTCTGACTAATTCCCAAAGCCACTTGTGGGACAAGGGTTTGCCTTGGTTCATGGTCCATCATGGCAGGGGAAGTCCTGGCAGCAGGAGCTTGAGGAAGCTGCTCACCTTCATCCAGTCAGTCAGGAAACATCAATGCCAGTGTAACAGTTACTTAACTGTTGCTGTGAGAGAACACCTAAGGTTAATCAACTTAAGGGAGAAAGGGAGGTTTATTCGGCTTAGGGTTCCAGAGGAGAGATACAGTCTTTTATGGCAGAAGCGGCATGACTGACCCACTGAAGCTGGAGACAGGCTACGTTACACTCATCCGAAAGGCTGAGAGCTGCAAGACTGCTGCTCCTAAAGGCAGACTCCTCCTGGAAGTAGGGTGGGATTAATCTACCTCAAGGCCCACCCCTTGTGACTGCCTTCCTCCAGTAAGACTCCACCTCTCAAAGGTATGGTGACTTTCCTAAACACATGAGACTGTGGGGGACACATTTCAAACCATGACGGCTGGTGTTCAGCTTGTTTTCTTCTTTTTTTTAAAATTTTTTAATTATTTTTTATTCAATTGTGCGTGTGTGTGTGTGTGTGTGTGTGTGTGTGTGTGTATGTATGTGTGTGTGTGTGTAGAACCACGGACGAATTCGGGAACCACCATGGCCGCCTCCACCTCCTCCTTGTTTACTCTGCCCCGGGATTCACAGGCTCCGCCCTACCAAGACCAGAAGCCCAGGCGGCCCCCGCTTCCGCCTGGCGTCTATATGTGGGGTCTAGGATCCGAACTCAGGACCTTCCACCTGCAAGGCAGAGGCTTAACCCCTGAGTCACCTTTTCGGCCCCCGTTTTCTTTTTTTTATGCAGTTCAGGACCCCAGTCCAGAGAATGTCCCTCTCACATATAGGGTGGGTTTTCCCACCTCAGTTAATCTAATGTAGATAATTCCTCACAGACATAGAGTCTTCTAGGTGATTCTAGATCCTGTCAAGGTGACAATCAAGCACTTTACACATCTGGCTAAAGTGTGCCTGCATTTGTGCTACAGCTCCTGGCTGGGTGGAGATCTCCTTATGCTAATGTATTACTATGAAGACATATTGAGGGCTATTCTCAGTCCTTGGTCTTAGCCTCAGCCCTTGTGTTTGCCTGCTTACAGGTTGTTGCTACAGCTAGACACACCCACTTCCTTCTTCAATTCTGACCTTCTATTTTCACATAGTCTCCTTTGTGTTTACAGGGTCTTCTGTCAGTGTTCAAATTTCTTCTTTTAATAAGACCACTAGTCAGACTGGATGAGGATCCACTCTGAAGGACTCATGATAATTTGATTTACCTCTTTAGAAACCTGGTTTCAAATAAGATCACATGCAGAGTGATTGGAGATGAAGACTTGCAGGTATCTTTTTGGGGATCATGGTTCAACTCGTAACAGATGGCAATGAAGAAATGCCTTGGACACTAATGTCTGGGACCCCGAGAAGCTGCAGGACCTCAGGTATGGTGGGGTTTGCATAGTTTGAGTCCCTGCACTTAGCTGGAGAGGGGCTGCAGCACCTGGTGAAGGGGCCGCAACATGCACTGACTCTAGCCTCCTAGAAAAAAGGCTCAGTCTCAAACCATCTGAGAGAACATGATTAGGAATGGTAGGAATGAATTCAGGCTGGGTCAGAGGGAGCAAGGATATTGTGATCCAAGCTGAGTTTACTCATAGCAAGCACTAATATTTATTCTCCCAAACCAGGCCAGCACAGCTAAAATATTATTAGTTAAGCATACACTGTGAAAACACTATATACATTGTGAAACTATAAGAAAAATAGAAATGACATACAGTGAATTTATGGAGCAGAATATTGTTTCCAAGTACAGCTAATTATAAACTGTGGTAAGGGTCTCCAACTACAACTGCCTATTTCAGGTAGCAGCATGCCTTCTGTCTCCAGGGAGCGGGCCCTAGGCCTTGGCATCCCCTATACCTGGAATTCCATGTGTGGTGGTGCAGCTGAATGTGTCAATCCCTAAGGGAAACAGTGCCTTTAGGAGCAAGATCCTATGGGGTTTAAAGCTGCCACCTTCAAAGTTATTCTTTCTCCTTCTTTCAGTTTCATCTCTTTGTTGAAATTTAGTCAGTCAAGGCCACCGAGGGGCTCTGATTCATCCTCAAGGCAGTCTAGAGGACACTAGGCTCCTTGTCACAATGACCTACACAAATCTAGTAGTATGTCCCCCATCTTCCCTTGCAGAGCTGCCACCTCAAACTGAGCATGCCCAGAACTGTGCCCTCTTCTAAAGTGCATTTTTGCATATTTAATTATGGCTCCTTGAATACAATCTCCAACCTTCCTTTCTTCAGGGACAACAGTGTTTGGGAACTTACCCCAGGGCCCTCTGTTCCCGCTGCAGATAATACGATCTTTCTGTACTCTCATCTCCCGCTATTGCATTTCTGTTTGGCAATCACCAAGTGTATTTCCTGTTGACAGTCACCAAGAGACAAACCGTCATTTGCGTATCCAGCAAGTGTCCCCTGTCAGGCAGCTGTCATTACTGCCATTCTATAAATGATGCAGCTGAGTCAGGTGAGGTCACCACACAGGATCATTTTGAGACTCTGATGTTGCGGGACTTGTCTCTGTGTTGGTGTCCTTTGCCCGGCCCATGTGATTGCTTCCGGCCCTGTTGCCCTAGTCTGTGGGCAGTCAGTCCCTTTCCTGGCTTGATCCACCGTGTCACATCATTCAGGGAAGAAGAAGTGAGTCTATAGCCAGGCCACCTTGAGAGCACCCCGAGCCAATCTGAAAGCATAAGTGAGATATTCTGCCCCTTTGTCTGAAGACGCCACAACTGTCAAAGAGTTTTATGACTCAGCACTGAGGTGAAACACCGCTTTCCTGGAGGCCAACATGCGGTGAAGGGCATTTTTTTTTAAACTGGTGGATAGTCTGGAAACTCCACACCACTGAGCCACGTGTGAGAGAGGGCAACAGCCTCCCAGGCTCCCTCCATGCCAGCCCTGAATCTCAGCATGTACTTGAGCTTCTCATTTCTCAGGCACTGCTGAGCAGATTTTAAATTTTTCACCCGGTGGAGGCCTGTGTCTAACTACATCTCATGTAAATAACCAGATTGGAGAATTTATGGTTTCAGTCACTGCTGCCCCCCCACACACACGGGGCGGGGGGCTTCACACTGAAAGGATTAGACCTCTGCGGTCTAGAACCCAGGACCACCTTGCCTCTCTTACTCGGTATCCCAGGAATGGGTCCTCTGCACAGGGTCCCCTTCCTGCCAGATCATGCGGTTATTTCTCACTGCATATCATAACTACCAAAAGGAGGTTTTCTTTGTCTCCCCTGCCACCTCACCCTCTAGCCCGGTCGTTATTAATACCGCAGGCTTCGCTAGCACCTTTTGTTTTCAGAGATTCAACACGTTCCAAGCAAGACATTTTCCTTATTTTCATGTGTTCACGACTGGGAAAAATCACGGGTGGAGATCACGGTGCCTTGGATGATTTACTCCACAAACAATGGAAGAGAAAGCTTCCTTGGGAGAGGCCCCGCCTGGCTCCAGGACCTGGGGGCAGAATCTGGTTGAGAACCACAGCTGCACCCCAATTTCAAACCTGGCTGTGGCTCAGGACTTGCGGATCTGCCTGAAAGCCGCTTCCTTCTTCCTAGCAGGGGCATGAGTGACAGCAAGGACACGACAGCTGGGCGGCTCCACGCGGTGCTCACTCACCCGCGCTAGCCATTCCAACAGTCATTTAAAATGCATTTCAAATACTAGAAATAGCAGTTTGTCACTTTCTCTGTTGTTGATTTTTTTTTTTCCAAGAGACATTAATATGGATGTGGCTAGCAGGTTCCAAGCTTTGAATTGTGCTCATTAAGTCACAGCTGGCTGGGAATACGTGTCAATCCTGTGCTTTAATTTCTCCAGCCGGTTTTTATAATGAAATTAAAATGGACTCTTCCCGACACCCCCCTTCCCTGCAAGCAAGCAGCTCGGCTCTCCGGGGAGTGGATACCGAGCTCCAAAATGCTCAGTCTCCAAAGAAATGCATGTGCAGTTTCCGTAATTAAAACATTTCGTTTGGTGATTGCCCTCACAGAAAGAAACTGCTGGAATTACCCCGGTGGGGGAGTGTGTTCCATCCAGCTGTGACAGCCAGAGCTTCTCTGCCCCTCCTCATCCCCCTTTCTTCAAAGAAACAGCCCACCTGCTTGGCATGTTGTGCTGCCGCTTTCCTGGGTCCGTGTTTCTGAACGGAATAGTGACTGTCCAGATGGTCTTCAGCCTTACTCACGTTCCTGTGCTGAGATGTGTGATTTGATTTCTGAGATGCCAGTATTTTTTACAAAGAGAAAATAAGCTGATTCATTGTTCCTCCAGAAGAATATCTTCAGGGAAAAGCACCCTGAAGGAGAGCAGACATTTCATGAAAAACTTTTGGGATTAAATAAAATTCACCCCATCAAGTAAATTCACCTGGGGAGCTTGTTAGCCAAAGGGATTCTTACAGCCCACCGGGACCCACTGAACCTGCCCCAGAATGAGGTCAGGCTCCCAGAATGCTGGCTTTTTAACAAGCTCCGGAGGGGGTTTATTCACACTGTGTAATCCAGGAACCCTGGAAATGGGGAGCATCTACAATCACCGGGACAGAGTTGGGGTGTAATCCTGAGTCACTTAGGGAGCGATGATGTCTCACCTTTTGCATGATGGCAGCTGAGCTCACCTGGTAGTCTCGCTGCTTTATTTGGAAATGACAAATTAGAAAATGATGTGTAATTAGGCTTTTCACAAGGCAGCTAATCAGCTCATCCTCTCCTGTCATCAGAGCCAGACTTTTTGTCCCTGGGTACTTGGGAAAGTCAATGAGATGCCTATGTTGTTCAGGCTGCAGGATGATGGGGTAGGAGCCTTTGGATGCTGGCACCACTGGAACAATGCAAAACGTACCCATGAGTCCTTCAGCCTCACCCTGCTGAGCTCAAACCCCCAGGAGCCGCAGAGAAAAGAGCCTAGCTTATTCACTGATGCTTTGCAATAGATTCCAAGTGTGTTCCGAGCACACACAATGCACACACACATACCTCCAAAATGAGTAGACGGAGCCAATTGCGGTACCTCCAGGGGACAATCCCAGGTCACTGAGAGAGCAGAGCACATAGAAGCAGGAGAGTCAAGGAGCGGTGGTCACTTGACGGTCATGTAGAGTCCGAAGTGTGGAACATCGGGTACTGCGTCGAATTCGCTCGCAGGCCTGATGTGCAGCACGTCCCAGAGAACAGTGGGAAGTTGGATCCGATGAGTTCTCTCAGGTCCCCAGTTTTTATCCCCTTTAGGCCTAGGTGTGTGCCACTTTATTCAGCCAATCACATCACTCAGAGAATACATATGTTCACACTGATAAGGTGTCCGGGGTTACAAGCTCAAGTTGTCATGGTTACAATCAATGCAAAGGTTCCTTACACACCAATGTGTTTATCACTACAAGTCTCTCAGCACACATGGTTACTTGATCACTTCAACTTCTCTATCCCTGTGCTATGCTTTCCCTGCACTCTCCACAGCCACAATAGTCTTGTTTACATTCGCATCCTTGGGTGGTGTCTGATTCCATATTCTCCTCCTGCTTACCACAAAATGCCAGCTCTATGAGGTCGAGCAGGACTGGCTTTACCAGAGCCTCCTGGGAGCTGATTCAAATGTTACTATCTGTGCCGCTGTTCAGTGGTTTGGAGGCTACATCCTGAAATCTGTTGTTTAGTGACCATGGGATTTGGGGACCGCTACGGGCAGATATCACTGCTTGTTGAATAATGAAGTTATTAAAAAATAAACTCACAGAGAAGCCAGTGAAAAGAAAAAAAGATCTATCCAACAAGGGGAGCTATGACTGAGCCGCCCCTGGGGAGGTGGACTAGATGTCCTCATAGGGGAATCTTACTCAACGGGGGCTAAAAAGAAAATGTCCATTTGGCAAAGATTGTGAAATCCATATCTGTTGTGCTACCATTTAACACTAAGAGCTTCTAGAAAGTGGTAGGAAGATGGGGATGGAGGGTCTTGCTAGGTAGCCCGGGCTGACCTTAACTTCATGGTGTTCTTCACACCACATCTAGAATTCGGCAAACGATTTTTTTAAAAGGATATTTCTATTTTAGAGGTTTTTTTTTTTTTGTAAGAGGGTACCCTGGGGTTGGAAGGGGGAGAAAAATAAAAAGCTCTGATTTGTAATGTTTATTCATTTCTTAGGGATGGAGCCCTTCGTGGATGATCTCCTCCCTTCCTCCCTCCCTCCCTTTCTCCCTCTTTCCTTTTTCTTTCTTCCTTCCCTTCACTTCCTCCCTTCTCTTCCTTTCTCTTTCCTTCCTCTCTTCTCTTCCTTTCTCTTTCCTTCCTTCCTTCCTTCTTCCTTCCATGAGAACCAGAGCCTCTGAGCATGCTAAACTGCTCTCTGAAGTTGAGCTCCACCCACTGACAGTGTGGCTGATGTGAAATCACCACCATTCAAGAAGGAATGGGAAGAGATGCTCTGCTGGCACCTGGGCACCTGCTCCATTACACCTCTGAATTGTTCTGATATTCCTTTCTGCAATTATCCAGCCTCATCTGCAGTAACTGCCGTAAAGGAATCCCAGAGGGATGAGAACAGGCAGTACAGCTGGGCCCAAGGGCTCCCAGACTGTACCAAAGGAGCAAAGCTATTGCAATGGCCAGTCTTATTCATTCTTTGGACCAAAAGCCAGCAGCCCTAGTTTCCTACGGCAATGGATATGCAGAGGAGGCAAGAATGAAGAGTTCCGCGCAGCAAAGCTGGAGAGGGAGGCACGTGCTGCATGCCTGGAATCCTCACCCTTGAAAGACAGAGCCAGGAGGACTGCCCCAAACTATAGGCCAGTCTGTTCCACAATAAAGTGTACAAGATTTGCCAATCCTACATAGTATAGCTATGTTTTAGAAACAAACAAGAGTTTTAAGTGGGGGAAAAGGCTCTTTGGGAATTCTATCTGTGGTTACTCAGTAAAGACAGAGCTCAGGGCATAGAAGTGAAGATGCTGCCCACTGCCCTGGAATACAGAGCAGACTCACGGCGGCAGCCAGGGGCAGCTGGACAAGCTAAGCACCGCACACTGCACCACCTGAGGTAGAGTGGAGTGGAAAATAGCCAATTAATCATTCAAATTTGTGCCTCAGGAACCAGGCTGCTCGGTTTTGAATTTCAAGTACTTTAAAAACTGCTCTGGGGAGAGATGTGAAACCCATGATGGATATGAAATTAACACGTTATTTTCCCAAGTAGATTACAGTGGGATAGGTAAATAAAAGAAAAGAAAGAAAAGGTTGCTGGGAAATAGCTCATTTGCATGAACAAAGAAACAGGGGGGAGGCAGGGGGCATGAAAAATGCAGCTCTCCACTCTGGTGGGAAGTCTCTTTCCTCCATGCGCCCCTGGCGGGGGAGCTCTTCCGTGCTAGAACAAAAGCCAGGCGCTCCTCTGTTTTACTATGTGTCGGACAGATTAACGGCTGAAAACTAGAGACAGCAGAACCCACAAACTGCTTTAGTTTCAAGTTATTTCAATTGCTGTCTGGGGATCTCCAGGCCACAGTGCATGAGGACAGACAGAGAGAGAGAAAGAGAGAGAGAATGCGTATTGTACTGTCATTCATCTGATGTGCTACAAGTTCTTGATTCTGGGATTGACTGACAGGCAGTGGGAGGGAGCCAGCTTGCATTGCTGGCAAAAGCTAATGGTGTAACTTCTTCTCAACTTGGTGTGCAGTGATACCACATGGATAGCTTGACATTGGCCCTTGTGGAAACAGTCACACCATGGTAACTGGCAGATCCTACCAATCAGCCTGACTGTCCCTGGAGAGCTGTCCCTGCTTATACTCACCTACCACATAGCTGCTGGTAGGGTGTCCTGCTGAGAGGCTGGGTCAGTGCATTATTAAGTCTGATTGGCTGCCATAGCGAAATACCAAGTTGGGGGGGCTGAAATAATGGAAATTTATTTCTCATAGTTCTGGAGGCTTGAAGACTAAGAGTGAGGTAGCTATACGTTTAGTTCTTCTGAAGCCCCCTCTCCTTCCCTCCCCTCATAGGAGGTATCCATCTTCTCACTGTGTCATATGGCCTTTTCTCTCTACACATGTTTCTGGTCTCTGTCCCTCTTCTTCTTTTTTTTTTTTATTTTAAGTCCTGTTTAGCCCTCCTCCCCAGATAACTTTATTTTTGTTAATTTTGCATGTGTGTGTGTATGTGTGTGTGTCAGAGGGCACTGTGTGTCCTTATGGAGGATCAATGGTGACATTGGGAGCATCCTGGATTGCTTCTATCTCCCTTTTGCTTTTCGCTGGGATTTCCCAGGTTCCACCCATCAGGACCAGAAGTTCAGGCCGCTACCGTTTCTGCCTGACTTTTTTTTTTTTTTTTTTAATGTGAACCTGGGATCTGAACTCAGGATCCTCTACTTTTGAGGCAGAATTTTAACCTCTGAGCCATCTTTCCAGCCCCCTTTCCCTCTTATTAAAGTCATATGGATCAGTAACCAACCTTTCCCTCTTATTAAAGTAAAGTAATATGGATGAGTAACCAACTTTTATGACCTTATTCAACTGTAATGACCTAAATAAAGATTCAGTCTCCAAATATAGTGATGCCCACATAGGACTTCAACCTGTGAATTTGGGGAAAAGGGACACAATTCAATTCATAGCACCTTGTGCTGTGGTTCCAATGTCAAATGTACTCTACAGGCTCTTGTATTTGAACACTTGATCCCCAACTAGTGGTCCTGCTTTGGGAGGTCATGGAACCCTTGGAGCAGCAGACATGGCTGGTGGAGGTGGGTCACTGGGATAGATCTTTGGGGACTGTAGGCAAGTCTTGCTTCCTGCCTGTTCTCTCTACTTCTTGGTTGCCCCAAATAACATGCTGTGTAATAGGCAGATTTATACCACTATGGACAGCATTACCCCAACCACCATGATGACTATGTATTCTTTGTGGTGTCCTTTGTGTGTGTGTGTGTGTGTGTGTGTGTGTGTGTGTAATAACACACTTGAGTTTATATGCTTGGAGAAGCCCAAAGGTGACTTCAGGAATCATCCTGGATTGTTCTTCCTCCTTATTGCTTTACTCTGGGGTTTCCCAGACTCTGCCTTCCAGGACCAGAATTTGCAGGTTGCTACCAAATATGCACAGGGCACTTTAATGTGAATCTGCAGATTCAAACTCAGGTCTTTTTGTTTGTTTGACCACTGAGCCATCTTTCCAACCTATGTATCCTTAAATGATGAGTTTAAATAAAGCTCTCCTTTCTTAAGTAGTTTTTGTCAGGTGTTTTGTTACAGCAACAGTAACTAATACGCCACGCATAACAGGCACTTGGGGGAAAATTCATCCTATTTTTCCAGGTGAACAAGTATTTCAATTCTCAAGGAAGACAGGATTTCAAGAAATCTCCGCCCTGCAGCACAGCAGAGCGTGGGGAAGGTAAAGGAGTCTTATCTGCGACAGGGCTGTTGGACAACAGCCATATTCTCCCTGCAGACTGGAGGCTGGATCCCGCATCATGGACCCCTTTGTGAGCTACACTAGAGGAAGAGGGACTATGGCCATTAGATTTCTTCTCAAAGACAGAATGACAGGGAAACGAAAGCTTTGGAATTCTGCTAGAGCATTTGCACGGGCCCGCTGAGCACCGTGGAACAGCAATGACTTTTCAGCAGGGAATGAGCAGGTGATATCAGTGGTGGCCATCAGAGCTCGGAAGGAAGCCAAACAGGGAAGGAAGCAGTCCAGGAGGTGACAAGAGGCTGGATGACCTTAGGCACCCGAAGGCAATGGAAGACTAGGGTGGGGAGGGGAGGGATGGGACTGAGAACCTACACAACACAGGTGCTGGGCAGGCAGAGTACAGGAGTCAGCAGAGAGAGACAGATCACGTACCCAACTCTACCTACTCCTGCCATTTTGGCCACCTCTCACTCACCTGCCGTCTCTGATGGACAAGGCTATGGGCTTTAAGAAACCCCTGGGAAAGGCTGGAGAGATGGCTCAGGGGTTAAAACCTTTGCCTTGCATGCTAAAGGACCGGTGTTCAGATCCCCAAAAACATGTTTTTTTAAAAAAAAAAAGCCAGCAGCCTGCAATTCTGATTCTAGAAGTCTGAGCCTGGGAAACTCCAGAGCAAAGAAATAAGGAAGTAGAACAATCCAGGGTGATTCTTAATGTCTCCCTTGGGCTTCCATAAACACAAATATTCAAGTGCTCTCTGGTGTGCGCGCACACACACACACACACACACACACACACACACACACACACGCACACAACCTCAGGAAAACAGAACTCTAATTTTGTTTATATCAAAGGTAAACATTTGTTTGCAAAATTAGGAACAGATGAGATATAATCAGAGAACCAGAACATTTGGAAGACCCGGCAGACCTGGGGGCCGGGTTACTCACAGCTCCTCCCTTTGGGGAGTAACGTAAATGTAATAAGTCACATTCTTTTCTTGGCTCACAGCTGCAGTGCTCAGCTGGGGACCCCAGTGTTTCTCTGAGCTCCACCAAGGGTCCCTAGACTGTCAGCAGCTCCAGCCACCCGCTCGGCATCCCAAGGCCTCTGCCCTGCTGGTTCCTGGCCCTTTGTCCTACAAGTCATCTGCTTCTTCCATTCACGTTCCTGGCCAAGTTCTTAACAGAGGACTGATATCTTCGCCAAGGGTCCATCTCCTGCAACTGTGGTGCTGGTGTTGGTTCTAGAAGTTTCTCCCAAGCAGCAGTTCTTCAACTGTTGTTGGTGCCCTTGGAACTTCCCCCAAGGTCAGCACGGGGCAGCCATGGCCATTGCAAGGTGCAGGTTGAGGTGTCAGAGTTCTGGAATGTTCTGTGGATCTTTTAAGCACTAAAGCTGTCCAGCGTTTCAAACTGGAGTAGGGAAACTGCTTCTCCCTTTATTGTTTGTAAACCCCAGGCCCTGGTCATGCAGAGGCGGACTCCAAGCACACACCATGGTCCGACCCTGGTCACCTGTTCACCTCACGTGCTATTTCCTGCATTCCTAGCCTGACCTTCCTCTGACCCGCAGCTCATGCTTTGACTTCTATAAGTTCCAATTGTAAAGGTGATCTGTAAGCTGTACTCGATGCTGCTGAATGTTTAGTGAAGTCGGGAAGGTCATATCATAGCTCCCAAATTCACAAGACCAGACATTTCTTAGTGTTGACAATAATTCACTACCAACTGTACCTGAGTACAACATTTTGGAAAGTTGAACAAACACGGATCTGATGATCGCGTGATTTCTGGCCACAAAAATGCCATGGCTATTCACTAAGACACAGACCAGACCGGCTCTGACAAACTAGGTCACCACTATAATCATAGTCAGAGTGGAAAACACCCCAAACGCCCACCTACGCAGATAACATAAATACTTTGTGGGACATTACATGAAATGCTATCCAGTGCTGAAAACAAATAAAATACCACAACACAGATGAAGCTCACAACTCTGATGTCGAAGTGAGGGAAATACTGATTTTTATATATTTCCACTTACATAAATGGGAAATCAGATGGAACTCATTGGAGGCACTAGAGAACAGATCTGTGCTCCTCCAGGAGAGAGGCCTGGGCTTGCTAGGAGACAACAGGGTAGCATCCGGGAGGCCCAGCACTTGTGAGATTGGCTTTCTTTTGTGCACACGTGCTATTCGTCAATAAATTTTAGATTAAACGGATTGAAGGGGTTGTCTAGGACTGAGGGCCTCCCATTCAAATTCCACCATTTTTCTTTAAATGAGTTCTTTTCAAAGAACAAGTGGGCCATAGCGGACCCACCAGTCCAGTCCATGAGATGACCAGGCCCAGTAAAGCCCCAATGAGTTCAACTTTGGCTGCGACCAGGGTCCTATTACATACATGGTTTTACATGTTGCATTGTTTGGGGCTGGCGATGGAACCCCGGACTCCCCTTCACTACTCAACTGTTTTACCACTGAGACACATCTCCATACATTGTTTCTTGCTTTATATTTCTAATTTTAAAAAAATATTTTAAATTAAAAATTATTTATTTTGTGCACCCACATGTCTATGTCTGACAGGGACATGCTAGTGTATGTCTGTGTACGTCGGAAGACAGCTTTCAGAGTTGGGTTTCTACTTCTACCATGTGGGGTCTGGGGTTCAAATTCAGGTCATTGAGCCTGGGGGGGATGAACCATCCCAGGGCCCCTTACTCATTTTGTAAGTATATGCACGTGTGAGTGAGTGTGTGTGTGTGTGTGTGTGTGTATCAGAGGGCACTGTGGGTCCCTGCGGAGGACCAAGGGTGACTTCAAGATTCATCCTGGATTGCTTCTACCTCCTTCTTGCTTCACTCTGGGATTTCCCAGACTCTGCCCACCAGGGCCAGAAGTGCAGGCCACCACCATTTCTGCCTGACGTTTTTATGTGGGACCTGGGATTTGAACTCAGGACCTGCTTGTGAGTCAGTCAGCCCCTGAGCCATCTCTGCATCCCAGGAACTATGGTTTTGGTTTGGTTTTGGTTTGGTTTTTATGAGAACAAGGGCACTCTTTTTCTGTGTAAATCTTCTTGATGTCTGGCTTCACACAGAGCAGTTGAAATACTTCTTGCCTTCAGTCCATCGTTTGGTTTGGTTTTGGTTTGGTTTTTATGAGAACAAGGGCACTCTTTTTCTGTGTAAATCTTCTTGATGTCTGGCTTCACACAGAGCAGTTGAAATACTTCTTGCCTTCAGTCCATCGGCACACATTGCTTGGTTTAAACAGAGAAAGAAGTCCAGCTGTGCACACATGTGAACTTTATAGTAGAAGGACCAACAAGGTTCCTTTTCCTCAGAATTCCAGGTGGCAGTCCATCATGGCAGGAGAATCGCAACAGCAGGAGCCAAGGGAACTGGTCACATCACATCCTCAGCAAGAGCAGAGCGTGACGTGATCGCAGCACGCTGGCTCGCTTGCCCACGCTGCACTAGCGCTCCTCCTGCTCACACAGCCCCGGACTGCTGACCGAGGAATGGACCGTCCACAGTTGGCTGGGTCTTCCCACAAGTTATGCAATCTAGACAACACGGGGTGGGGAAGGGATACACACACCTACTCACAAACCTGGTGACATGGGTGGGAGAGGTGGCTCAGGGGTTAAGTCTCTGCCTCTAAAACAGAAGGACCTGAGTTCGGATCCCAGATCTCACATTTAAAAAAAAAAAAAATGCCAGGCACAAATGGCTGTGGCCTGCACTTTCAATTTTAGGTGGAGCCTGGGAAATTCCACAGCAAAGTAAAAAGGAAGTAGAAGGAATCCAGGGTGATTTCTGAAATCACTGTTGGTCCTTCACAGGGATACATACAGTGCCCTTTGATACACACACACACACACACACACATAAATAAATAAGTAAACAAACAATGTTTAGAAACCTGGTGACTAAGAATGTTAGGAAGCCCACATTGGTGAAAAGAAAGAACTGATTTGTATAAATTGTCCTCTATATACTACGTTATGCATGTGTTTTCTCTCTCTCTCTCTCTCTCATAAATAAATAAACAAACAAGCAAATAAATAAGCAAGCAAGCAAGCAAAGACAATCCCTCACAGGTGCGCTCTGAGGGCAACCTTACTCTAGATAACCCCACCCAGGGGTTCAGGCTAGGTTCTTAGGTGTCAGGTTGACAATTAACACCCACCATCACAGTGTCTTGGCTCAGGAAGATATACTAACAGCAGGGCCAGGGCATATCTTAGAAAGGGTCCTATCAGAGTTCTTTCTGGGGTCTGCTTCTTAGGGAAGAAGATCAATGATGGGATAGACTTCCCAAAGCTCTGCAATCCAGGCCGCAGGGCAAGGCTGACTCACACAGCTTTGGAAAGGCTTTGAGCTTCATGTAGCTTCCAGACCCATGAATTAAAGCAACCACTTCCAACGTGCAATGGCCAAGACCTTTAAAAGTTTTTTTTTTGGGGGGGGGAGGGTGTCCTCTAAGGTCCTTTCTTTGTAAAGTTCACATCTGTGCACAGCTGGACTTCCTTCTCTGTTTAAACCAAACAATGTGTGCTGATGGACTAAAGGCAGAAGGGGATGTTTCAGCTGCTCTGTGCAAAGCTGCATCAGGAAGATTTATACAAAAAAAGCCAGGGCCTTGTTGTTGCTTTTTAAAAACATAGTTCCCATTAAAATGTCATAGGGATCTTTGGCACCTGCCCCTCATGGCACGCCACATCTGGAGCCCAGGATTTCTTGTCTAGCTCCTTGCCCCTCCTGCTACTGGAGCCCATAAGTTCTCTGGGCTGCCCTTGCCCCTCATGGAACTCCACATCTGGAGCCCAGGAGTTCCATTCTTTCTCTCCTCTAATAAACTCTGCCTTAACCCTCTAAAAAATAAAATTAAATTAAATTAAATTAAATTAAATTAAATTAAAATAGTCATGGTGTGGCCGCACTGGGGAGATGACTTGGTCGGTAAAGGGTCTGCTGTGTGAGCATGAAGATCTGGGTTCAGATCCCCAGCACCCATGTAAAAACCCATTAAAGTGGCAGGCATCGGAAACTCCTGTGGTGGAGGGGCAGGAGGCAGGAGAATCCCAGGAGCTCACTGGCAGCAGCAAACCCGAGGATCCAATGAAGACCCAAACTCAATCCAAGAACCTATGTAAAAGCCAGGTGGGCAGGAGGCAGAGACGGAAGGAGGCCAGCGCAGCCTCATCAGCAAGCCCTGGGTTGGCCAGAGAGCTTCTCACAAAACAAGCTGGACCACCCTGTCCTGAGGAACAACACCCATAGTCACCCTCTGGCTTCACGCTCACCCTCAAGCTCCTGAGCACATTGTGCACCCCCAACACACGCGCGCACGCACACACACACACACACACACACACATACACACACACGCACGCGCGCGCGCGCACGCACAGAGGAAATGTTTGGGACAGAATAGAGACCTGCAGTGGTAGGCAGTTCACCTGATGTTGCAGTCTGCCTGCATGGTTGCTGATAAATGACCATCAAATGGCTTAAGGAAACAAGGGATTTATTCTCTTACGATTACTGGTCACAGTTCTCAGTGCAGGGCTGAGGCAACTGGCCACACCATCACTACATAATGGCTGAGAGCATGTCTGGCCAAGTGAACAGAAGGATGCCAACTCTCTCAACCAGGCCCCCGTGATTTATTTCAGGGCCTAGTCCCACCCACCATAGGCTGGGCCTTCCCCATCAGCTGGACAATCTCCTGCAAGTTTGCTCTGCGCTTAACTCAACTACCAATTCTCCACAAATGTGCCCAGAGCTCAAACCCTCAATTGTCAAGTTGACACCTGTGCCTAACTATGACACCTGACATGTGTGAGTTCCTGGCTCAATCCCCAGTACTGCAAAAGTAAAACCATGTAACATAAAAATTGAACTTCAGGAGCTAGAGAGGTGGTTCAGGGGTTAAGCCTCTGCCTTGCAGGTGGAAAGTCCTGAGTTCGGATCCCAGATCCCACGTATAGACGCCGGGCGGAAGCGGGGGCGGCCTGCGTTTCTGGTCCTGGTAGGGCGGAGCCTGTGAATCCCGGGGCAGAGTAAACAAGGAGGAGGCAGTCCATGGTGGTTCCCAAATTCGTCCAAGGTTCTACACACACATACACACACACACACACACACACACACACACACACACACATACACGTGCACAATAAATAATAAAAAAATTTTTTTTTAAATTGAACTTCATTTGCAAGGCCAGTGAGATGACTCCATGGTAAGGCATCTGTTTGCAAACCCAAAGAGCTGAGTTCAATCCCTGGAAGCCCAGATGGTGGAAGGAGAGAAATGACTTCTGACATGCGTGTGTGCTTCCTTCCTTTCTCTCTCTCTAGACTCGCCTTTCCTCTCCTCGCTCCCAAATAAATTAATAGAATAAAATATTAAAATAATTGATACTTCGTGCTAACGCATGACAGCTTTGCCACTGTCGAGGGTTTTATTTTCTATGTGTTTTGAGACAGAGTCTCTCTGAACTGCAGCAGGTCCGGAACTCTCGACCTTCTTCCTTCGGTCTCCAAAGTGTTGGCATCCCAGGTGTGGCACACCTGCCCTGCTTTAGCATTGCTAGTTTTCAAATGAATACGTATACATTTCTCAGTTTTAATTTCTTTCTTTCCATGATACTGAGGCCTGAGCCTCTGGCCTTGTGAAGGCCAGGCAAACAAATGCACTACTATACCCCACCCTCAGCTGTCATTTATTTATCTTTTCAATATTTGTTCATTTATTTGTGTGTGTGTGTGTGTGTGTGTGTGTGTGTGTGTGTGTGTCCCTGTGGAACCCCAAGGATGACTTTGGGAATCATTGTGGATTGCTTCCACTTCCTTTTGCTTCACTCTGGGATTTCCCACCAGGGCAGGATGTGCAGGTCACCCACCCTTTCTGCCTAGGATCCAAACTCAGGACCTTCTGCTTGTGACGCACAGTCTTAACCCCTAAGCCATCTCTCCAGCCCTCAGCTGGTCATTGTGGATCAGTAAAACCCACAAGCGCTTTCTGGTCTCTTCCTCCTCTGAGTCAGCAGGTCCCTCAGCTCCAGGCTGGGTGGTGACATCCCTCCAGCTCCTGGCATAGGAAGACACACCTTGCTCTCAAGCTTCTGCAGGGAGTGCGGAGTTCCTGGAGAGCTGAGTCAGGTGGAACGCTGAGTGAACGGGGCTGCAGGTTTGGGTTAAAAACAATCCCAGCGTGAGCGGAAGACAGGGTTGGAAATTCCACTTCCCCTACAGGAAGCAAGGCTGATGATTTCTGCCGAGGTAATGTTCCATCCAAATGTGGTGGGAATCTGGCTTCTTAGGAGCGCAGTTCATCTGGACCATGCAAGGGAAGGCGCTGTTTGCTGTTCATTGGTTTTGTGTATTTGGGGTTGTGTGGTTTGGTGTGGTTTGGCTTTCTGAGCTGGGGATGAAACCCGGAGTCTTGGATTTGCTGGCATGTTGCACCACTGAACCACAGCCCTCTTCCTCCAGTGTTGGCGTCTAATTCCTCTTTCATCTTCGAGGGGCAGGCAAGAGAAGGCCCTGGCAAGTATCGTTAGTCCTGGTCAGCCCCTGGAAGGCTGCATGCTGGGGGCTCTGGCTCTGCCACTTCCTGTGTGAACTGAGTTGGTCGTCCTCATCTGTAAAATGGGTGCAATGATGATCCCACTTCCTAGGACTGCGGTGAGGTTAGCCTGGTGGGCTAACTCATGTGGGCCAGCATGTTCGTGTCAGCACCTGTCACAAGGCAGGACACGTAGTGGCAGCGTTAGGAACATGAAAGTCTGTCCTGGTAGACGGGAACACGTTCACTTTCGTTTGAACAATCCTAGCGTGACATTCAAGGAAATTCAGGGTTTTGTCTTCACCAAGAACAATCCAAATTATAACCATAATTCCTCCCTCTCCTTCTTTTCTCTGGTGGAAGACTCAGGGGTTTTGTTTTGCTTTGATTTTCCAATACAGGATCTAGCTCAGTCTGGTCTACATTTACTATATAGCCAAGGATGACCTTGAACTCCAAATCTTGTTGGGATCACAGGAATATATTTGGCTTTTCTTCTCAAATGTTTTCTTTTCCTTCCTTCTTTTTAAATATCTATCTATCTATCTATCTATCTATCTATCTATCTATCTATCTATCTATCTAGGGAGAGGGCCTATGTCATGGCACACCTGTGGATGCCAGAGGACATTTTGTGGGAGTCAGTTCTCACTTTCCACCATGTGGGATCAGGGACCAAATTCAGGTTTTCTGGCTTGGCAGTATCATGGTTTGAATGGGAGCTGCCCTCCGCAAGCTTATATTGTTTGAATGCTCAGCAGATATTAATGGTTGGGAAGGTGGTGGCACCTTTGAGAGGTGCAGCCTTGCTGGAAGAAGGGACGTTACAGGGAGCAGGCCTTGACTTGGGTAGCCAGGCCCTGCTTCCTTCCTAGCTCTTGCTCTCTCTGCCTCCTGACAGCTGCCACGACCTGAGTCAGCCTCCTGCTTCTGCCTTCAGTCTGCTATGTGATTCCTGCCCGTGGGACTATCTCCACTCTGAACCACATGACAGACAAATACCCTCTCCCCAAAGCTGGTCGTGTTGAAGTGATGTCTTACTGCAAAGAGGAGTAACTGCATCCGCACTACGGGCCTTTGCTCTCCAAGGTGTCTCACAAGCCCCGTTCAATTCTTAGTAAATAACTTGTGTTTATTTGCCATGTAAAATTCCATGCTGGGGCTGGAGAGATGGCTCAGGGGTTAAGCCTCTGCCTCAAAAGCAGACGGTCCTGAGTTCAGATCTTGGATCCCATGTAAAAATGCCAGGTGGAAATGGCAGCAACCTGCACTTCTGGCCCTGGAAGGAGAAGTCTAGGAAACTCCAGAGCAATACAAAAGAGGAGGCAGAGTAATCCAGAATGATTCCTGAAGTCACCCATAGACCTCCACAGGTATACACAATGCCCTCTGGTACATAGACACACTCACACAGAGACATACAGACATACACACACACAAAAATTTCATGTCTCCTCAACAAAGTGTGAACAGTCTGACTTACCAAAAGAAAAAGGGACATGCATCCTAAGCTGCTCTCCCCCTCTCAGACCCCACCTGATAAGACCAACCTCTGGAACGCAGGACAGGAACTTCGTTGGCTACGACTGCAAGTACATCCTTATGTAGAGGGAAGATGTTTGGTGAAGGCCATGTGGGACTGGAGGGTTAGAGGAAGAGACAGTAACACGAGTTAGTTATTCATAGTGGCACTGCCATCCACTCTAGCAAGGACTGTCTGAAGACCCTTTTCCAGATCATTTGCCCAGGGTGTCCCAGCCGAAAAGCTCCCACCGCTGAGCAGGAAGCTGGCTTACATGCTGTGGCTTTTCCAATGAGAGACTTCTGAGATTTGGGCCCTATGGAAACTTCTCTCCCTCCAGGGATGTTCATGATGAGTGTTCCTGGCCATTTCAACCACTTTCCCTCTGGTGAGTCACTGTCCTTGTCTCACACCCACAGGTCTTCGGTGTGACAGCTGCCCTTGCTGTGGCTAGATCTGGGCTAAGCGGGAGGGACGGGCTGACACGAGAGCACACCCTCAGGGCCACAGCTGATCTACCTACAAGTTTAGACTGCAGTGTCCTCTGTGGGTGAGCGGATGCCTACAGGGTGAGCGGATGCCTACTGTCATCTTGATTGGATTCTGGGTTTTTGATCCATTTGTCTTCTCATCCATTTCCCCTGTTTTTGTTTTTGTTTTCCCTGGTACTGGGGATTGAATCTAGGATCTCATTCATGGTGGACAAGTGCTCTATGACTGCGCTCTGCCCTTAGCTCTTTCACTTTTCTAAATATTGATTTAGCATCCATGCTTGTGCATGCCATGGCTCTCCTGTGACAGTTTTAGAACAACTCATTGCAAAAGTTGAATCTCCACCATACAGACTCCAGGGGTCAAACTCAGGTCATCAGGCTTGGCAGCAAACCGCCTTTACCTGCTGAGCCATCTTGCTGGCCCCACATATTTTATTTTGAGGCAGGGTTTCAGTGAGTTGCTTGATCTGTCCTGAAGCTTGATTGACATCCTTCTGTCTCAGCCTCTGAGTAGCAGAGATTATAGGCTGTGCCATCAGATTTGGCTTAGTTTTCAGACATGATTTGCTGTGTAGCTCAAGCCAGTCTCAGATTCAATAACCTCTTGCTACTGCCTCCAAAGTGCCGGGACTCCAAAATACACCATCATCCACTATCAGGACCTTGACTTGTTTGTTTGTTTGTTTGTTTTTAAGGTTGAGGCAGGTGCAGTGGTTCACACTGCAATCCAAGCATTGAAGACACTGAGGTAGGAGAACAGCTTCCTATTCAAGGCCAGTCTGGGCTACATGCAAGGGCAGGTTAAGACAGTTCAGTGGGTAAAGGAGCCTGTACCTAAACCTTTTGACCTGAGTTCAATCCCCAGAGCTACATGGTAGAAACAGAACATGATCTCTCTCTTTTAAATAAATTATATATTATGTAATACATGCATATATATGACACAGAATAAGTAAAAAAGAAAAAAAAGGAGTCCACTGGAAAGATAGGAAACTGTGCTCAGGCCCAGCAAAGGGCGAAGACTGATTTGAAGATGAGAACCATCTTCAGGCCCCAGGCTGCATGCTCTGACCAGCTTACTTAGGTGCCTATCTTTTAGCTGGCCAACATAATTGGCAGGATCTGACAGGGGAGAGTTAGAGGCGGAGGTAGAAAGTTATCAACTAGGAGAAATTTCCATGGATGATGGACAAGCCAAGTGCTGCAGGTAGACTTCACCTGTGCTCTGCTCGGAGAGATGGCCTGAAGCTCACCTGGCTTTTTGAGATTGAGCCAGAGATGAGCTATAAGTGAATAGGGCCCTGCACAGTACAATATCAAAAGTGTCTCATTCTAGGAGGCTGGAGAGATGGCTCAGGCGTTAAGACTCTGTCTCACAACAGAAGGTTCTGAGTTCAGATCCCAGGTCCCACATAAAAAAAATGCCAGGTGGAAATGGCAGCAGCCTGCACTTCCTGCCCTGGTGGGTAGAGCCTGGGAAATTCCAGATCGAAGCAAAAGGGAGGTAGAAGCAATCGAGGATGATTCCCGAAGCCACCTTTGATCCTCCACAGGGACACACAGTTCTCTCTCTTTCTCTCTCTCTCTCACACACACAATAAATATAATAAAATTTAAAAGTATTTTTAAAAAGTGTTTCATTCTAAAACTGCTAATATTTTCATAAAATGAACTCGATGACAAAATCTAGAGATTTTGTTTTGTTGTGTTTATCTTGAGGGCAAGTTGCTGGGGATCGAAGGTCCCCACTCATAATCCTACTACTGAGCTATACCTCGGGCTTACTTCTCAGAGATAACCATAGTAATATTTTACGACCGATGGAAGCTTCAGCTGACATGACATACACCATTTCTAGCTGACTTGGTCACAGATGATCACAGGTTTCCCTCTCCCAGAAACCCCATGACTTTCGAAAGATGTAACTCTGGTGTGCCTCTGCATTTTTGCAGTTACCCACCCTGATTATGCGCCCCCAAAGTGGACTTCCCACTGTGGAATGTCCCCTCCCAACAGCTCACCAATCACTGACCACTACCTCAGTCTTCAACAATTTCATACAAATGACCTATAAAAACCCTCCCCTACCCCCAAAGCTGGGTGCAGCCTGACAGACTTCCTTTCAATAAAGTTTGTTCAGCACTAGCATTTCAAGCTCGTTTTTTGTTTTTTTGTTTTTTTTTTTTTCTATTGAGGGTATTTCTCTCCTTTTCATGGATTCTTTTTGACCGAATTAAAGCCACGCTTTACCAATGCTGGAAGAGCATCTTTGTAACACCGGTCTAGCAACCAGACTTGACCTATCACCTGGCAGACGAAGCAGCAGAGACCCTGCTTGGCAGATAGTTCCTCTGACCCGGGGACGTGCGAGTGCTTCCCAACTTGGGCAGTTGCTGCCCTCTGCCCTCCATTCCAGAGGAGAGTCTGCGTGCGCTGCGCACCAGCCAAGGTGGAGGGGAGTTTCCATTGTGTAAAGGATGACAACCCAGAGCTTCAGTGGTTCTAATGAATATCAACCTTGTCTTCTGATACACTGGATCACAACTCCACCAAGTCTTCAAAGGCAGCCCTATCTTTATTTAGTCTCTTGAAAAGAGGTCAAGAATATATTTCATGGCGAAAGAGTGAATCACTAGAAAGATGGGAAATTGGAAGACTCCTAGTTGAAATATAGCTGAGACCATCTTAATACTGGACTGTGTAGAGTCAGGTGTGTGTGCTTAAGCTCTGGAACAACCTGTGTATTTAACAAGTTAAAACAGAGTACTTTGCTGGATTTGACCTTTGCTGACATTTGCTAAGGGATGGGAGTCATAGGGATGTAAGGGTTCAGAAGTCTATCTGTACCCGTTATTCTTCTGCTGCTGTGAGACACCATTCAAAGTCAAGCAACTGAAGGGAGAAAGGGAAGATTTATTCAGCTTATAGTTCCAGAGAGGAGATCACAGTCCTTTATGGCAGAAAAGGCATGGCTGGCTGGCAGAAGCTAGAGGCAGCTTAAGTCCCATCCATCAAGGAGGCTCAGAGCTGCAAAGTGCTAGTTGCAAGAGCAGACCTCTCCCAGAAGTAGGGTAGTGCTAATCAACCTCAAGGCCCACCCCCTGCAACTGCCTTCCTCCAGCAAGGCTCCACCTCTTAAAGGCGCCATGACCTTCTCAAACAACTAAAGATTCAAACCCGTGAGCCTGTGGGGGGCAACTCACATTTCAAACCATGATTATATCCCTTGGAGACTGGAGGAGTCTGGACACTGCTGGAGTTAAGCCTCAGGAAACAATAGCCGTGACCCTCTTAACAGAAAGAACATTATTCAACTTTGTTGTTTGATGTGACTGTGTTGTTGCATGTGACTCCAGGGATCAACCTCTTGTTTCCACACCTCTGAGGGTGTTTGCTGTCCTTGCTGAGACCCTTCATTTGCACAAGGCTGGGGAATGCGGGCAGCAGGAATGCCAGAGCAACAGGTGGTGACTTGAATTTGGGGGTTCTGCTCTCTGGTGACTCTATGTCTTTCATGAGCTCCTGGACGCCCCCACTGTGGCCCACTTTTCATCAGCAGCACGCCTCCATCCTGTAACAGTGTTTGACCTGTTTGTGGACTGGTGACGCCCTGGTATGTCTCCTGCCTGCCTTCCCTGACCTCCAGAACTGGCATCCACAGACCCATTTCTACCTCAAAGTTGTCAACACCTCCCTCAGCTCACCACAGAGTCTGCACCTCCAGCTTACCCCTATTTCTGTTCCTTGCCTCAATGAGACTATAAGGATGCCAAGGTACAAACCTGGGAGTCACTGTCGGTTCCTCCCTTAGTCCATTCTCGTTTCTTTGCTAAATTCCATTTAATTCACTCATTTGTTTTCTTGGTGTGCAAATGTTAAGCAGCTATTATGTGCCAGGAGAGATGACTATTGGTGAACAAAAATGGTTCAAGTCCCTTGCAGTTTTTAATCTAGTTGGGGAAGCAATGTTACATAAGACATGTGCAGGTTCTGGGAATGTGGGTCAGTGGGTAGAGTGCTTGTCTAGCATGCATGAGACTGAGTTCAGTCCTCAGCACTGCACGAACCAGGCGCACGCTTGTAATTCAGCAATCAGAAGATGGAGGCAGGAAGACTAAGAGTTGCAGTCATTTTGAGCTACATGGTGAGTTGGAAATGAACTTGAGCTACGTGAAAATTTGTCTCAAAAATTGAAAGAAAGAGGGCACCTGCCTCTCATGGTACTTCATGTCTGGAGTCCATGAGTTCTCCATGGTTACTTAGCCCCTCATGGTACTCCACGTATGGAGTCCGTGATTTCCATTCTCTCTCTCCTCTAATATAAAACTCTGCCTTAATCCTCTAAATTTTTTTTAAGTTAGACTAGTTTTTCTTTTTCTTTTTTTTTACATCACCAACAGATTTATTTTATTTTTTTTAATTTTATTCAATTGTGCGTGTGTGTATGTATGTGTGTGTATGTATGTGTGTATGTGTGTGTGTGTGTGTGTGTGTGTGTGTGTGTGTGTGTGTGTGTGTATGTGTGTAGAACCACGGATGAATTCGGGAACCACCATAGACTGCCTCCACCTCCTCCTTGTTTACTCTGCCCCAGGATTCACAGGCTCCACCCTACCAGGACCAGAAACGCAGGCCATCCCTGCTTCCACGGGCTTCTATACGTGGGGTCTATGATCCGAACTCGTAGGGAGGGAGAGATTGCGGAACGGGAGTACGGTAGGGAGCTGTTGCGTTCATCGATATAGGAGGGGAGAACATTTCGTTCTTTTTTTTCTCGCCCTCCCCCTCCCTCCCTCCGCTCACCTAAGTCCTTCCTGCAGCAATACCTCCCTCCTCGCACTCACCCCTCTCTCTCTCCCCTCTCCCTCTCCCTCTCCCTCACTACCTCTCTCCCTCCCTCTCCGCACTCCCCTCTCCCTCCCTCCCTCCCTCCCTCCTCCCTCCCCCCTCCCTCCCTCTCCCCTCCCCTTATCTCTCTGTTTTCTGTCTTCTCTCCTCCCCCTCCCTCCCTTCCTCCTCTCTCCTTCCTTCCTCCCCACCTCCCTCCCTCTCGTCTCTCCCTCTCTCCTCTCTCTCCTCCCCTCCCTCCCCTCCCTCCTACCTCCGCCTCTTTCCTCGTTCTTTCTTTCTTTTCTCCTCCCTCCCCCTCCCTCCCTTCCTCCTTCTCCTTCCTCTCCCTCCCCCCCTCCCTCTTCCCTCCCTCCCTCCCCTTACCTTTCTTTCTTCCTTCCCTCTTTCTTTCCTTCCTCTCTGCTTCTTTCTTCCGCTCCTCCCCTCACTCCCTCTCTCCCCCCCCTCTCTCTCTCCCTTCTTTCCTTTCTCTCTCTCTCCCCCCCTCCCTCCCTCCCTTTCCTTCCTCCCTCCCCTCTTCCCTATCCTCCTCCCTTCCTTTTTCTTTCCTCCTCTCTTTCTTTCTTTCTTTCCTTCTCCTTCTTTCTTTCTCCCTTCCTTCTTTCTTTCCCTCTCTTTCTTTCTTTCTCTCTCTCCCTCCCCCCTCCCTTCCTCCTCTCCTTCTCCTCCCTCCCTCCCTCCCTCCCTCCCTCCCTTCCCTCCCTCCCTCCCTCCCTCCCCCTCCCTCTCTTCTCCCTCTCCCTCCCTCTCTCTCTCCCTCCCTCCCTCCCTCCCCCCTCTTTCTCCTTTTTTCTTTCCTTCCCCCCCCTCCCTCCCCCCCTCCCCTCCCTTCTACTCCTTTCCTTCCTCCTCCCCCCCCTTCCCTTCTTCCCCTCCCTCCTCCCTTTCTTTCTCTTCCTTCCTCTCTTCTTTCCTCCCCTCTTCCTTTCTTTCTTTCCCTCCTCCCCCTCCCTCTCCCTCCCCTCTCTCTCCCCCTCCCTCCCCTCCCTCCCTCCCCCTCCCTCCCCCCCTCCTCCCTCCTCCCCCTCCCTCCTCCCTCCCTCCCTCCCCTCCCTCCCTCCCTCCCTCCCGCCCTCCCTCCCCCTCCCTCCTCCCTCCCTCCTCTCCCCTTCCTCCCTCCCTTCCCTCCCTTCGTTCTTTCCCTTCCTTCTCTTTTCTTCTTTCCCTCTTCTTTCGTTCCTCTCTCTTCTACTCTCTCTTTTTGTTGTTTCGGGTTCTAGTTTTTTACTTAGCCAGGGCTCTACTGTACCTCTAATGACTAGCTCCTGAGCCTGGGCAGGGAGTTAACTTCCCACCAGGCAGAAAGTCCGTTTCTGTCCTGAATGAGGTGGAGAAGGCGAGGAACAGCCTTCTAGGGAGGAGCCTGCAGCTTTCCGTGAAGGCCACTGAGCCAGGAGCACAATGAATGGGGGACGAAGGTGGAGAGGAGACAACGGGGAGGTGGACTGAGGCCCTGCTGCACCCCTTCTAAGGAGTTTAGTCCTTAAGAGGTCAGAGAAGCCTGAGCAGCGTTAAGAAGCTGGGGAGTGATAGTGAAAGATGGTTTAGGTACACAATCAGCCTGGCTACAATGCGGAGACCACCACAGAGTGGGCTGAAGCCTCGGCGGACATGAGGGAACATGGACCGTGACTCCCTTCTTGCCCCCCTCAAGCCAAGATTCCCCACCCATACTTTTCTTGTCTCTTGCCTTCCGGCATGAGACGCCTCTTAGTGTATGTTGTATGTTGCCTGCACTGGGGCTGAACCTGCTTTTCCACATCCATCAACAGAGGAGGACAACACTGATCTTCATTAGACTCAAAATAAAAGTGTGAATTCACATCGCGGCCCTCACAGCTGGTCTTCGGTTACCTTCCCACTCTCATGCCCTGCCTACCACTTGTCTTCATGTGCCCTAGTTTTTAGTCCACAAAAAGGGGACTCAAGAGCTGGAAGTGTTTGGGGGACATAAACTAGCAAGGAGAAGTTCCACAAGTCAGATCTAAGCTGTGCTAATTTTATCCAAATAACACAGACATCTCTGACCGAAGCTGATATTTTGGGCTAATGGCAATATGGTAGATAGGCCAAGGCTTGGGAAGTACTCAGGGACCAGGACATGAAGACTTGGACATAGACTAGGAGGTGGTGACGAAAGACAGGGCCCCGAGCAGCTGTGAGTTTAAGACACCCCCTCCCCACTGGAGAACTGAGGTTCCTAACTAGCCAGAACCTTAGCTGGGCATGATTGTAAACAGTGTAAAGCCTGAGTAAGGGCTACAGCCAGAAGGACCTAGAGGCCAAACCAGGCAGCTCCTGCCACCGGCAGACCGAGATTAAAACCCAGTCACAACCATGGCTTATCCTTAGCACATACAAGTCAAAGACATCCAAGGTTAGCCCCCGGACCCCCAAAGAGCCGAGATGGCTCAGGAGGCCCTGACTCCATCAAGGTGGATGAAGTCTCAGGGTCAGTATGGCCTGAAAGTAGCTCTGTAACTCAGAGGAGACCCCAGGGGGCACCATGGCTGTGTGCAGTTGACATGGTAACTAGGAGACTATGACATACTCAGAAGGTGGGCGAGGTCACAGAACACTAGCTTTAAAGTAAGTGAATCATGGGCAGCTCATTTAATTTTAAAGGAGGCCTCTGAGAAGAGCTTAGAACAATTTTTTCCTCTGAGTGCCAATTCCCAAAGGTACTCACAGCACAATAAGGTGTGACCGTAATGGCTGCACTGAGTTGTCTTTTGGACAGTGTTAGAAGGGACATAAAGAAGGTGGACAGAGAACTAAGACAATTGCGATGCATCGACGAACTCAGCTCCCGCTGCCTGTGCGACCTGTACATGCACCCCTACTGCTGCTGCGACATCCATCCCTACCCCTACTGCCTCTGCTACTCCAAGCGCTCCCGATCCTGCGGCCTGTGTGACCTCTACTACCCATGCTGCCTCTGCGACTACAAGCTGTACTGCCTTCGCCCATCACTCCGCAGCTTGGAGAGGAAAGCCATCAGGGCCATCGAGGATGAGAAGAGAGAGCTGGCGAAGTGAGAGGGGCTTACCATGGGTGGGGAGAAGAGGGAGAGGGGAGAGGGAAGGGAGGATGAGAAGAGAGAACTGGCCAAGTGAGAGGGGCTTACCATGGGGGGTGATGAAGATGGAGAGGTGAAGAGGGAAGGGAGGATGAAGAGAGAGGCTGGCCAATGAGAGGGGCTTACCATGGGGGGGGGGGAGAAGAGGGAGAGGGGAGAGGGAAGGGAGGATGAGAAGAGAGAGAGCTGGCCAAGTGAGAGGGGCTTACCATGGGGGGGGGAGAAGAGGGAGAGGGGAGAGGGAAGGGAGGGTGAGAAGAGAGAGCTGGCCAAGTGAGAGGGGCTTACCATGGGGGGGGGGTAGGAGATGGGAGAGTAGAGGAGGGAGGAGGAGAGAGAGAGCCCTGGCGAAGTGAAGGGGTTCCTGCTCCAGGGGGGGATAAGGAGGAGGGGAGGCAAGGGAGGAAGGTGACAGCTGATACATGAACAAAGAAAAGGTTCAGGTGAGTAAAGGTTCAGGACCACGTCTCCGGTGACTTAAGACAGAGACTTAAGAAGAGTCAGTGGATCCACGGTGGGAATTGGGAGAGCCTCCCGATGATGTGGGTTGGCAAGGTGGGCGGTAGTATTCCAGCAAGGAGGCTGGTGTGACAAAATAGTGAAGGGGAGGAATAGGGGGAGTCGTTAAAAAGCCATTGGAAGCAGCAAGCTTGACATTTCTTCTGGTTATGACTAAAGTGATCTGAGAAAATTGGGTTTACAGACATGACTGTGGGAAAAGCCATTGTAAATTGGTCAACAATGGTTGCTAGAGGCCTGGGCTAGGGAGTGGGGAGCAGACTGTGAGACAGAGTCTTAACCCCTGAGCCATCTTTCCAGCCTATGGGGAGCAGACTAAGTAACAGAGGTGTTTCCTCAAGTTGTGGAGAATCTTTTTCACATTCTGAACAAAGAGTAAAGATTCTTCAGGATTTGGGGCTGTTATGGGAACAACCCCAAAGTGTATACAGATGAAACTACAGCCTTTGAGGTCCACTCAAAGGAGTTTTTATTGAATTAGACCATTTTTAATCTGGAGAGAATGCTATCTTCTTCCTGTTCACATACATTTTTACTCTATTACTATCAATGGAGAAAGATGGCTTGAAGCACTGTCCCTGCTCACACAATATGTGTTTGTAGAAAGGAATTGAAGAGCTCAGAATGGTTTAAAAAAAAAAAACTCCAGCGCTTGGGAGGTAAAGGCAGGAGGACCAGAAGTTCAAGGCCTTCTCTACTACATATTGAGTTTGAGGCCAGCCTAAACTACACAGAGACCTTGTCTCAAAAAAAAAAAAAAAAAATTGGAAAGACATTGTATGTACTGATATAACAAGTTTAAAAAAAAAGTGAAAAGTGTTTAATAAGGAACTTTTTTAAAGAGAGGCAGGCACATGAAAAAACAGATGAACAGATGAACAGAAGGATGAATGGGTGGGTCATGAGTTCCTTGACAACAGCTATAGTGATGTTTCTTTGGAAAGAGCAAAGGAACAATTATCGTCGACATCATCAGTCACAAAGGTCCTCAGAATCCGGATGGAGTGTTCATGCAACCCTCTCTTCGAACGCTTACTTTTAATGTTTAGTTATACACACTGTTCACACTGCCTGTGGGAGGCAGGGACCCTTTAATGAAGGGCTCCTCCTGAGCAAGTCTGGGCCTGGCACCCCTGAACACCCCATCTTTAAGTCCTCCTCCTTCGGTCCTCTGGCTGCCCCTCCTCCCACACTCCATAGGGGAAATGCTTATCTGTCCTTTGCCGCCTGCCCCTCCAGGTCTCCAGGAGACCCTGATTCTTGGCCCACACTGGCTTCCCTCAAGCTTCAGGTTCGGCTGCCTCGCTCATCCGTGGAGAGCAGCGCTGCCTGGTCTACGATATCTCTCTTGACAGCGCCTGGCTCATCTCCACAGGTGTCCTTACATCCCGGATCTGGAAACGGATAGCTCTGGGTCCATTTCAGAAATGACCTCTGACTCATCCTCTTAGCTCTTCCCTGTAGCTCTCCTTCCTGTTCATGCCACCTTGTGAAAAATTTCTTTTCCTGGCTTCACACAGTTTCACACACTGTCCAGAGAAGGTCAGTGTCACCAGTAAATCCAACTCTTTAATTTGTCTGGGGGGGAGGGATGAAGCCTTGATCACTCAGGACTCCTATTAACATTTTTTTTCTTTTTCTACCAAAATGTTCTTTTCCTTATCTCTAAACTAGCTCCTGGTCTATGACTAAACAGATCCAGAAATATCACACTCATTCAATTTCTCTTAAACAATTTTCACTGTGAAACTGAGTCTAGGCTTTCAGAATTTAGAATTCATATTCACGTGACCTTTCACCCCTTTAAAGAATGCTTGGGTGTTGGTTATCTGTGACATGCCTTTGTAGATGTCAGACTACATTGTCCAGAAGGTTCCTTGTCTTTGGTCTGAAGTGCCTTGGCCAAACCAAAATTTTGGTGTGAGTCGAGTCTACTGTCTCTACAATTTGATATATATATATATATATATATGACTGCTTCAAAAGACAGTCTTTCTCAGTAGAGAACAAATTTACCTTTTGTTTCTTTAGCTCCTTTGATATTCCCACATTCTCTGCCAAGTTTCCTCTTGCACTCTGAGTATAAATGGTGTTCCTGACTCTTTCCTCTCTTTCAGAGGGATGAAGACCACAGAACTTGATTACCCCTCAATGAAGCCACTCTGCTGGCTTGATTTGTGTCCACACTTCATAGATTCCCTCTCTCCTGTCATAAAAGCTGGAGAAATGAACAAAGCCCCTCCCCATGTCTGCCCACAGGAGTTTTTTTTAATTACTAGATGCCCCATGGTAACTTTGAAATCTGGACATAGAGCTTCAACCAGAAGCTCCCTTGAAACCCCACCCACGAAGATACAGGAGATAAGACTCTGCCTCACAGGCAGAAGGTCTGATTCAGATTCTCGGTCCCACTAAAAAATGCAGGTGGAAATTGGCAGTGCGTCACTTTGCTCGCCGCCTGGTGGGCAAACGCCTGGGAAACTTCCAGAGCAAGCAAAGGGGAAGAAACGTAAACAAGATGAATTCCTCGAAGTCCACCATTGATCCTCCACAGGGGGACACACCCCCAGTTTTTTGTTTTTTTGGCCTTCCCCTCCCCCCTCCACCTCCTTCTCCTCTCTCTCTCTCATCCACACACCACACACACACAACTACAACCAAAAACCAGCACACCCCCTATACCCAACGCCCCAAACCCAACCCCCCCCCCCAAAACTCCAACACAAACCATACCCACCCCCCCACCACACCCACTCACACATCACACCAGCACCACCCACACACACACACACACACACACACACACACACACACACGACACACACACATGCACACCACGCAAAGTCAAATATTCACCTTCTCTTTCTTGATTCACTTTTACACTAGGAATTTAAGGGTTCTAGTGAATCTACTCTTAGTCAATGAAGCTGATACCAGATTGAAGACTTACGGCTAGCAAAAGGAAAAGTGAAGGTTCTCTCTCTCTCTCGTCTCTCTCTCTCCTCCTCTCTCTCTTGTCGCTCTTCCTGAACTTCCTCTCTGTAATCTCTCAGACTCCCCTAAACTCAGACCCATCACACACCAGGGAAGATTTTTCTGCTCCTGTAGGTCAAAAGCAATTTTTTTATTTTTAAGGGCTGGAGACAAACACTCAGAGCAGGCTTTTGCAACAGCTGAGTAAGCATCCCACCACCGCTTCCTACACCTCCATTCTCTAACCCATTTCTATTATTTGGTCAACCTTATTGTTTAAGTATATAAACTCTTGGAAGTTTGAGGCCCTAGGTCTCAGATTTAGGGACAAGAAACTTAATTTACAATACACGCCCTGGTAAGTCTCTGTTTCCTAAAGAATTTCCTGTCTTATTTGCCTAATTGCCCCCAGTGGTTCTTCTCTTAGACTTTTATAGGTATGTCTTTAGCCAAGACTTGACGCTGCTTTGTTTGAAATCTTTTTTTTTTTTGGAATCCATGAACTTAGCCCCTGTCAAGTGGTTTTCTCGAGTGTGCTTGTCTGGACGTGCAGTATTAAGGCATCACCTGGAACTGATAGAAAATTTCTACAGCGGGCCCATGCTGGACTAATGAAATCTGCTGTCGGACCCAGGCACCTGTGTTCTCTGAGTCCTTGAGGGAGATATTTCAGATGCCCTGGGGGCCGGGCCCCAACGACCTGCTGCTCCCTTCTCTTGCTGAAAGACCCCTGTCCCCTTCCGAAAGCCTGGAGAACAGGAAGGAAAACGAAAAGCAGAAATGGGGCACAGTGCTTGCCACAACACAGCACAAATAACTGAGTTTTGTGAATCCAGCAGCCGCAATCAGCAGCTGTCTCCAAGGGTGCCCTGTGGGTCTGTAATCCCAGCACCACCCAGGAGGCGAAAGAGGAAGATCCCCCCCAGGGGACATGTTGGCCAGTAAGCCACCCTAATTTGGGCAGGCTGCAGGTTTCAAGAGAGACCCTGGCTTAAAAAAGAAAGTGAAAGGGCTAGAGGGATAGCTCAGGAATTAACGCTGTCTCTGCAAGCAGAAGTTCCTGATTTCAGATCCCAGTCCCATTAAAAACCACCAGGCAAAATGGCGTCAACCTAACTTGCATTCCTGGTGGGCGGAGCCTGGGCAATCCAAGGTGACATCAGAGGTAGAAGCATCCAGGAATGATTCCTGAAGTCACCCTTGGTCACTCCCAGGGACAAACACCTTGTCCCTCTGATACGCACGACACAAAAAAACAGCACACACACCCACACACACATACACAACCCACATCCACACACGCACGCACCACCCATATACACACACATGCACACAGCATTACTCACACATACGCACACACAACACAACAACACACACACACACATACTAAATAAAAAAATTAAATATTTTTTAAATAAGGTGGAAAATGATAGAGGAGAATAACCAATGTAATCGCTACTCTGCTTACATACATGTGCATCTACATAAGAATGTGCAACAAGTATAAAACACGTGTACACCACGTCCCCTGCTACCCCCTGCCCCGCCCAAAAAAGTGAAAGATGAAGAAAAAGAGAACTAGTCCTCGAGAACATAGTTTTTGACAGGGTCTAAATGCTGGAGAAAACAGAATACTCCCACTGCCCCTGATGCAGGCACGCTAGCGTGCACTCTAGGCAGTCACACAGGGTACAGCAGGCTTTTCATGCCTCACTCATTCCTTGACCTGTGAAGCTGGGCTGGAACAGAGCTCACCACTAACTGAGCAGGCCGTTTGCGTTTAGGAACTGTGACCAGGAGAGACGAGGTAAAGGACAGCCGTCAGGAGCCCAGACATGGGTCCCCCACTACCCGCAAGCTTTTCTCCAGCCCCAAGATAACCAGCGCGCACACACACATAACCCCTCTAGAGCCCTTTTAGGCTGGGTCCACCCCTCACCAGGCAGATCAAGCTTCTAAATTCAGAGTTGTCCGATGAGTGAAAAACGTGGCCCCCACAAGCTCCCTACACCCACAACATCCCCTCTCACAACTCCTGACCTGGGAGCAGTAGGAAGCCTACCTGGCTGAGTTTGTGCAATTTCTTTAAGACGAGCCTGTGGGGACCCCCTGTCAGGGGTCAAAGGAGCCAAAGTGGCAGGAGTAGAGGCAGGCTGGGGTTGGCATACCAGAATAAAATCCAGGAGTCACTCAAGTGTCAGAGCAAACAGTCCTGGGAGCATTGGTGGACAGATCTGGCCCTTGGTCTCCAGTTCCTCCCTGCGAGGGTTTGGTCTAGGGCAACCAGCCAGCCCTGCTTGGAGTCCTGAATCTGTTAGTCCCCATTTCCCATCTCAGGTGTTTCCCAAAGATTTTTGACTTTTCATCAGCCCCTGTACGGAGAGAGACAGAGATGTCACTTGGCCCTTGCTTTTATTCTTTTTGGCTGCTTTGCTTGAAGTCCTGACCTAGTGAGAGAGGACACGTACTTAGATTGGACTGATTCCCTGTCTCTGTCTAATCGATGTGAGATATTCATCCTTGCTGTAAGAAGCATTTCCTTCTGGTCTTTGCTACCCATGGACACGGGGTGGGAAAGACAACCTGGCTCCTTGCCACTCTCGGATCCAGGGCCAGGGCCGTGGAAGCTGAAAGGACTCCTGCCTTCATCTGGTGCAGCAATGCACACCGCCAGATGGTCTGTGGCGCCCCAGTGTCTCTAGGAATGAGTCCCTGGTTGGTTTCACTTGTTACTTAATCACTTAGTCCTTGGTTTGTAATTTCCACGGATTGAAAGGCACCAAGGCGGCTGAGGAGATAGCTGATCCAGTAAAGGGGGCCTGTAACAACTCAAGACTTGGTGTGATCCGGGGAAGGTCGATGACTTCAAGAGGTGGGCTTCCCCTCTCATCTGCGTGCCACACAGCACCGTGTGAGTTCCTCGCCTCTCTCGTCTCGCCCTTTCCTCCCACACGCCTCAAACAAACTAGAAATCTTAAAAAAATACGGTTTTGGAAACAACATGTATTACATACTGTCATAAGAAAACACATAAAAGACTTACGGCTAGCAAAAGGAAAAGTGAAGGTTCTCTCTCTCTCTCTCTCTCTCTCTCTCTTGTCGATCTCCTGACGTCCTCTCATGTAATCTCTCAGACTCCCTAGAACTCAGACCCATCACACACAGGGAAGAGTTGCTGCTCATGTAGGTCAAAAGCAATTTTATTTATTTTTAAGGGCTGGAGATCAAACTCAGGCTTTGCACATGCTGAGTAAGCATCCCACCGCTGCACTACACCTCCAGTCTCTAACCCATTTCTATTATTTGGTCAACCTTATTGTTAAGTGATATAAACTTGGAGTTTGAGCACCTCAGGTCTCAGATTTAGGGCAAGAACTTAATTTACACAGCCTGGTAAAGAGTCTCTGTTCATAAAGATTTCCTGTCTTATATTCCTAATTGCCCCAGTGGTCTTCTCTTAGACTTTTATAGGTATTGTTCTTAAGCCAAGACTTGACGCTGCTTTTGTTTGAATCTGGAATCCATGAACTTAGCCACCTGTCAGTGGTTCTCGAAGTGTGCTTTCTGGACCAGTATTAAAGGCATCACCTGGAACTGATTAGAAAATTCTCAGCTGCATGCTGGACCTAATGAATCTGCTGTAGGACCCAGGCACCTGTGTTCTCTGAGTCCCTTGAGGGAGAGATGTCAGATGCACCTGGGCCCCACGACCTGCTGCTCCCTTCTGCTGAAAGACACCTGTCCCTTCCGAAAGCCTGGAGAAAAGGAAGGAAAAGAAAGCAGAAAGGGGGCAAAGTGCTTGCCACACAAGCAAAAGAACTGAGTTTGAATCCAGCATCCGCATAAGCAGCTGGCTCCAAGGTGCATGTGTGTCTGTAATCCCAGCACCCAGGAGGCAGAAAGAGGAAGATCCCCAGGGGACATGTTGGCCAGTAAGCCACCCTAATTTGGCAGGCTGCAGGTTCAATGAGAGACCCTGGCTTAAAAAAGAAAGTGGAAAGGGCTAGAGGGATAGCTCAGGAATTAAACTCTGTCTCTGCAAGCAGAAGTTCCTGAGTTCAGATCCCAGGTCCCATGTAAAAACACCAGGCAGAAATGGCGTCAACCTATACTTGCAGTCCTGGTGGGCGGAGCCTGGGAAATCCCAAAGTGAAGCAAGGAGGTAGAAGCAATCCAGGATGATTCCTGAAGTCACCCTTGGTCCTCCACAGGGACACACAGTGTCCTCTGATACGCACGCACACACACACACACACACACACACACACATACACACACACACATACACACACACGCACACACATACACACACATGCACACACATGTACGCACACAAGCACGCACACACACACACACACACACACATACTAAATAAAAAAATTAAATATTTTTTAAAATAAGGTGGAAAATGATAGAGGAGAATACCAATGTAGATCTCTACTCTGCTTACATACATGTGCATATACATAAGAATGTGCACAAGTATAAAACACGTGTACACACGTACCCCTGCCGCCAAAAAAGATGAAAGATGAAGAAAAAGAGAACTATGTCCTCGAGAACATAGTTTTTGGAAGGGTCTAAATGCTGGAGAAAACAGAATACTCCACTGCCCCTGGATGCAGGCACGCTAGCGTGCACTCTAGGGCAGTCACAGGCCTTTTCATGCCTCACTCATCCCTTGACTGTGAAGCTGGCTGGACAGAGCTCACCACTACTGTGAGCAGGGCGTTTGCGTTTAGGAACTGTGACCAGGAGAGAAGAGGTAAGGACGCGTCAGGGAGCCCAGACATGGTCCCCCAGTACCCGCAAGCTTTCTCCAGCCCCAAGATAACAAGCGCACACACACATACCCCTCTAGAGCCCTTTTAGGCTGGTCCACCCCTCACCAGGCAAGAGTCAAGCTCTAAATTCAGAGTTGTCTGATGAGTGAAACGTGGCCCCCACAAGCTCCCCTACACCCACACATCCCCTACTCACAACTCTGACCTGGGAGCAGTAGGAAGCCTGACCTGGCTGAGTTTGGTGCAATTTCTTGAAGACGAGCCCTGTGGGGACCCCTGTACAGGGGTCAAAGGAGCCAAAGTGGCAGGAGTAGAGGCAGGCTGGGGGTGTGGCAGACCAGCAATAAAATCCAGGAGTCACTCAAGTGTCCGAGCAAACAAGTCTGGGCATGGGTGGACAGATCTGGCCCTTGGGCATCCAGTTCCTGCGAGGGTTGGTCTAGGCAACCAGCCAGCCTGCTTGGAGTCCTTGAATTCTTGTTAGTCCCAGTTCATCTCAGGTGTTTCCAAAGAGTTTGACTTTCAGCCCTGTACGGAGAGAGACCAGAGATGTCACTTGGCCCTGCTATTTATGCTTTTGGCTGCTTTGCTTGAAGTCCTGACCTAGTGAGAGAGGACACGTACTTAGAGTTGGACTGATTCCCATGTCTCTGTCTATCGAGTGAGATATTCAGTCCTTGCTGTAAGAAGCAAGTTTCCTTCTGGTCTTTGCTACCCAGGGAACACGGGGTGGGAAAGACAACCTGGCTCCTTGCCACTCTCGGATTCCCAGGGCCAGGGCCGTGGAGCTGAAAGGACTCCTGCTTCCATCTGGTGCACCGCTCAGATGGTCTGTGCGCCCCAGTGTCTTCTAGGAATGAGTCCTGGTTGTCAGCTTGTACTTAATCACTTAGTCTTGGTTTGTAATTTCCACGGATTGAAAGCAACAGGCAGGCTGAGGAGATAGCTGATCCAGTAAAGGGGCCTGTTAACAAACCTCAAGACTGGGTGTGATCCGTGGAAGGTCGATGACTTCCAGAGGTGGGCTTCCCCTCTTCATCTGCGTGCCACAGCATCCGTGTGCGTTCTCGCTCTCTCTCTCGCTCTCACTCTCTAAAACAAAATAGAAATATTAAAAAAATACTTTTTGAGAAACAACATGTATTACATAATTCCATAAGAAAACACATAAAAATCCTTCGTGTTTATATAAATACACAGAGAGAGAAAGAGAAAGAGAGGAGAGACTGGAGAGATGGCTCAGGGATTAAGACTCTGCCTGGAAAGCCAAAGGACCTGAGTTCAGAGCCCAGAGCATATGAAAACATGCCAGGGGAAATGCCAGCTGCCTTTGCTTCCATGGCTTTCATTTCTGGTTCTAGTAGGCAGAGCCGGGAAACCCCAGAGTGAAGAAAAAAGAGGTAGAAGCAATCCAAGGTGATTCTGAAAGTCACCCTTGGTTCTCCACAGGGACACACAATGCTTCTCTCTCTCTCTCTCTCTCTCTCTCTCTCTCTCTCTCTCACACAACACAACACACACACCCACACACACACACACATACACACACACACACAAAGAAACACACACAAAAAAGAAAAAGAAAAAAAGATAGTAGGATCCTGGCCAGGAGCACTGGCCCACCGCTCAGTAGGATGCACCCAACAGACTGGGTCCCCAATGATCCCAGCTCTCCAGCACTTTCTCCCCAGGAGGGCTGGGCCATGGTGGACAGGACTAGGCCAGGACACTTGCCAAGGGATGAGTCTTCAGAGGAGTCTTGCCGCCTAGTGATGGCAGCTTATTTATTTTGCTTTGCTGCCCAGGGGGCTTCAAGTTCTTAGGTTCAAGTAATCCTCCTGCCTTAGCTCCCAAATAACTGGGGCTTCAGGCCCACAATCATTCCCAGCTGTGGTAACCACTTTTAAGGTGCAGCGCTCCAAGGCCATCTTGTTGATTGTGTGTTGAGCTGGGGATGTAGCTCAGTGGTCAAGCACTTATGTAGCATACATAAAGCCCTGGGCTCCATCTTCAGCACCAAAACAAAAAATAAACCCTCAACCTATAACTGAAGTAACAATAAATAACAGGCATAATACAATTTACAAAGTGCCAAGCACAGCACTAAGTAAAAAAACATAATGTCAATTACTCTTTGTTTAATCCTCCACAACACTGCTATGATATGTTATCACCATTCAACCAAACGAGAAAACAACATGTGTAAGTTTCCATACTGAGGAAGAACTGGGGTTTAAACATGAGTGAAAGGTCTAGAAGACATATGTTGGTAACAGAAGTCAATTGGTGAGGCAAGGTGTTTCCCAGCTGGCGGGGACACCTTTCACATTTTAGGGCGTGCATTTCCACAAAGTTTAATTTTTCAGAATGACTCATGCTAATCTCTTAGTGCTGTGCTTGGCACTTTGTAAATCGTATTATGCCTATTATTTATTGTTACTTCTTCTCCTCCCTGCCTTTTCTTTCCCTTCATTTAAGACTCAGAAGAACAACAATCGGATCCTGGCCTCCTCTTGCTGCAGCAGTAACATTTTAGGATCAGTGAACGTGTGCGGCTTTGAACCTGACCAAGTCAAAGTCCGAGTGAAGGATGGCAAGGTGTGCGTGTCAGCCGAGAGGGAGAACAGGTATGACTGCCTTGGATCCAAAAAGTACAGCTACATGAACATCTGCAAAGAGTTCAGCTTGCCGCCATGCGTGGACGAGAAGGACGTGACATACTCCTACGGGCTCGGCAGTTGTGTCAAGATAGAGTCTCCATGCTACCCTTGCACGTCTCCCTGCGGCCCCTGCGGCCCCTGCGGTCCCTGCGGCCCCTGCGGCCCCTGCGGTCCTTGCGGACCCTGTGGCCCCTGTGGACCCTGTGGACCCTGCGGACCCTGCGGACCCTGCAGTCCATGCAGCCCATGCAGCCCCTGCGGCCCCTGTGATCCCTGTAGCCCCTGCTACCCCTGCGGAAGCCGATTTTCTTGTAGGAAGATGATTCTGTAAGGCGTATTCTGTAGGAACCCTTCGTCTTAGCAGAAGTCAGGTACTCCAACCAGGCAGCTCTTCCAGCATTCCTCTTCCCCTTCCCGTAGCCCGTGTTGTTTAAGTACATAGGAAACTGAATACATAACTGCAATTTGCTGGTGTCGTGTGCGAGTCTTTTGATGGATTCCCTGCGGGAGACCTGCAGAGTTGGAGGGCCCTGAAGAATCAGGAGGTGGGGAGGGAAGGAGAGAGGTTCCGATCTTTCTTCAGTGTCTTCCGGATTCCCAACAGCCTCCAAATGACCAGAGGCATCCCCAAACACTGCGTGAGCCAGTGAAATGGCCCAAACCAGAAAAGCACACTGGCAGAAGTTAGGATCCACTAGGCAGGCTCTATTTCAACGCTACCACAGTGAGGAAGGATGGAGAGACAGTTCACACTCAGAGTCCAGTAGGGTGGGGGATTTTTCAAGGATAATATCTGAATTCAAAAGAATGGGGTGTTGGGGTAGGGGGTATGTTCATGAACCAAGGGTGGGGCAGCCATCCTGCCAATGGAGATTCAACGTTCCTGTGATTCTGGCTTCAGGATAGTTTACACCCCCCACCCCCCCAACCCCAATTTGATGTAGCTATCACTTTTCCACTTCTCAAACTGCTTTAGGCTGCAGCAAAGGTCAATTCAAAGTCTGAGTAGAAAAGTTCAGCTTTCGGGCTGGAGAGGTGGCTCGAGGGTTAAGCCCTGCCTTGCAGGCAGAAGGTCCTGAGTTCGGATCCCAGATCCCACGTATAGACGCCAGGCGGAAGCGGGGGCGGCCTGCGTTTCTGGTCCTGGTAGGGCGGAGCCTGTGAATCCCGGGGCAGAAGGAGGTGGAGGCGTCCATGGTGGTTCGCGAATTCGTCCGTGGTTCTACACATACACAGACACACACAGACACACACACGCGCGCACACATACACACGCACATGCGCACAGTTGAATAAATAATAATAATAATAAAAAAAAAAGAAAAGTTCAGCTTTCACAAAATGGTGTAGTTTCACCCGATTCTGGATCTTCCAGGACAGTTCTCCATTGCTCCGTAGACTTAAGTTAAAGACATCGAGAAGACATTGATCCCAAACCCTCAGGCCTGCAGCGAAGTCTTTGTCTCAGCTGCCTGTGGATAAGAACAGTTTTCTTAGTCTTGACTGTACGGAATTGCTTAGGGAGCTTTAAAAATCTGGATGCCAGGGTAGAGGTGTAGCTCAGAGGTAGAGTGCTTACTTCAAAGGCTCAAGGCCCTGGGTTCAACCTGTCTATATCTAATCTTTTTATATTTATTTATTCACCATGTGAATGCATGTATGCTTTATGCCATAGCACGGATGGAGGTCAGACAACTTGGTGATGAGGGTCTCAGGCTTGCGCCCAGCCTGTCAGGCTTAGTGCCCTCTGAGGAGAATTATTTTAAATGAGTTTTTTAATTAAAGATTTATCAATTAATTGTGTGTGTGGTGTGTGTGTGTGTGTGATTGTACACATGCACACACTCAAGCATATATCAGAGGGCACTGTGTGCCCCTGTGGAGATCTAAGGATGACCTTGGCAATCATCCTAGATTGCTTCTACCCTCTTTTTGCTTTGCTCTGGGATTTCTCAGGCTCTGCTTTCCAGAGTTTTTCATGGGGACCTAGGATCTGAACTCAGGTCCTTCTGTTTATGAAGCAGAGTCTTATCCCCTGAGCCATCTCTCCATCACCCCCCCAACACACACACACACACACACACACACACACACACACACACACACACACAGATCCCACATAAAAAAACGCCAGGCAGAAACAGTGGCACTTCTGGCCCTGGTGGCCAGAGCCTGGGAAATCCCAGAGCAAGAAGGAGATAGAAGCAATCCAGGATGATTCCCAAAGTCACCCTTGGCCCTCCACAGGGACACACAATGCCCTCTGATACACACATACACACACATACACACACACACACACACACACACACACACATATACACACACACACACACACACACACACACACACACACACACACACACACACACATACACACATACACACTAAATACAATATAAAAAGAACAAACTACAGATATTGGAATCTTAGCTCCAAAGATTATCATGGGAATGAACTCAGAGACAGCCTGGGCAGCAAGACTTTTAAGAACTTCCCTAGGTGATTCAAACTGGCAGCTAAGACTGAGTTCTGGGTGGCATCTTAAAGATCTCCCCGGGCTTCTCTTTAAAAGCTTCCTTCAAATTCCAAGTAGGAGAATATTGCTAGTGATGGCAGACATATTTTGCTTTTAACTGAGGGATCTCACATAAGTGTCATTTCTCTCGAGTCCTGAGGAAAAGGCATAGAGTAGTAGGGTTCATTCCACAAGCTAGCAAAGACCAAGGAGGAAGTGGATCT